>JASVEL010006588.1:0-372827 GCA_032618575.1 Nicotiana noctiflora | reverse complement strand
AACCCAAAATAAACAATGCAGTTAATCTTGTTTCAGCCAGATAACCACATACAACGACTAATCAGTGTTTCATCCGTTCACTTTCAAACAGCCGACATAAATATCTGTACAATAGAGGCAAAAATGACTAATCTTTGTTTTTAAAATCAAGAAAATGGGAGACATTAGTTTAAAAGAAAAAGTACTCCCGGATCACAAGCATTTCTTCTTAAATTTCTCTTTTTAGTTACTCTCTTCATTCCAGTTTATCTGACACTATTTCCTTTTTCGGGTTGTTCCAAAAAGAATGACACCTTTGGAAACAATTTAACCTGAACTTTTTTTTACCCCTAATGACAAACTTTGATAGCATATACACATTTTATGAATGTATATAACAAAAAGTGTCAAACGTCCTATAGCCATGCTACAAGTTTCAAAAGTTATTTTTTCCAGTTACATGAAATGAGACGGAAGGAGTAAAATCAAGGGGTTCCTACGCACTTACATATTTTAACGGGATGCCGATGGCAACCACTGAACCAAAGGTCATTCCAAATAAGCTTCTATAGCCACACACACACACAAAAATGTATAGAAAAGCAATGGAAAAAATCGCATGCAGAAGCAAGGTAAAACGATTAAGCGAACTGTGAGCAAAAAAGCGTAATAAATCAGTACATCGCCTAGCCGGAGAGTCGACGGAGAAAAAGCAAAAGAGCGTCGGAATTGCGATAATATTGAGACGTAGACAAACGCAGCGTGGAGCAAAATTGAAGAAGAGTGTAAAATGCAGCCTATTTGTAATTTCCTTCATTTACACACCTTCAAAATTTCGAGGGTGTTGACCCTAACTTTTTTTATTTTAGCTTAAAAGTCATTTTAGTTTGACCAATAAAATTACTCTCTTGCCCTTATAAGTTTTTATAATACCAAAAGTACCTTCTTATTTTCTCTTTATCTTCATTTTTATAATACCAAAGTTTTTATATTTTTATTTTTTAATAAGAAAAAGTGCTTACCACCACTTGTTTGCCAAACACTTCAACAACTTTTTTTAAGCTTCAGCACTTTTATCCAAACATATAACTGTTTATTTATAAAATAAGCTTCAGCACTTAAAAGCCGCTTTTAACCAGTTGTGCTTAAAAGCCACTTTTTTAAGCCAATCCAAACGGGATCTAAGTATTAACAAAGTTTCCCCTTAAATATTAAATTAATATTTAAAGATTCTATCTATGGTGTAAGTAATAGATAGAATATTAATTTTATCTTGCCTTAAATAGAAACGTTTAGCTCACGTAAGATACTTTGACTATTGGACAGGAAAAAAAGAAAAAAGAAGAGAACAGTTTGACTAAACCAATGACTAAATTAACGTGCTGTATGGGAGTATTTTGATGAGTCTCTAACCGAAATGTTATTTTTTTTTGGATTTAAAATACTTTTTTTAGGTGAAAAGAAACTTAGTTACTAAAATATGTAAAACACGGTTAACAATCACGTTTTTCCTTAATGGTCATTAAGGTACAAGGCGCTTTAATACTGCGTCTTACTTAGAAGCTGATAAGATGGCTATGTAAAGCACGGTTCATTACTACATTTTATGTGAAACACAGTAAAAAATCGTATTTTATATGTTTTGTGGGTCCACCAATACTTATGCGCTTAACTGACATAACAATAATTCAAATATGTAAAAGAAAATTTTACCACCTATATAATAGGTTAGTACCCTATTTATAACATATAAATACCATGGTGTATGCTCTTTGCTGACGACATAGTCTTGATAGACGAGACGAGGGCTGGTGTTAATGCGAGGTTGGAGGTCTGGAGACAGACCCTCGAGTCTAAGGGTTTTAAACTAAGCAGGTCTAAGACAGAATATCTAGAGTGCAAGTTTAGCGCCGAGTCGAGCGAAGTAGGCTGGGACGTGAAGCTGGGATCTCAGGTCATAGCCAAGAGGGACGGTTTCAGATATCTTGGATCAGTGATTCAAGGGGACGGAGAGATTGACGGGGATGTCACTCACCGTATAGGAGCGAGGTGGTTGAAGTGGAGGCTCGCATCAGGAGTCTTGTGTGACAAGAAAGTTCCACAGAAACTCAAGGGGAAGTTTTATAGAGCGGTGGTTAGACCTGCCATGTTGTATGGGGTGGAGTGTTGGCCCGTGAAGAACTCTCATGTCCAGAGAATGAGAGTTGCGGAGATGAGGATGCTCAGGTGGATGTGCGGGCTCACCGGATTAGATAAGATTAAGAATGAAGTTATTCGGGAGAAGGTGGGGGTGGCCCCAGTGGATGAGAAGATGCGAGAAGCGAGACTCAGGTGGTTTGGGCATGTGCGGAGGAGAAGCCCTGATGCACCGGTGAGGAGTTGTGAGCGACCTGGCGGTGGTTGGCGCGAGTCGAGGCAGAGGGAGGCCTAAGAGGTATTGGGGTGAGGTGATTAGGCAGGATATGGCTAGAATGGGGATTTCCGAGGACATGACCCTTGATAGGAAAGTTTGGAGGTCTAGTATTAGGGTTGTAGGGTAGGGCGTTCTAGAATTCTTAGTACTTCTGTTAGGGGCTGAGTGGGGTTTGGTAGCGATCTCTATAGTTAATTAATGTATTGTATTGTGGCTCTTATGGTAGTAACCGATTGGTATTATTGCATGTCATTCTACTTTTGGTTTTATGTTTAGATAATTATTTATTTGATTTATCCCGGATTTACTAACATTGTTTTGTTTTGTTTTGTTTGTTGATTTTCTCTCTCTTTTTCTGAGCCGAGGGTCGGCCGGAAACAGCCTCTCTACCCTTCGGGTAGGGGTAAGGCCTGTGTACGTATTACCCTCCCCAGACCCCACTTTGTGGGAACATACTGGGTAGTAGTTGTTGTTGTTGTTGTTGTAAATACCTTTTTAAGATTTTACATAATATAATAACCTTTTTTATTTTATAGCAAAAAATTTAAATTTAATACTTTCCTATATTTAATCCTTATTAGATGGTACAAAATATTTCTCTCTCGTCAATTTATGGTATAACTTCCATTTTTTGTGAAATGACGCCGCTTAATACAACTTAATAGACCTAAATACAGATTCACCTTCCCATGGTTTGACCTGAAACGTTAATTTTTTCCCGCTTAATACAACTTAATGCACCTAAATACAAATCATAATTTAGATGAATCCCTGTTTGTGTGGCATCATTTCATATTGTATTATTGAATACAATTCCTTTAATACACTATATACATTATAAAATAACGTAAAATATATCTATATTACGTAATATAGGAAAATATTTCTATTTACCTTTTGTGCTTAAAAAAACAAAAGAAACCCGCTTACCCATCACATTTTAGTTGGGTCGGGTCTAATAATGATCAGTACACCTCGGGAAAAACAATATTTAGTCAGCAATCAGTCTTGTTCTACCTCATCCTAAAAGCTATTCTTCTCACATTCCAAACATCAGATATCGCACTCGGAAAAAATGGAGTTGGAGGTGAGAGTCGTCGGAGGAATCGAGAGCTGTTTCGTGTCGTTACCGGTGAGCTTAATCCAGACTCTCGAGTCCACCACCGCTTCCGGCTACCTTCCTCCTATTCTAGCCCTCGAACTTCGCTCTCCTCAAAACGCTAACCAAGTCTGGCGTGTTGCTTGGTCCGGCGCCGCTTCTTCCCATCCATTTCCTAATTCTATTCAGGTTCACACACCTCAATCTCTCAAATTTTGCTAACGAATTTAACTAATAACTGGAAATGTTCATTTTTTCTTTTAGTTTTGTGTGATTTATGTTTTTTGTTGTGTGGATGAAGATTGCAAAGCAATATGCCGAGTGTATTGGATTGTCGGATCGTGCAGTGGTTCGAGTAACAGCACTGTCTAATTTGCCTAAAGCTACTATGGTTACCATAGAGCCTGATACTGAAGATGATTGGGAAGTTTTGGAACTTAATGCTGAGCATGCCGAGCAGGCTATTTTAAAGCAGGTGCTTATAATTACTATATGTGTTGTTGATTGAGAATGTGTTGTTTCACTTGTACACAGTTTTTCCTCGTTTTTTTAATAACTGTGGTAGACCAGATACTTTGTCTACCAAGGCTTGGGCAGATGAAAGAAATCACCTAGTGGTTTTTAGCAAAGAAAAGTTTTTCCTCGTTCTTGTATATCTTATGTTTTATTATTTACAGGTTTTCCTGTAGCTTTTGCTTATAAAAGGTTAAACTTTAAATGCAGTGGATACAAAACTACCAGGGTATGATGTTTTATGTGAACCTTATCTATCACCTTAATCGTGATATTAAAATTTCATGAGGATACGATGCATAGGACAAATGACATTAGTGTTTAAGCCATGTTGTTTCTAGCAAACTGCTTCTTCCCCTAAATATAAGTTAAAAAAGAAATAACAATGACAGAGGGCATGACCACCACTAATGGGATTTGTTGGGGAGGCAGAGAGGTATAGCTGCACAGTGATATGTTTATTTGTATACTTTTTCCATGTTGCTCCGCTGCTTTCTTGCTTTAGGGTGGCAGATTTCCGTATTTGTTTTTGTCTGATACAATAATAAACCTCAAGTCATACAGTTTTTAAGAAGGGTTCAATTGAATTAACGCTGTGAACTATGGACATTTCTAAGAGAAATGGCAAAGGATAAGAGACGCTTATGGGTTTTGGTTAGCATGAGGCAAAATATGCCTCTTTCCTAACTAGCTTAAAACAAATTTATGAAAGATCGACCTGTTTTGATGATGTGATTCTTAGCTCAACCCTGTGTTACATGCGAAAAAAGAATCATACCTTGGTTGCTGACTGTCATCCTTTCTCTTTGCTCTTGGTGTTTGGTTTATTGCTTAAAGTTCAGCTAGAAAGTACTAAAAGTTTCATTTGGAATAAGCATGAGCATCTTTAATGTTACTTGTAGGAGGGAATGCTTGAGATTGTTTCAGACCCTTCTTACTCTCTAGAATTTACTGTTTGTTAACACAAACGAAGTACTTGTGTTGATTGGAGTTGTAGTTAATACCTGGAGTAGTTGAGGTGAGCAAGCTGGCCAGAGCTCGACAGTTATTTAAAAAACAACAAAATGAATCCCATTCCTGGAGAAAAAGGAGGAAGATACTCGTTTTAATTTTGTAAACATATCAAAAGACCTACTGAACTTATGTCATAACATACTCTTTTTGTTTCACACTAGATTCCACATTTCTCATCTGGGTCGTGCCAAATTAGTATCCAGTTTGATCATTTAGACCATATTACCACCTATTCTAGCCATTCTAAAGTTTTTCCTGGTTCCGCACTTTCAGTTCACTCCCCATTAGATCAGAAAAGATAATCTATCACCTGGCCTATAAACCCACTTCTTGGAGGGTAATCCATATTCAAGTTAGTATACTATTCTGTCTATAATTTTCTTTCAAGAAGTCAAACACCATGTTTAACTTGAAGCCATGGGAATGATACTGTTTTCTTGAAGTTGACCACTACTCAACCATTGTGTATTTTATGCAGGTTGGTATTGTCCACGAAGCAATGCGATTTCCTTTGTGGCTGCATGGGCAAACAATTATAACATTCAAAGTTTTTTCAATCTTTCCGCTCACCCCGGTAGGTAAGAGGATGTTAATTTCTTGGTTGATGTATGTGATTTATTGCCTATAAGAACTTGGTTGCTAAACTTGGAAGCTTGCCCCTTTACTGGAATGTAAAGTTTCAAAGGAAGATGCATGTTTTGGAGTTTAATGACTACTTTCTTTCATGTATTCTCTGACAATGTTGCCTGTATCTTTGTATTACATACAAGAAAGAGAAGATAATTGCTGGTATCTGTTACCGGGGCCTACCATTTACTAATACCACGGATTAAGGCTTTTATTTTTAAATAACTGATAAATCCTCGAGGCTAGTGGAGCACAGTTCAAAACTCGGTGGATAATGGGCTCGCCCCTCTACCGGGTTTTTGTCTACAGTAGGGTTTGAACACATGACATGCACCTAATTCATACATCACAAGTTGCTCTCTCCCCATTAGACCAAAGCCCTGAAGCACCATGGATTAGTCTTCTTATTTTCATTTAATCAAGTACCATTTATTTTATCTAAAGGCTTCTATTTGCCTTCATTTAATCAAATATCAATCCTTATACAAGGAGGGAAAGAAGATAATGGTATATAACAATTTGATATATGTTGCATATTTGCAGTATGCTTGCTGGAGTTTTTTCCTTTCGCCCCTCTCCCTTTTAGCGTCAGGTTTGTTAAAAGAAAAACTGAGGTTTGTGTCAAATGAGATCAACAATAGCAGGACATATATAATGTTCTTTTCACGTGCTTAATATGGTTTTTGAGAACTTCAAAATCTTGAAAAGCTGACTTGCCCGGTTATCAGTACAACTTGTACCAGGAACTGAAGTTGCTGTTGCTCCAAAAAGGCGAAAAAGAAATATTAGTTCAGGTGACGATACCATGACGCAAGATGATAAGATTTCGGTCTCAAAGGCACTATTGAGAGTCCAAGATACTGGTGATCAATGTATTCATAAATACGAGGCTGATGGAGTTGAGATGAGAGTGGTTTTGACCTCTGCTATCTTCATTCATCCAGAGACGGCCAGTATATACTCTTTTGAACCTCTTCAGACTGTGGTAATAATTCCCAGATTGCTTCCCAAAGAGACTAAGAAGAATCAGGAGACAGATAGCCGTAGATTGAAAAATAGTGTAACTTCAAAGGAAGTGAATGTAGGGGGTGCACCTGACAAGCACGATATCCATCAAGCAATGGTTCGTCTAATATTTTCAGAATCAGTGGCTAAAGGACATATAATGCTTCCTCAGTCTCTTCGGCTTTATTTGAGAGCGGAGTTACACTCATGTAGGTTTTTCTTTGCAGAACTAAATTGATGCACCAATTGCAGAGAAGCTGGTGTTATCTAACAGTTCAATTTATTACTCATTATTCGGCTCAGACTTGTTGGTATTTTAGGAAGCAAGTTACTTATATTATCATTTCTTATTAATTTGTTTTTCATATACCATTTGAACTATTCTATTGTTTGCAAGATTTTTTCCTGTTTTGTCACCCATACCTGAGTATGATCCAACTTCCATAGCAATTAAAAAAAATATGATCCAACTTTCATAGGAAACAGAAAAATTGGGAAGATCACATTCATTTCTTCCATTGGTTCATTGATTGATAATTGTCCAACTTGCTAATAGCCACTCCTTAAAAACCCCTCTTGTCAAAAAAGCAACGGAAGAACCTCAAAAGAATTGGACATGTTACCTGACTAAAATGTTTCTCCTATCATGTTCAGGATTCTGTCAAGAATAAATTGGTTTGCTTGCAATTATTTCACCTTTGTTTTCTTACTGTAGCTCTGAAAAATTACTTTAATTCCAGGTGTTTATGTGAAGAGATTCAGTGTCAAATTGAAGAAAGAGATTCCTTTAGTTTCGCTTTCACCTTGTGAATTCAAGATACTCCAAGAGAATGGGGTTTCTGAAGAAAATAATGCTGAAGTTTTGGGTAACAAAAAGAATAATAAAATAATAACAACACTTCTCAGAACCAATTCAGACATTGAGATGGGTAACATTGACTGGTCAACCCATGAGAAAATTGCCACAGCCTTTTCTTCTGAATCTAGCAAGGAAGACAAAGAAACGAGCGTCAAGTCTGATATCAAAAAGGGCATTGCAGCTCTTTTGCATAGATGGTGTCTTGCACAACTACATGCTGTCACGCTAAAGGCTGGAGTGGAAGTGAAATCATTGATTTTAGGAAACACAACTTTGCTTCACTTCAAAATGAAAGATGACAGATCCATAAAACATGGTGTCCAAACAATGAATGGTGGAGAAGCAGCACTAGATGTTGTGTATGTGTTGTCAATTTCTGGTGAATCAATACATGGCGAAAAGATTGATGGATATGAAGTTGCATTTGATGAAGGAAGCAAGTTAACTACTACTCCCGAAAGCTTAGAACCTTGGCTTGGAAGGCTTCAACTGGGCAATGGTCTCTCCATTAGGACTGTCAGGGAGAAATGCTTTGCTAAAAGCACCAGTCTTACAATTTCTTCATTAGACTGGATGGGAATGGCTGCATCTGATGTGATCAATAGTAGGTATTTCCTCGTTTGATTAGTGTTAAATCATCTAATTGCCTTAATGGAACCCTAAATGCATTGAGATTTATAGGAGCTGTATAACTGCAAATTTTCTACCCTTCTTTGAGAACATCTGTCTTTTACTGTGTAAATGAAGATATATTCCAACAGTAACTTTAAATTATGGGAAAATTATGCTTCTTTCCGAAATGCAACATGCCGAATTGCCTTATAGGTAAGTAAGACTTGATAAGCCGGAGTATGTTTGTGTAAGAATAAGGGACAGCACACAAAGGGAAAAAGGAAGGTATAAATAGAGTATTGAAGGGATTGATAACGTGGATAATTTGGAAAGGAAAGAGATAGGCATATGAAGAGAGGGAAACAGTGCATACCACTAGTTGACCTGGGAAAAGAAATTTTGGGGTGGTGAAAGACACTTTCTTCTGTCCAAGCATTGGGGCTTTGGTGATAAAGTTGCTTTCATGTGAGATGGAGAGGTAGAGAGCTTTCTAACTATTTCCTACGTTAGCAGATGGCTGTCACATACTATGTATGATAAAAGATGGTTTGGGTCGTTGAGTACTGGAATAAGTATTTAAGCTGCAAAAATTTTCAAATGGGAGAGCATGAAGTGCCAAATGCTGGAGGAATACAAGAATGCAAAGTGCAGTTTATGGTATTTGAGTACTTCTTTGTTTTCTGATACTTTTAGGCTTTTAGCAATCTCAGTTTTCAAAATCCCATTCTTATTAGTTGATGGAGAAATAAATCCACATAATAATAACTAAGATGCGTTTGGTGGGTAATTAGATGGAGTAATAATTTTTGCAATTTTAACTGCCAGTGCTAAGTTATCACAGCCATTGACAATTTGACATCAGTGAAGATCTTGAAAGGTTTCAGCTTTAACCGAAAAGATTGTGAACCATATTTGTGTTATGTAATGCTGCAGTATGTCAAAGAGTTGTGCATGCATTTATTTCTTGTTGTCTGCCAAGCTAATATTGTGGCTGGTGAATTTTTTTTGTATTCAGCTAAATACTATTTTTCCCCCCTTGGAAAAGGGGAAAATTTCCAAGGGAAAAAAAAATACTCCCTCTGTTCCAGTTTATGTGAGCCTATTTCCTTTTTGGTCCATTCCAAAAAGAATGAACCCTTCTATATTTGGTAACAATTTAGCTTAAACTTACAACTTTACTCTTAATGACTTTTATAACCACACAAATACTCTGGGCCCCATTTGGACTTGTTTAGGACCACAAATTCCAAAAGTCTTCATTTTTCGTGCCCAGTCAAACAAGATCACATAAATTGGAACGGAGGGATTAGTATTTAACTGATTAAAAAAATAATAATTCATCACTTGCATAGTCTTTTTTTTCCCCAGTTACATACTATTTTTTTCCCCTTGGCTGAATGCTATCATTACTTACAGGGTTGGTAGTTCTGTTATCTTCAGCGTCTTGGATGTTGTCCAGTGCTTATGACTTTCCGCTGCCAGGACATATTCTAATCCATGGACCTTCTGTGAGTTCCCTTTTTCCAGTTCCTTTTTGTGTGTATGTGCTGAATATTTGGATGTTGAAATATCTGGAGAAGCTTGAAAGTGACTAGATGGTTTACAAGCTACCTTTATGGTGTTTCCTTTTCGTTTGTGTTTTCCCCTCTCTCTGCTGGTATAATGTTTGGTTCCTTGAGAGATGGAATAGTGTAGGAAATATTAAGCAATTTGTCTCTCCTTTCATGCTTTCCAAGCTATGTTGCGCGGACTCTCCAAAATGCTGCCGCACCCGCGTCGGATCCTCCAAAAATACAATACTTTTGGAGGATCCAACACGTATCTAGCGATATTTTGGGAGGTTCGGAGCAACATAGTTTCCAAGTCAAAGGGGAAAGAAAAGAAGAACTGAAAGGTCATCATAATAAAGACTAACCTAGTGAAAAGGAAGACGTACTGTACTTACTTCCCATATTATTTGACTTGCTTTGATTGTCTAGAGCATTCTTGCAATGGTCCCGGATAACTTGGTCCCTGCAATTTTTGGACCATTAGCTATGCGAAGCCTACAAGATATAAAGTAGGACACAATGCAGGGACCATGCAAGTATCTTGGCTTGGTGTTATATGAGTAGAGTCGGCTTATCTCAGACTCAGAGGATAATTCATGCTTGTGTCTTCTTATCTTTCTTTGACGAGAACTTATAGATTTAGGAAGAAGCCAGAAAAAGAAGAAAAACCGAAGGAAGAAAAATTACCAACCACCAAAGGCTAGAATCTTAGGATGGAAGGGACTTGAATGGCTTCCACTCTCTTGAGGAAGCTGAATGAGTCTAAACACTCATATCTGAAATCTGTCTCCATGAGATGGAAAGATGGAAGAGTTGGATCATAGCATCTCAGAGATGGCAGATGTTCCTTGGTGTTTTCAATGTAAAATAGTGATGCAAAGCAGCTTAAAGGAAGCTGTTATATGCTGGATGGAAAGGATGGGGAAAAGACAACATAAATATATACGGCTGAGAAATTCCACCTTGTATTTTACAGGTGATTTGGAATGGAAAAATCACTGGTGTTTGAATTTAGTTGTTTTCTGGCATGAATAAGGTTGTTAATTAGGCTTTTAACTCCTTGTTTGGCCTTCAATCTTAAAGGATGAGCCCAAGTATCAAAATGCAAAAGTTACTAACGGTATCTTTTGTCCTGTAAAGATAGTTTGCAACCGTTCATTGAGGAATAATTGTTTGTATATCATCCTTGCTTATACACACTGTCTACAAAAGTTATGAATCTCTGGCCAAAACTGAAGGAAAATGGACAACCGAACCAGTGAGAACGTCTTATGGTGTCGGTGTATGGAAGTCAATTAGGAATCTCTGGCCAAAACTGATTAACAAATGCAAGTTCAAGGTAGGAAATGGTAGAAAGATTTCATTGTGGGATGACAATTGGCTGGGACAAGGACCATTGAAGGATATTTATCCTGACATTTATTCCTTGAATCAGCAACAACAAATAAAACTATATGAGGCATGGACTTATCGGGATGGAATCTTACATTCAGAAGAAGGTTAAATGATTGGGAGATTGAAAGAATAATTGACTTTTACAATACCTTGGAACGATTTAGTGGTATTAACTCTAATCAAGATCTTATGGTATGGCAAAGACATAGGCAGGGGAGGTTTACTATTGGGTCTGCTTACAAGGAATTCAACGTGTATAACAATCAAGTGGGTTGGTGGCCATGGAAAGATGATATGGAAAGTAAAAATTCCGTATAAGGTTGCTTGCTTTACATGATACTGGCAAAAGAGGCAGCATTAACACAAGACAACTTAATCAAAAGAGGATTCAATCTGTGCTCCAGATGTTACTTATGTGAAGAAGAGGCAGAGACGATTAGTCATCTTTTTTTGCACTGCAAAATCACTGCACAACTATGGAGAATATTCATCAGTCTAAGGGGAATTTCATGGGTAATGCCGGGGAGAATTAATGATGTTCTACATTGCTGGAATAAAGAGGGCAACAACTCTAGCTATAAAGAGAGATGGAGAATAGTTCCAGCATGCGTATGGTGGTCAATATGGGAAGAGAGAAATCAAAGATGTTTTGAAGATAAGTCCAATAACATCGAGAAGATAAAGATGAAATGTTTGGCTCTTTTTTATTTTTGGTGTAAAGGAAAATATATGGAGGACCATGAATCCATTTTTGATGTTCTAGATGCATTGTGAGATGATTAATATTTTCTTTTACGCATTTCCCTTGTAAATATGGGTGACTTCACTATTTTAGGGAAGTCTTTTTATTAATATATAATATGTTACCTTCTTCAAAAAAAAAGTTATGAAAAAGGATGTGCGGTAAGGAAGCGTACAGTCACAAGGTGCTGAGCTACCTTTAATAGTAATGGTATCCTTTAGGATATGTCCTGGAATTTATGGATCTAAACGGAATGATTGTTTAGAAATCCAATGTGCGTAATATGTGGGACGTAAGTTGATAAATGTAACTCTATCTCTATTATTTATCTAGGTTAGTTGATTTAGTATGATTTTGACCTTGACTAATGTGAATCTTACAATATTATTGCAAACTGTTGAATGAACCCCAATTTGAACATTTCTTCTGTTTTTAGGGTTCCGGGAAAACATTATTAGCTACAGTAGCTGCTAAATTCGCTGAAGAAAGTGAGGACATTTTGGCCCATATGTAAGGATTTGTTTGGTCAATCCCACCAAACCTTTGTTTTCTGTTGGACATCATCTTAACTCCATGTTGAAGCTTCAGCTTGATCATTCGTGATTCTATACCAAGGGATGTGGTCTGACTCTTGTTTCTTCCTGCAGAACTTTTTTATCTTGTTCTAAGCTTGCTTTGGAAAAGCCTTCAACCATTCGTCAAACTTTGCTTAGCTATGTTGCTGATGCATTGGATCATGCACCTTCTGTTGTGGTATTTGATGATCTTGATAGCATTATTGCAGCCTCCTCTGAGTCTGATGCTTCTCAACCTTCTTCCTCATCAGCAGTGCTTGCAGAAAGCTTTACTGATATTATGGATGAGTATGAGGTGAGACTTGCCGTTAGAGCTTTAAAGGAGCTACTTTAATATTTATCCAAGGCTTGATTTATGTTCAATCGTGTTTGAGTCTATATTGGAACCTCGATGGCCAGCTTGATTTCTGTTCTCGTCTTAGGATCTGTGCTAACTCAGTTTCTCTTTCCCATAAAATGACGGAAGACTATTTGCTTCTGAATGAGGTAGAAATAACACAACGGATGAGAACATTAAGAGGTCGTTTGGTAGAGTGCATTAGAAAAAGTAGTGCATGCATTTGCTTTGTATATTAGTAATACCTTGTTTGGTACACTTTTTTAACCTATGTACAACTAATACAAGCATTAGTTACACACCCTTTTGGTTTATCCTAGGTATAAGCTAATACATAGCAAACCATAGTATTAGCAATACCAAGATTATTAATACATGTATAAGTTTAGATAACGACAAAATGGCCCCTTCAAATTTTATACTTGATTAAAATTCTTTTTACCCGCTTTTCATTAATGTAAATAAGATACGGGTTGACAAATTTGCCTTCTCTAATTTTTTCCACCCCGTTTTCTAATATTAAATTCTTTCAATTAATCATCCCTTATATTGAAATATCATATTTAATTAATAAATAAAAAGCTAAAAAATCGCAATTCCTTTTTGCAATTCCATCTATTTTTTGTTTGTTTCCTATGATGCTTATATTATCTTTCTTATTTTTGTTGTTGTCACGGATTCTATTGTCTATTTTCGTCTTTTTGAGTTGAAGGTCTAGCGGAAACAACCTCTCTACCCCTTCGAGGTAGGGGTAAGGTCTGCGTACATTCTTCCCTCCCCAGACCTCACTTGTGTGATTTTACTGGGTTGTTATTGTTGTTTCTCTACGATTGCAGGATTCTTCCTCTTCCTCTCATGTGATGCCAATTGCTCTATGGACACACCGTCTTGGATTAGGAATTGCACAAACTATATAACAACAAACCCAGTATTATCCCACAAGTAGGGTGTAGGGAGGGTAGTGTGTACGTAGATCTTCTCCCTGAGGTTGTTTCTAATAGACCTCTTACTCAAGGAAAGATGTAACTTTTAATACACCAAACTAAATAGTCGATAAGAAATAATCAGCATAACTAATAACTAATACCCGCATAACTAATACCAGCATTACTAATACACTATTCAGCTCTATGCTTATACACTCACCAAACGACCCCTAAGGATTCTGACACAGTGGAATTCATGTGTCTTTCCTATTTTAATTATGGTGCGACTTTGCTGCCTTCCCATATTATTTTTTCATGAATTTAGACAAACCTAGAAATTTTCATTTTCTTCTAGTCGGGGGAATGGTAGAGGTGCGAGTAAGCTCACGTTACCGGTATTAAAAGAAATCTCTTTCATGCTTGGAGAATATAGTGAAATGCTGGAACAAAGTAGGAGGTAATGTAAGGCAAAAGAAGTGGTGGAAATCTAGCCCTGCTTGCATATGGTGGACTCTGTGGACAGAGAGAAATGCAAGGTGTTTTAAAGATATCAGCAGTCCTATACAAAGAATTAAGTCAAACTGTATTTTTGTTCTTGTTCTCATGGTGCAAAGAAAATTAGGTAGAGGATGCTGAATCTTTACTTGATTTGCTAGGATCACTGTAAAGAATTATAAGTAGTTCTTGTAAGATGAACAAGACTCTGTTTAATTGAACTGTGTAAATAGAGCGGTCAGCATTTCCTTAATGCTCTGATGAATATCTGTTACCATTTTCCAAAAAAAAATTTATGGTAAGTGTCCTTAGCCAAGGGCATTCAAGGTTCGCAATATTATTTGCAACTTCTCTGAGGTCTTGGACCCTTGGGTGATTCATCACAGAGCCTTTTAACTGATAATGCTGTTTCTGTCTGTTAAACAGGAAAAACGGAGGAACACGTGTGGGATTGGCCCAATTGCATTTATTGCTTGCGCACAGTCTCTGACTAAATTACCACAGGACTTGACCTCTTCTGGTTAGTCCATCATCTTTCAGGGAGAAATCAGCTCTATTATTTATGACAGTTTAAACTGTCTTCCTCTATCTTCAGTACCACTATACTTTATTCTTAATCCTAATGTTTGGTTTTTATTATGGCCAGGGAGGTTTGATTTTCATGTTAAATTGCCTGCACCTGCTACCACAGAGCGCGGTGCCTTGCTAAAACATATAATTCTGAAGCGTTCTTTGCAGTGTTCGGATGACATCTTGCTGGATATAGCGTCCAAGTGCGACGGATATGATGCATATGATCTGGTACTTAATTCAGCCCTAAGCTTGGCTAATAACTGACAAACAATTTTATGTATGAATGCTTGCTGCTATCTCGGCCACATATGAATAGCTTTTAGCTTGATCTGGAATGAGTAAATCTATCTCTTCCTGCTCTCCCTTCCAGCTAAACATCAACATTCTTTCCTGATGGTCCCTACCAAAGCAAAACGGTGTTGGGTACAATGTTTCTTGATAGTAAATTGAAAGGACTACTCAGTTGATGTGGTGTCACCTATCTTCTCAACTATTTTCCCTGATTAATTAAGTTGGTTAAGATTGATATTGGGGAAAATAAACATCACTTACAGGTGGCATTAAAGTACGTTCAGGAGAATTGTTAATTTTATCTTAGATGTTCAAACTCCAAACATCCTGCCTTCTGCAAACAATAACAACAACAACAAACCCAGTGTAATCCTACAAGTGGGGTCTGGGAAGGGTAGTATGTATGCAATCTTACCCCTACCTTGGGAAAGTAAAGAGGTTGTTTCCGATCCCGCCTTCTGCAAACAGAGAACAAAAAAGATATTCTCATATTACTTCTGAAAATACTGACCATGTACATAACATCAACTGTAACTTTAAGGAATGCTGAAGACATAATTAAATAAATAAACATATGCTCTCTCTAACAATTTAAGCTTTTAGATGAGATGATCACACACTTCTAACATAGTATAAGAGCAGACAAGAAGTCGTGAGTTCGAGTCTCACTGTCACCGACTACAAAAAAGAATGTCCACATGCTTGGCTCATAAAAAGAATCAAGCCTGCACGTAAGTGAGCCGTGAGCGTGTTGAAGACATAATTAAGTAAATAAAAGTGCGACCTTTCTTACAGTTTAAGTTTTAATATGAGATGGTCATACACTTCAACAAGGAATAAATGAGCTTGATAGTAGAACTGGGAGCTCTTTGTTTTCTAAAGAGAACTCTTCATTTGGTCCTTTGATAAAACAACTTTCCTCTTTATTTAGGAATGTGCGGCTATTTAATTGAGAGATGGCTAGTAGCAGACAACTTAGGTTTTGTCTGTACAGGAAAAATTGGAACGAGAAACTTGTCAAGTAGAAGGATGAACTTGTGAGCCTACTATTATCATGCATTTTACTGCTTATCTTTTGTTTAGTTGGGACTAGGGGTGGCAAAAGGGCGGGGCGGGGCGGGGCGGATATGCATGGGTCGAAAACTGGTAATGCAAAAAACGGATAAAAATATTCTGCCTGGCCTATATTTAATACGGATAGAAAATGGGTTAACCGGCAGATAGTATGGATATCCATATTATTCATAGCTTCTTGAATATGATCATGTTTGGGAGAATTCGTAGTCTCCCAAACTTGAGGAACCCACAATTTAAGTCTTTGCAAATGTAAAAGTTAAACCCATTGGTTATCCATTTTTAAGTGGATAGTATGGTTATTATCAATATTTGACCAATTCTTAAAAAGTTTACAATCCAACCCAGTTTTAGTGGATATTATGGATGGGTAACTGCCTGTTTTATCCATTTTGCACCACCAGTCGGGACGTCCCATTCCATTAACGTGGTTGAGCCCAAAAATTCCATATCAATTTGGGGGATAATGAAGTAGCTGACTCTTTCTGCAAAACTTAACTGACTCTTACTACAGAAAGTACTTTAGATTCATACTCGTATATGTTTTTTTTTTTTTTTGGGAAAAAGAAGTGCAACATAGATGTGATTGTTTTTACTGACCTGTACAACTGGAAGAAGGGGGGGGGGGGGATGAAGAAGGGGAGAAAAGAAAACAAGCAGACCTGTGTCTTTCTTAAACTCAAGAAAGTCACCCTGTGAATTCTCTAGGAGACATCCACAAAACGGAGTTTTTATGAATGTAACTTGCTTTTCAAACTATGAGTACCCTATAGTAGGTTTTATCACTTTTTCTTCACTTGGTAAATGATTAATAACAAGGTTCAATTTCTATACCTCCTCGAATGCACTATTATGCACTCCTGCGCTATACATTCAATAAGTACACAGCCTGCATTTTGTCAGATGTGGTTGATGACTATTTGAGTATTCCAAAGGATTCTATATATTGGCTACCTTGTAGAGAGAGCCTAGTTATATTCCTACACGTGTATCTGCATCTAGTGGTGCTTAACTTACAGCTGACTGCTGATGCCACAAGACCATCTTCTCCAACCTTGGTGATATACATTCAATAAGTACACAGCCTGCATTTTGTCAGATGCAGATGATGACTATTGGAGCATTCCAAAGGATTCTATATATTGGCCACCTTGTACAGAGAGCCTAGTTATATTCCTACACATGTATCTGCATCTAGTGGTGCTTAACTTACAGCTGACTGCTGATGCCACAGGACCATTTGCTCCAACCTTGGTGGGCAGGATTATTCGACACATGGCTTGTATGTTGTAGCAGGGTGCCCCATAGATTGATTGAGTTGTGAGTAAACGTACTGTTACAAAGTGGAGACAACTTAACAAAAACATGTGAATAAACATCTCACATTTTAGCCAAAGTAAAGACAAAGTAAATAATTAATAATCTACATTGATTTTAGCAAATTAAGTAAATAAAAGTAATTAATAGAATTGTACTTTAGCAAAGTAGAAATAAGATTAAACTACTTGTGGAAAGTTGTTAAATATTTTAACAAGAATTTGTTAAAATTGGTGAAAATTTACCCATTGAATCTGTATTATCCAAAGCATTAAAGTATATAAAGATTGCTATGCAAGAATGAATTATTATGTGATCTGTGAACTATTTCCTTTTTGTGAGTATTCTTAACAATTGGTCCATGTATGTTCATATTTCGTTATATCATGTGCGAACATTTGGTTTTTCCTTAAATTCCTACTCGTGGTCGGATAGAGAATCAGTACAACTGTGATAGAAATCAGTACAACTGCACCTCTATCCTACTGTCTAAACAGCAATAAGCATCTGGTAGAAAGTTATGTGGGCGGGCATTTCAACTTGAAAATGGCGATCAGAAAGAAGTATTTATACTTTTTTTTTTGGTTTAACCATCAGCCCACTGTATCCGGCTGTAGAAAGCCCACTATGTTTGTTTAAGTGCTCTGTACGAAAGGGGACTCCGTTTCCAGGGCTCAATGCCAAGACCTCTGGTAAGGATGGAGGAACCTTTACAATTTCATCACGTCCTTTGGGGGTGAAGTATTTGTACTTCATAGGCTGTATAGTAGCTGCTGAACAGAAAACTTTTATATTGTCCATTTCTTAGTTGTATCATATATCTAGATGATTAATGTCCTAAAGTTGTGTTAAGGATGGAGGAATCTTTACCATTTTACCACACCCCTTGGCGGTGAAGTACTTGTACTTAATAGACTGTAAAGTAGCTGCCAAACAGAAAGCTTTAATATTGTCCGTTTTTTAGTTGTATCATATATCTCGATGATTAATGTTCTAAAGTTGTATTTCTTTGAAGCCGTCAGTTGAAAATATAATTTTTGTATGAAACTTTGTTATTTGTGTTCTGGTCATAAGTTGATGGAGTTTCTGATTTCCTTTCATTAGCTACCAGAGGAACACTTGCATTTATGCTGGGTTTCATTTTATTTCAGGAAATACTGGTTGATAGGTCTGTTCATGCTGCAACTGGCCGCTTTTTTACTAGTGATTTGGGTGCTGGCAGACAGGAAAAGCCTCTTTTACTTAAGGATGATTTCCTGCATGCCATGCATGAGTTTGTTCCAGTGGCAATGCGTGACATCACTAAACCGGCTGCTGATGGTGGTCGGTCTGGTTGGGAGGATGTTGGAGGTCTTAATGACATCCGGAATGCTATTATAGAGGTAAATGTTTATTTTCTGCCTTTTGGGGTAGTATATCCTTTACTGCTACACTAATTAATGTTTTAGTTGTTCATTGGATGAGACATTGATTTAAATTTTAAACAAGCAGTTATTTATTTTATGTCTATGCGTCGGCTCATGATTTCTGTTCCCCTTTTATGTTTTCCTCTGCTTTTCTCTGCTTGTATGGAACATGCAAAGTAGATCGTGGTGGGTCCTAAGCAATGTCTTGCGCGAAGCGACCCACTTAGAACAAGCTTCCCTTTATGTTAGGGGATCACTAAAAATGCAACTCCGATAGGATGCAGGATTTGCATTATCAACATTCATTTGGCACATGGAGGTTAATTTGATCCTCCTTTCTCTTTCAAAACTTTGGGTTCTAATAAATACTTTGTATAATCTTTTAATTATTGAGTTAAAAATTGCTCCCACTGAAGGTGTGGATATGGCAATTTTAAGTTATATGCTGGATATGAGAGAGAAAGGAAGTGTACTTCAAAGGTTTTACAAAGTTATTTTGTTTTTAATATGATGAGAGAGAATCCTGAAGGTAAAAGCTTTTTGCCGTTGGACCCGTGATTTATACTCCATATTTTATTTCTTTTGAACATTTTAGACTCACCTTCCAACAATCAGAAGAAATGTGAACATCCATTCAGCATTTTATCAATATAAATTATTCTTTCACATTTGCACTGTTTTCTTCTACTTCTTTTTCCATACCAATTGAGAAACATGCTGATGGCTACATCTATATCGGCTTTCCTGCATGATTAACGATGTTTTTGTAAGGTAAATAAGTTTATTAATATTGGGAAAAGCTCGCATATACAAGAGGTATACGGAAAAGTAGTGACTCTGCATCAAAACATGAAAGTAGTGACTCTACATCAAAACATGATTCTCTTCAACAAACACCCAGTCATCTATACAAATAGGAATCTCATGGGTGCACTAAAAGCAATCAAAGACGTGAGGCTATTCCTCAAGTATACAAAATCATTTTCAATCTCCGCAAAGGCTCTCCTATGTCTCTCCCTCCGTACAACCCACATTAGAGCTAATGAGGCAACTTCTCATGCCATTGGTCTTCTTTTCCCTCTGGTTGAATGGTTATAGTTTGCGTATATTATTGAGTTGGCTTCAATGAAGGCCGGCAATAATTATTACTCATGTAGTGGGATAGAAACATCAATTATTAATTGGCTTGTCAGCCTGTCAGAGAGATGGAATACCAGACACTCTAGAATAACTTTAGCTTGCACTCCTTTCTTTGTTTCATGAGCTTGTTGGGGCTTCTTTTCTTTTTGTCTTGTTTCGTTATGCAACTTAGTTACTTATCTTCTATGTCTAAGTATGCTACCATTCAGCAAATATGGACGAACATCCTTGATAGTGAATGGTGATAAATGGTTGTAAACCCCTTTGAACTATGTATTAAGTAGTATGGGTGTTAAGCTAAACAAAAATCATGTTCTAGGGTTTGCATGTGCTTTACTTAAAGGTACTCTTTTATTTTTCATATCAACTTTAGCTTGCATCAATTTGTTCAGCATATCAAGTTCCTGTTTTTGCTGTTGTCAGATGATTGAGTTGCCATCCAAATTTCCAAATATATTTGCACAAGCTCCTCTAAGGATGCGGTCCAATGTTCTATTGTATGGCCCCCCTGGTTGTGGCAAAACACACATTGTTGGTGCTGCAGCTGCTGCATGCTCACTAAGATTTATCTCAGTCAAAGGTCCTGAGCTGCTGAATAAATACATTGGTGCTTCCGAGCAAGCTGTAAGAGAATTTACAACTTTTTCACTTCTCCTAGTACATATTATTATTAAGATGATGCCAAACTCCCCCCACCCCTCAAGAGAAAAAAAAAACTAAAAAAAAAGAAGTAGGGAAAAATAAATAAATAAATCAAACATCAAGACAGAATTTGGAATATCAATCTTCTCGGGTTCAACTTTTTGCTCTTATGTCTCATCCCCGTCCCAATCCACCTCACAGAAGGTTGGTTGCTTAAGTTCAAGTAAGGTCAAACTGGACAAGTTAACCTTTTCTTTCCTAATCATGGCCACAATAACTTAAACTTAGGTTTTCATATAATAGATTGGTCAAAGCCTTATAAATGTTCTGAAAACCTAATAGCTATCTGAACTCTGAAGACCAAATTGTCAACCCCCTACATCCTAGTTTCTAGCTTTTCTTGGAGCTTTTGGATTGTTCATGCTAATTATTTTGTTTTAGGTACGAGATATATTCTCAAAAGCAGCTGCAGCAGCACCATGCCTTCTATTTTTTGATGAATTTGATTCTATTGCGCCAAAGAGAGGGCATGACAACACTGGCGTTACTGATAGAGTTGTTAATCAGGTTATTTCTTTTCCACATCTTTTGTTGTTTGCATCCTCCTTTTACCTTGCATAATGTTCATTTTTGTTCAATTAATGCAGTTTCTTACTGAATTGGATGGTGTTGAAGTGTTAACGGGTGTATTTGTATTTGCTGCTACAAGGTTAGCGTCTAACAGGATGGACTTTGTTTACTATTGCTTTCAAGTTTTTGCCTTCACTTGCATATGTGGTATCGTATTTCATCCGTTGGCACTTTAGTCGGTTCTTGGCCTTGTCAGTGATTGAGCACATATGCAGCCCTTGTTATTTTGTTGAATTTTGTACTACTAGATATAATTAATGCAGGTTGAAACAGACGCACAGAGATACATGGGATGGAGAGTGCATCAGTTAGTTTCCAGATTTTTTGCCATTGAAGTCTCAAACCGTTCAGTGAATTTTCCTTAATTGCTAGGTTGGAAATTGTTACCTTAAGAGATGGACCACTGGGGAGAGGGGAATTTATAAAACAAAGGCATTCGTTAATCTTTTCTCTCCAATCTTTAGCGGGGACTAGTCATTGGAAAAAAGAAAAAAATTCTTTAGGTCAGAGATTAATAGAAGTCTTTATTTATTTAAGCAGTCATTTTACAATTCCACTAATGTAATGGGGAGAATAGCTGCATATTTTTTATATAGTTGTAGGCACAGAAGTACAGGAAAATGGAGATTTAGAAATTTCTTTCTGATACTCTCTACTCTCTAAAAGCTAATGGTGCCTCACATAATAAAAAGGCAAAAAAAGGGCTACAAACAACTGGTTGAAAGAACTTGGATAATATATTTATTTATTGTTTGTCCGTTGAACATCTTTTTTGAGGAGATTATGATGAACAAGGGGTTGTGTCAAGCTTAGGTGGTCCAAAAGTTTTGTAATGCTTTAAAGATCAAGCTAGAGTCTTCCAACTTGGTATCCCTATTTACCATGTTGAGGTTATCGGTCCTAGGCAATCTCATGCGTGTCACTGAAATGAAAAAATACACATGGATATATATTTGAATAGGTGTGTACGTGAGTGTCCGAGCACACGTGAATACATCTAAAATATTCTATAGATCAGCAGCTGCTTTCTCTTTGACTAAATCCTTTACCTGACCTATAGTTATTTATCTAATAATATTTGTCTTCCTTTTACTTGTAAAAAGAAACTAATAACATCTGTCCTCCTTTTAGTTGGTTGGCTGTGTTATCTCTGTGACATGCAAATTGGCATGCCTGCACCCCTTGCCTTTGAGTCTTTTGAGAGTGAATACTACATGCAACTCATTCGACATGGTATTTGTATACACCTAATGAAATGCCTGTGAGAATATCTCTACTGGAAAGTAATTTGAGTCTCGTGAATATTTTTCCTTTTTGACCTAATAACATTTAGTTTTAAAGGTCATCAAGTACCTGTGTCTGAATGATGGAATTGAATTCACTACTACATTGTTATCTGGTGTTCTTGTATAACAGCCGATGGATAAAACTTGTAGCCTAACGTTCCATACCCCTGTACTGTTAAGGTTGTCTAATCATGCTATACCTCTGCATTTTACTGAATAATTGATCCTTTATGAAGAAGAAGAATTCATTGGCCTTCTTTTCTGTGGAATAATACGATGATGCAATTTCTCTGACCAAGTTTGACCTTTCTTGTCTTCATTTTTAAGCAGTAGACCGGACTTGCTTGATGCTGCACTTTTGCGACCTGGAAGGCTGGATCGCCTTCTCTTTTGTGATTTTCCTTCACAGCGTGAGAGGTTGGAGATTCTTTCAGTTCTATCGAGAAAAGTAAGTCTTATTCTGATTGGGCCACTTCTTTCAATCAATCCCAAAGAGATGTTATAATATGTGGATAACGAGCAGTAGGTATGGGATATGTCTTTCCAGATTAGTTTATGCCTCTTCCCCATTCAACTACATGGTAATGGGGATTGACTTGGTTGGATATACTCATATTTGCTGGAGAAACTGTGGCTGAACTCAGTTAGGAACAACCTGACAGTACAAATGGATTTTACGAAGGAAAGATCTCATTTGTTCATTTGGGGCAAAGGAATGTAGAATGCATAGTACAATATTAGGTAACTATTAGGCTATGCTAAAAGTTTGGTTTCCCAAGGTCACCCATTTCCATGTTCCAATTTGACTCAGGCTTCCTTGGAATTAGAGTGAACAGTTTTTAACAGTCCTGGTCTATATTGCGGAGACTCTCCAAATATGCTGTCGTACCCGTGTCAGATCCACCGTAAATGCACTGATTTTGGAAGATATGACACACACCTGGTGACATTTTTGGAGAGTCCGAGTAACATAGGTCTTGGTTCCTTCTTATTTTTGCAAAGTGACAATATAACGGCAAAGTGTTTGTTAAATCATTTTAAAGAAATGGTAGGAGGGAAACATGATCATTCCTATGAGTAATTTTGGGAGGGATCAAGACATTTTGGATAAATTTCTTACCAGTAAAGCTTTTGCTTTGACGATGGTCCGTATATTAAATTTTTAAGTATACTTTTATTTGAATGAAGACAGTAACTGATTTACTTGCTTAAATGCAGTTACCATTGGAAAGTGATGTCGATTTGGATGGCGTAGCTTGTTTGACAGAAGGGTTCAGTGGAGCTGACCTCCAAGCACTTCTCTCTGATGCACAGCTTGAGGCTGTCCATGATCTTCTAGATAGTGAAAATGTCGGCAAGCCTGAGAAGAAGCCAGTCATCTCTGATGCTCTCCTGAAATCTATTGCATCCAAGGCAAAACCATCTGTCTCTGATGCTGAAAAGAAGCGATTATACGACATCTACAGTCAGTTTTTGGGTGCCAAAAGATCAGTGGCTGCACAGGTGAGGTGTTCTTTGCTTAAAGCTGGAGTGGCAGATGATTTACTTCCCTCTATCACTTGCTAGTATGATAACCTTTTCTACTGTTTGGTATAGCTAACCTCTATTCGACCATGTTTATTTACAGTCAAGGGAAGCAAAAGGAAAAAGAGCAACCCTCGCTTGATGATTGACTGCTACTCGAGCAAGAGCTTGCTAAAGACACACTAATGACTTAGCCTGATCACTTGCAGTAGCTGCATTTTGGATGGAGTTTGTAATGACACCATCCCTTTTGTCATTTATAGTTAGAAATATGTTGTTGTAGCATTAGTCTTTCCTATGTGTGGGAAAGTTAAAAAGGAAAACTTACATTTATGGGATCTTTACGATATTCATTGTTTACTTTTTTTAACCATATACATAAATGATAGATTGATTATACATCATTATAGTCATATAATACATAAATTATGCATATATACCTCAATCGGCTATTTTTATTTAAGTGTTTAGGTGGGCGGCTATTTGAGTTAATTCTTCTGCCCGGATTCTCAGTGTCATTGGGCGTTCGTCTCAAAACAGAAGAGCCCATGTCAAATTGGTGAGTGATGTCTTGCCATAGTTTTTTCCTCTGGACAATTGAAATGCGTCTGCAAAGAAAGTTCTACAATAATGAAACACAGATGACTTCTCTCTGTTTGAGCTTTTCCCCCAAGAAAAATGATAGGATCTTCTGAAGAAGTTAGAAGCACAGAAAAATAAATTGAGTAGATGAAGAGTTGAATATTCAATTTTTATTTAAGGACCACAGGAATTAATAAGTTTGAAAATGATAGAAGTGCAAGTTTTTCTATCTTCATCTTTGTAAGCGTATTAAATTTGTTTGGCATTTTCTTGTACATTGATTTTATGATTGAATATGCTCTCCCAATATACTAACTAATTTCATGTCACAGTATATGAGGTTTTCGTTTATTTCGATCTCTAATAATTGAATAAATACATAACAAATGAATATCAACTAATATGACTCCCAACCAATACAAAAGGCTCAAGTTGGCAACTCGTCGATGATAGTCCATTTTGCAGGCGAGAAAGTTGAAACCTCTCATTCACCCTGAAAACGTGACATACACAGCCGTAGGATCTTAGTTTTCAAAGTTAATTTTGCATAAAATAATACCCAAACAAAAACAATTACGATTTCAGTATATTGGATATCCACTGGGTCTTCAATCCCCATTTTGGCAAAAAATGTGGTGGTTTAATTGGAGCAGCCCATCAGGCTTTTGTTGGACTTCGTGAACACTGGCCCGTTATCCTTCCACTGCACAGAGCGGGAGCTATTCGTTGCTCTGTGAAACCAGCCTCACGCAGTCCGCCCCACTCTAGGAGCTTCGCAGCCCATATTTTCACATGGACTACGAAGCCCAACTCCATGCTTGAATAGGGCAGGCCAGAGATAGCCCACAAAGTCCTACCTTCTGAGTCGGCCCAACATTCCTCCACTTTAATGCCCCCACTTGGGTTACAAGCTCACGTTACCAAGCTCGGCATACAACATTCATTTGTATTTGATTATAAAACAGAAAAAACTTTCTTTAATAACCGATGTGGGAGAGCAATCAAAAACAATGAATTGCTTTTCCCAATATTTTATGTTGTATGTTACTTGTAATAACCTAAAGCTAATTAGGACTTCCTAACAAGTTTTCTCTTGCGGATAAACAGAGCTAAATTAGAAATGATTTGCACTAAATAAAGATTTCATGCATAGGTACTATATGCTTTCATTTTTTTTCCCCAGCCAGCATTGCATTAGTTTCCAATGAATAGTAACTCAGAAATCGGAGGCGGATCCAGAATTTTGGCAGGATGGGTGCATTATTTAGAAGGGGTGGACCCGGAATATAAATTGCACATGTTCAACCTTTAGTTCTTACTATTACGCACCCGTAACAATTTTGAATTTTAAGTTCAAAATTAAAATTTTAACTATATCTATTATTCATATTGAAATGTTGGGATCGGTTGAACCCATTGATTATATGCTACATCATACACTACAACTATTTTTAATATTCATAATTTATTTAATCATCTGAGACTTTACGGTGACAAAATAATAATTGAAATTTTAAAATAATAAATCAAACAAAAAAAAAGAAATTAAAGAAAAATTACTTTATTAATACGCAAAAAGTGACACCAGGCATGCTCATCTCTCGTGGGCATCTAGCTCTAGGGAAAAGAAAGAAAAAATAACAAGATTGATATAAGATTTGACCTTGCAACCTCACTTAGAGTGGTAGACCAAGTAAATATCATATCAAATAATATTTGGAATTGGGTGCACACACATATATTTAAGTATTTTTGAAAAAAAAAATTACATTACTATACATGATTTAGAAAGAGGAGCATGAATTCACGTGCCCTATGAAAACCCTTAGATACGCCCCTGCCAGAAACCGATGAGTGAAAGAAAACAGGTTATAGGCCGAATACCATGATAACTGAACAAAAATATTTAGACAAATAAAAGCTAGGTCTCTACTCCTTCTTCATGATGAAGAAAGGCCTTGTTTTAATTAATGGCATATGAATAGTTGTAACTTAGTCACACGCAAATGAACAGTTATTCTTTCTTCTAGAATATATTTTCGCAATGAAAAATATTAACACATAAAATATATTTACAATGCACTATATTATTCTACACGGCTTTTCAATAAGATAATATTTAAATATACAAAATGAATATTAAAATATTTAAAGTAATATAAATCAATGTGATAATTGAAAAATAGGTTAAATGCTTAAATGTCACTTTTTTTTTTTAAGACAGAAAATTTCTTCCAAATTTTATGACCCAATTTTTCCATTGCATTAGGAGTCTTAAAAGGAAATGATGGCCATTATGGGAATGCAATAAGGCATTTTAAATACAAAGAAAAGAATATCATTCTTTGAAATTGACACAAGCACTCGTGGTTTGAGTAATACTAAAATGGGAAACTAGCAGCTGGTCAATTTATAAAATATTGTTAATATTATTAATATTAGTCAATTAGCTATTTTAACCAAAAAACGATCAATTTTTTTGCTTTTTTAGCGAGTGTAATTAGAATATATTTAGCACATTTTACGGATCTTGAATCTCAATTTTAGGATGATTTGGTGGAGTTTTGAGGTGGTTTGAATTGAAAATTTGAAGTAGAAAATGAACGTAAAAAAATGATATATGTATCATATATGTATCAAATGTGTATCACATGTATATTCATGTATATCTGTATGTGAGATACATGTGTCATAAAAGAATTTTTTGAACTTGATTTTAACTACGAATTTTGAAACTAAATCAGTCCAAATCACCTCCAATCTTCCACAAATTTTCTATATTGAGTTATCTATATGTTTTCAATAAATTTCAACCATACACATAGAAAAATACCCCCGTTTGCTTATATTTTTCAAATTTTGTATATATACTTATTTTTATTTCATCACTTTATTCGCTACCCTATTCATGAAATTTCCTTTTCGTTTTACATCTAATGTTGTTAAACACGCTTGAAAATATGGAAGAAGATCATTGCATGTGAATCTTGGAGAGAAAGAACCTTATTTATTTAGATTTTTAATTTTTATATGTGTCTGGCTAGTTTTGATAAATCTATAATTAATGGCTAGAGATTGGTAAGTTAAAAGACATCTATGTAAGATTCCTAGTTAAAATTAGTCATATGTTTATGTGTGACTTGCTCTTTAATGAAAATTCTGGGCTTTTAATATCTTATATTTCTTAAAATAACCGATTAATTAGATGTAACATTTTACTGAATCAAACACACGTAGACAAAAGGAGGAGGAGGTAGTAGAGTCTTCCCTCAAAGATTGAAAAAATACAAATTTGTTCTCTGTAAAACCAAAGATTTCCTATCTAATAGGAGTATAAAACATGGAGAACTCTCCGGTGACATCAACATTTATCTAGAACAAAGAATTATATACCTGATTTTTTTTTTCTCATTGAGTGTTGATAATTACTTTGGGCTTCGATTAATTCGGATTCACATAAGTTCTATTAAATGAAAAAGAAAAATTTCTTATCAAGATTTTTCTATCCCAAGACAACGTAATAAATTTGATTATGAATGAAAGAATCTTATCTCTTAATATGCTACCCATTCGAAGATGTCATACATTGTTCATTAATGGAGGCACTCTAACAAAAATTGTAATTCGATGCTATTTCACAGCAAAAATAAATTATGTTTGTAAATAATATTTTTTTTAAAGCTAAAAATATATATATAAAAAAGACACTCATATTTAAACTCAATTGTCACTTTGGATTAATTTTAAATATCTAATGTAGTCGATGAAAGTCTCGCGCATGGACAGGAAAGTTACTAAACGACTGCTCAAATTACCTTTTGCGAAGGAATGAAATCCACACTCATTTATCCCAACTCACTATTTTTGCTTTTGTTCAAAATTGCAAACATGTTATGAAATAATAAAAGAAGAAGAACAATATTGCAGAGAAAGAGAGAGAGGGAATTCTTATTGAATTTTTGGGATGAATACAATGGGGTAAGACCCTTCTATTTATAGGAGAAATATGACTTAGTCACAAAGTAAAACTCTCCACAAAATAGACATTCACTCTAAATAGAATTCTATTCATAACAAAACAACCTTGAATGTCTATTCAATGATAATGTGCCTCGTTAAAACCTTAACTAAAATAAAACCCAGTGGGAAAAAAAATTTCTAGAGAAGGAAAAAGAGTACACATATCTAACAATACGCCTTTTGGTTGCCTCGTTAAAAACCTCGCAAGGAAAACCCAGTGGGACAAAACCTTGTAAGGAGAAAAGAGTGCAACGCGCATTAACTTCCCCTGATGAGAGCATCAATTCACATCCTTAAGCCTTCGCATCCCGATCTTGTGCAATAGCTTCTTGAAGGTTGACGTCGATAAAGATTTTATATCAGTTTCAATGTATTTCCATAATGACATAACATAGATATCTCTTCATTCATATATTCAGGTACCTTAATCTCTCATGAGATATTATGAAGTGTTATGTCATGTGATCTTCTAGATCACTTGCCTCCTTTATTATGATCATTTTGATCATCTATTCATCTTCTTTTCTCAAGAAGTTTATTTGAAATCGATTGTCTATACGCTTTAAGCTTACCATAGACTTTGTCATTCTAGGACTTATTATAATATGAGCATTTGTAGTGAGAATATAGTTACTTTCTTTGAGTCAACAAATGCGTCTGGCATGCTTTGCAATAAATTGCACATGAATTATCCTTTTATGAACTTCAAGTTCATATTATTTTATTCGAGGATCTAGATGTATAAATGATAATTTATTCCATGTAACTTTTCTCAACTGTTGTATCTTGTCTCCCCCTCAAGTTAGAAAAACTAACTTGTTTCCTCAACTTTGAGAACTTATCTTTGTGTGTTATGGTGTTAATCGAAATATACACCGCACATCAATAATAATAAGATGGAATTATTTGGTTCCTGACCCTGAACCACTTGTGAAGGGCGAATGTAATATACTTTCGTATATAACCTATATCAAACTGATATATATAAACTTTGTTCTCATAAGCAATAGTTTAGATATTAAGTGGAGACACTCAATAAATTATTTTGCTAAACCAGCTATGATGTAGACCAACTTATCAAGATGAACTATCTTGAATAGAAAATCTGGAAATTATGCTCGAAATTAAATTAATGAGCAAGTTACCTTGCACACACCGGCCAGGTTGCGGGTTAATAATAATTGCACATGTAACCATCTCATAGATGCATCTTATGTGGTATACATGGCGGGTGAATGAGCCCATATTCACCTTTGATATTTCCAGCATTCATGGGATTCAATCCCACTTTTAGTTGGTATATTAATTAATGAGAACAAGCAATGTAAGAGAATTCGTAAAGAACTTTCTAGTTCTTTAATATTTACCCATATAAATTCTCTTTTATTTTTGCACATCATGCTTAAATTGATATGGCAAAACCAATTATGCCAACTGGATAAATTATCAATATTGATAAACTTCAAATTTTACACCATGATGTGTGCAATTATGAATAAACTCCAAGTTTATTATGATATGGGTTTTTGTATCAATAAAATATCCACTTCATTGTGGTATTCTTTTGTTTATGTAGTACAAATTGGAGAATAAAGCGGGTAGTTTTTTACATACATATTACCCCGCTACAAGATGTAGTAATAGAAGATATTAAATCTTTCCTTTATTTATAGTCTCAATATAATCAATCGCTTTCACGTATTTGGAAACTGAATAAGTTTCTTTGAGACTTACTACAACACAATACCTTATTGGTAATTAATTGTGTTTCTCCAAAATAGTAATAATTGGCTCTTCTAGAGCTCTCAATTAATTTTGTACTACCACAAATTTATCAACATCCATGTGATGAATATCTCTTTTAAAGAGAAAGTTATACCATTATGGTTATGGTCAAAATTATATGCAAGATATGTTTCTTGCATTATTGTTGTCCTTTAATAATCACATTGCCAAAATATTTTGGTGTACAATAGGTACGTGACCAATGACCATTCATGTCATGACATTATTTATGGTATCATCTCAAACCTTCTTCTAGAGGTGAGTGTGGTATATTCGCTACCACTAGCACGTTCATATTCTTTGAAGAATGAATATGTATTCATAAGTAAGATGTTGTCACATTCACATCATGAATGGACCATAATCATATATATGTGCTTTATAAAATCTCATGTCAAATCGATGACAAATACTACTTTCACAAAGTGAAGGATTATTTAAGAATACTTATTGTTCTCATTATCACAATGATGACGATATAATTTCGTCTATGCCACATCCATATCAACATCCATGTGATGAATATCTCTTTTAAAGAGAAAGTTATACCATTATGGTTATGGTCAAAATTATATGCAAGATATGTTTCTTGCATTATTGTTGTCCTTTAATAATCACATTGCCAAAATATTTTGGTGTACAATAGGTACGTGACCAATGACCATTCATGTCATGACATTATTTATGGTATCATCTCAAACCTTCTTCTAGAGGTGAGTGTGGTATATTCGCTACCACTAGCACGTTCATATTCTTTGAAGAATGAATATGTATTCATAAGTAAGATGTTGTCACATTCACATCATGAATGGACCATAATCATATATATGTGCTTTATAAAATCTCATGTCAAATCGATGACAAATACTACTTTCACAAAGTGAAGGATTATTTAAGAATACTTATTGTTCTCATTATCACAATGATGACGATATAATTTCGTCTATGCCACATCCATATCCATTGATTATTCATGGTAATAGTTTTGTCTTCTTTCAGACTTATTACATACTGCTATCACATTCTCTAAAGAGAATGAGAATGGAGCAAATTCAATGGGACGTGTTTTCAATTCTTTGCCCACAATTATACATGAATTTAATCATGGCAAGGCATAGAAATTTTACCACTTCATGTGGGTGTAATTTCTTAAAAACTCCATTAGAGTTATAATCAAACTTTGTTGTCTTTGCTTGTATATAAAATCAAATTATAGAATTTCAAGAATTCGAAAGAGAAAAGTAAAATACTTACCTTAAATCCATAATTTTAATCATGAAGGAAGTTCACGAAACAATTGACAATCATTATGCTCAATCCCAAAGTTTCTACTCAATTGGTTAGAGTCTCGTGCTGATAACGTGTTATGAAATAATAAAAGAAGAAGAACAATATTGCAGAGAAAGAGAGAGAGGGAATTCTTATTGAATTTTTGGGATGAATACAATGGGGTAAGACCCTTCTATTTATAGGAGAAATATGACTTAGTCACAAAGTAAAACTCTCCACAAAATAGACATTCACTCTAAATAGAATTCTATTCATAACAAAACAAAATTATTGATGCTAATATCCGGCCTAGATTATCCAACCTAGATTGTTAATTTTGTTTCGGCAAAACGTACAACAACCGGGATGGCCCGACGCATTCTGTCGCCTAAAGCTAAATTTTATAAGGAGCCTTAACTTTTTAATTTATTTGAAGTTTATTCTTTTTAGCTTTTCTTAGATACAAATTTATTAATACATTTCTTATAATCAATAACTCCTTTAAGTATTTCTCAATTGACAATATAGCTAACTCATTTAACGTTTCTTGTGACATTGTTGTTCTTAAGTAAGATTGTATCAATTTTAATTTTGAAAACTTCTTAACATGAGTTATAAACATTATTCCATAAGCAATTTAGGCATTTGAAAAAGAATAAAATCTTTTATTTGATTAAGTGTATCAATTAGAACGTTATCTTCTAGGTGTACTATTTTCCTTAAATACTATTAATTCAGAAAATAAATTTAAACCATCAATGTTGAATTGGTTATTTATATTTTTATAGCCAAAAAGAAAACGAAAAATATTTTCATATGCCTCGAATTGTTCAAATCTATTTTAAAGTAAAGAGATAGCCGTGTTTATTATGTATAACTGCAATCAACTTTAAAGGAATCTTCGATAGATTTTGAGATTCCATTATCAACATTTGCATCAAATTCTTACTTCCTATATATCTTACGTTTCTTACGAAAATCTAGTTCGATGTTTATTTCAAGTGCAATCTCCTTTGTAGAAAACATAGCAGTAGTAAATTCTTCTTCTCTATATTTGTTAAAGAAAGAAATCAAACTTTTTCACCTTACAAAACTCTTTTTTAAATATATATACATAGTTTATTAGGTGTAACAACTATGGGGCCTCCACAAATATGGGGCATATTCAGATGAACTTTTACAACTTCACTTCTTTTAGTCAAGTGCCTAATTATATAATAGGGATTTTTACCTATATATACCATATAGCAAATCTTATTACCTCCATGTTTAAAGTTTGTGTTTATTACATTTAAGCATACCAACTTTCAATTTATGTACCATAATTCAAATTAAGGGTATAATTAATGCTTCAGTTATTGTAGGCGTGATTTTAGGACCATATTTTCACTTTATTTTATTTACCCGCCTCTGTCTCCTCCCACGCCCCCACAATTTACCTACAGTTAATCCCCCACCCCACGATTTTCCTTTAGTTTTTCCCCCATTCTCGTACAATCTCTTCATGCGCCTCTCACTCACGTTCTTCTTCAATTAATCACGATTCTTCAATTTTCTTCTTCAATTGATTTCACAAAATCATATTTCAAGTTTCATATTTTGTTTTAAGTCCCATATCATGAAAAAAATCAATACTCCAAAAAAATCTTCAAAAGCTACATTTGCTATTATTGTATATAAATTTTGTAGCTTTTTATCATAATTTTTAGATGTTTACCTCCAAGTTCTATGTAATATTTGTATATAACTATCAGTTGAATATAAATTACACAATAAAATAAATAAATAAATACTCCAATCGTAGCAATGTATTATCCAAAATTAATTTACAGCTTGTCTACAAAATTCAACAAAAACTACAAATTAACTACATTAAACTTACATTATAACTACAATCTGGAAACAATTTACACATGGAAGTTTTCAAGTTGGAATTGGCCACAACTACATTTCTTGTTTTCTAGACATACAATCTACCGCTTCACACCATCCAATACAGTATGTATATGATCTGTTGAAGCCCTCACCTACATTTTCAGAACAAACACAAAGAAAAAAAATTACAATATTAAAAATATAGCATCTATAAAATATCTACAATTTATCTACAAATTAACTCCAAACTACAAGTAAACTACAATTTGCCTACAATTTATCTACAATCTGGAGATATTGTATATTAAAATATTTTTTTTCCTGCACCAAATAAAAAACTTTGTAGTTAAATTGTAGATATATGTAGTAAATTTGTAGATAATATCATAAAACTAAAATTTTAAGCATTTTCGAACTACACAAACTTGCATTCTCATCCACCACAATGGCATCAACTTCAAAGTCTCTAAATCTGCCACAGTTATCCCAATTACCATTCGATTTCAGCATTATTGAGATTTTTGACATGATTTTGTGTAGTTGAAAAAACAAAAGATGAAGAACAGATATAGTTTCTACAATTTAAGTACTGATATTGATGAAGAATAATTTTGTATTTTACAATTTGTATTGCGTTGTAGAATTAGTAAAAGCAATTTGATTACTGGAGCTTCAGTTGCTTGCGTGTTTTTGAGAATTATAGTTGAGTGAGAGAAGAGAGATCTTTCCGTTGAGGAAGGAGAGAATTATGCATCAATGAGATCTCCTTCCATTTTAAAATTCGTCTTTAATGGAGACAGAATCACACCCAAATCTTGTGCCTTTATTTTAGCGCGTCATTTATGGCAAAATCTATCTATTTTTAGATTAGTATATATTTTATAGTAAAAATATGCACTACACGGGTAAATAACAAACTATGAATATTTTTGGTAATAAAATTTGCTATATGGTATAAATATGAAAAAATCCCTATATAATAATGCTCCAATACATATGCTCTAGAATAAAGCTTCTCCGTGTATTACATTTACTTCCCTTTTTTAAAATTTTGAAGAGAATTTCCCTATTTCTTAATGGACATTTAGTCTTTTTTTTTTCTTCATTTTCTTAGAAAAAGATTACTCTTTCGATAAGTTTGAATTATCATAATCCATGTAGTTTTCTACTCATATATGTGCGCCCAAATCCTAATTTTCAATAATAATTATTAATCTCCATTTGCAATGACTCATAAGGTTATAGTTCTACAGATTATACTATTGATTTATAGCGAGGGCACGTTGGCATTTACTCTATTTAAAATGCTACTCCTCTCGCGAACATTTGAATAGAATGTCACAAACGATTCTTTAATCAGCAGTTGAGAGCGAAAGCATTGCAATTTAAGATTTTTTTTTAAAAAAACTGGTAAAAGAAAGGAAAATAATTATCGTTATTATATATTAAAGAAAAAATAAACGCTGATATATACTTAAAATATTACTATAGTACAATTGTTTGCTTCAAAAGTTACCGTACACTTTTGTGAAAACAAAGCAATACAAATAGATTATAGGCCAATCATAGCAAGTCGTAATAATTCAAGAACCAAGTAAAGAAAGGGAATAATTAAGAATATCCCCGATTAAGATAGGAAAAGTTGACAACTTTTATTGATGATAATGGTATGGTATGCCTCTCAATGAAGAGGTTCAGAGCCTTACAATCATGTTGTCATTCTTTTTGAGACTATATTTCTCTTATTTGTTGTCCTCTCTCTTTCTCCTTCTCTCTCTATTTTTAGAGTCCCCGTGGGGAAAAAGGAGAGAGTCTTATGAGGCTTCCTTTCTTGATATTTATAGTTATGAGCTGCATGAACTGACATTTGGTGGTCGGAACAACATTGAGGTGTTGTCTTCGGGGTAGCAGATGGGTCGTAGCCTTATTAATCATCTCAGGTGGGCGTTAAGTGTCGTTAATTATGAGCGATCGTGCCACTTATTAATCTTGAATTAACCGGAAAAGGTGATTAGCTCCGTCGGTTATTATAGGGTCGGATTCTAACCCATACAGTTAGTCCCTCCACTTATCGAGGTCGTTCCTTGCACGAGCTTGATGAGTGGATTTAGTAGATATCAATCTAAAAGACTTTGAATAAGGAACGGATGACCGTCACTCTGGTCGAGATCGTGCTCTTTTATGGCGACGGTCCAAATTTCGCAGAGTTTTCCGACATCACTTCTTCATATAATCAAGTCGTTGGGCGATCGAGGTAGGGTATTTCACCGTCGTGAGGGGACATGGTGCCGTTAATGCAATTCAGGCGAGGTCGATATTTCATTATGTTATGATTCTAGGGTTTGCTTCGATGCGTAACTGTCGTTGGCGATGGGAGATAGGCCGTATAGAACGTGCCTGGGTACGGTATAAGTAGTGTATTTGGGATTTTGAGGGCGCATGGTATGTTCCGCCCGTATTGGCAGGGCCTTATGTTCGCTCCAGTTAGTGGGATGACGACTGAGGTCGAGTGGGCACTTTTTGGTGCTTGTCATGATGGCGCGTATCTTGGTAGAATCAAACCATTTTGACGGTTAGATATGCAGTTAATGATGTCCATTAGTTTTCATGAAATCATTTATGTTGCCTATAAAGGTGAATTGAGGTATTAGTTTCTCGTTACTTTATTGCTCATCTGAGTAATTCTAAAGCTTTTTCCTTCTGCTAATTCACTTTTTCATTTTCTTAATTGCGATAAACTTTATCTTTCTTATCAAATCCGATTCCTCTTTCTTCGAACAACTAAGTGATGGCAGGCAGTTCTTCACGTGAAGATCTTCCAGTTAACTTGCCGGTTAACCCCCCGGCGATCGAAGGACCACCTCCAGCAATAGGAGGTGCGGAGCAGGCAGAGACCGGAGGAGTTTCGTCCGTGGATGACGTATTCCCCATGCCCGGAGGTCCGGCGATAGATTTTAGCGTCGATGGAGGGGAGGACCCCATGGATGAAGCACCGCTGATGGGGGAGGTTGGTATGGCCCGATTAAGGGAGTAGGGGGTCATACCTACCCATGCTAATATAGTTCTTACCTGAAGCGAGGAAAGGGTTCACACCGATCACGTAGGGTACTGCGTCTTTTACACGTACCCTTATAGGCTGGGGTTTAGGATTTCGCTTCCCACTTTGGTGGTGGACTTTTATCATTATTATGGGGTTTGACCGGGCCAGCTCACCCCCTCTCTATATAAGCTATTAGTGATGTTCCTGAAATACAGGAAACTGGCCGACAGGATGTGGTTACGTTGCAGCACGTACTCGCCATGTATGCTCCCCAACGAGTGCAGTGCACCATGCTTCAGGTGTGCCCTCGTGGGTCGAGAGGGCTGACTGTTGCGCTGGACGATGAAGTCGAGCCCCGCCCTTTCGATCATTTCTTTTACGTAAGAATCGAGCATCTAGTGGCGTCCCCTTCAGGGTTCCTGGAGGCTTGGAACCATGCACGTGAGTCACTTTTACCGAGATAATCAGTTTCACTCCTTTCTTCCTCTTTTGTTTTGTTTATGCTAATGTTGTCTTATTGTTGGCTCTGTAGCTGAGAGGTCTCCACCGACCTTGTTAGCAGGGATGCGTCAGTGGCTCGAAGCCGTGCTTCCTCACACCGAAGGGATTCACACGTGGGCATCTTTCTAGGAGAGACATGGCCGCGGGATGGCCGTAGGTGAGAAGTTTTTCCCTATCTTTGCTTGGTTCATGGTTTTAGGGTTCTACTTACTAACTTTGTTTTTCTGCTATAGGGAGGGTGACCCGTGGCAGGGCCCCTCAACTGGCCTTCCAGTGACCGGGAGCGATTTCTAGATTTTTTGCAGTGCCAGTGCCATGTCACGCACCGAGAGCGGCATTGGTCGATTCTTCTACGGCTCCTTCCCCCCCCTCCCCCCCAGCCTATGTTTTGGGACGAGGGACCGTCGAGGACCGTTCGCCTTCGGTATGAGTCATCCTCGTGCGAAGAGGAGGAGAGGCCCTTGATCAGGCATAGGGTTGCGTTTACTCTAGTTCCTCCTGTAGTGACTATGCCTGCTCCCCCTGTGGTGATTACCCCTTCGGAGGCGGGGGAAGGTACGACTGCAGCGCCTACCCTTGAGGACGAATCAAGGGCGGATGGCGCCTAGGTCGGCTTACGCCGTAAAGGAACTCTCGCTTTGGCTGCTCAGTCATCGATCCCTATGGTTGAGCTGGGGGGAGGGGCTTTTTCGATGATCGATGAGGCTGGTGGACTGAGTGTCACATCGGCGGATGCGGCTAGAGGAGGAGGAGGAGAAGCTGGGGGAGAAGGATCCGGATCCGAATCAGATTTGGACCCTGAGGACGTACGCATATTCCAAGATGGATTTATGAATGCGGCTGTCCACTCGGAGGGGAGGCCGCGCCTCATTCAGGTTCCCATGGATTCGAATTCGCTGTTACTAGGCTCGAGTCTAGTATCGCAGTTTGGGCAGCTGTGCTCGACGACATAGAACACGTCGCTTATTTTATTTTTTGCTTAAATCATTGTCTTTGGTTTGTAGGGAGGTGGAGAGCATCTGTCGAGCTAACATTCACTCGGAAGTATTTTTGCGGGTGCTGGAGAAGTATCACCGCTACCGGGATAGGTGCAGAGAGATGTGTGTGCACTTGAGGAACGGCCCCCGTAGCCGAGCTCTGGTTGAGGAATTGGCGAGGCGGGAGCTTCTGGCACAACAAGCGCTTGACTGTGTAAGCTCCCTGGAAGAGCAGCTCCACCGAAAGGACGAAGAGCTTGAGGTCGGTAGGAGGGCCTTAGTTGAGTGCGAGCGCCTATGTCTAGCCAAGGTGATGAATGGCGCATCAGAGTGGAGTGCAAAGGTGGCCGCACTAGAGGGGGAGATTGCGGCCTTGAAGCGTCATCTGGATGATGCCTTGACAAGAGCTTAGGAGTTATAGGGGGCCGTTCGTGCCGACGAGTCCCAGTTGTCGTTGGTAAGGGCCGCTGCCGCCTTTAGGGAGGCGGGCATTGAGGAGCGGATATGTGTCCTTGAGCGGGATGCTCAGGATGAGACGGGGCAGGTTGCGATCCTAGAGGAAGAGAACCAGTATCTTCAGGAGCAGTCCTCTTTCTCTCGTCAGGTCCGTGAGATTTATGTTTATGCTGAGGCCCAGTGGGACGTATATAAGAATCTGTGAGAGGCCGGTATCGTGACCGAAGCCATTTTCGAGGGGGAACGTCAAAGGGATTGGGAGACCCGTATGGAATACGGTTTTGATACAGCGACGCTAGGGGTCGATGATGGTGCAGATAGGAGCACGGCGGGCGCAGGCGGGAGCGTGGAGGGCACGGGTAGGAGCGCGGATGGCGCCGAATAGAGAGGAGTGTTCTTCTTTGTCTATTTTTGCCATTTGGCATTTGTTGTTGTGTTGCTTGTTGTTTTTTTCATTGACCTTCTTTCGGCCGGGTGTAAGCGGGAATGACCCGCTATCGTTTTATGAATAAAAAGGAATTTACCTTATGTTATTTGCCTTGTGTTTGTTTTTCACTTCCCCCCCCCCCCTCTTTTTTTTTTGGGTTTTTTATTTTGCCTGCGTTTGAGGGGGTAGTTTGCTTTTACAATTTGACTTGGGTAGGTGTGTTAACCTTCGGATGTTGGCGACTTTTCTTCTTGACTTGGCGTGATCTAGTTAGACCTCCCATTTAGAGGTGGTGGCGTTTAGCCTTAGTCCTAGTTCGGGCGTTGTCGGACTACTGGTCATGATAATGAAAATACGGCCTAGTAGTCCAACCGAGACCGACTTATACGTGTCTCTTATTTTAGCTCGACTCGGGCATACTTACTTGGATGGTGGGGGTGCTTAGGCCGTGTCTTGATTTGATCGAGTTTTCGATGAGTTTATCGGCAAAGGAGTTCCGACTGGGTTTTGGTTCGACTGTAGTTGAATTTGTCGGCGAACGTACCAGTTCAACTGTTGTTAAACTTTATCAATTATTGGAGGCGAGGGCGCATATCCCGAGTCTTGGTTCAACAGTAGTTGAATTTATTAACGAAGGCGCATGGCCTGAGTCCCAGTTGAGCTTTATCAATTATTTGAAGGCGAAGGCGCATAGCCCGAGGGCTTGGTTCAACCATAGTTGAATTTGTTGGTGAAGGTGCATGGCCTGAGTCCCAGTTCAACTGTTGGAGGTGAGGGCACATAGCCCGAGTCTTGGTTCAACCGTAGTTGAATTTGTTGGCGAAGACGCATGGCCTGAGTCCTAGTTCAACTGTTGTTGAGCTTTATCAATTGTTGGAGGCGAGGGCGCATAGCCCGAGTCTTGGTTCAACCACAGTTGAATTTGTTGGTGAAGGCGCATAGCCTGGGTCCCAGTTCAACTGTTGTTGAACTTTATCAATTATTTGAAGGCGAAGGCACATAGCCCGAGTCTTGGTTTAACCGTAGTTGAATTTGTTGGCGAAGGCGTATGGCCTGAGTCCCAGTTCAACTGTTGTTGAACTTTACCAATTATTGGTGGTGAGGGTGCGTAGCCTGAGTCTTGGTTCAACCATAGTTGAATTTATTGGCGAATGTGCATGGCCTGAAATCCAGCTCAACTATTGTTCAACTTTATCAATTATCTGAAGTCGAGGGCGCATAGCTCGGTCTTAGTTCAACCGTAGTTGAATTTGTTGGCAAATGCACATGACCTGAGTTCCAGTTCAACTGTTGTTGAACTTTATCAATTTGAAGGCGAGGGCGCATAGCCCGAGTATTGGTTCAACCGTTGTTGAATTTGTTGGCGAAGACGCATGGCCTGAGTCCGAGTTCATCTGTTGTTGAACTTTATCAATTGTTGGAGGTGAGGGCACATAGTCCGATTTTGGTTCAACCGTAGTTGAATTTGTTGGCAAAGGCGCATGGCCTGAGTCCCAGTTCAAATGTCATTGAACTTTATCAATTATTTGAAGGCGAGGGCGCATAGCCCGTGCTTTGGTTCAACTGTAGTTGAATTTGTTGGTGAAGGTGCATGGCCTGAGTCCCAGTTCAACTGTTGTTGAACTTTATCAATTATTTGAAGGCGAGGGCGTATAGCCCGAGTCTTGGTTCAACCGTAGTTGAATTTGTTGGCGAAGGCGCATGGTCCCAGTCTCAGTTCAACTGCTGTTGAACTTTATCAATTGTTGGAGGCGGGGGCGCGTAGCCCGAGTCTTGGTTCAACCATAGTTGAATTTATTGGCGAAGGCGCATGGCCTGAGCCCCAGCTCAACTGTTGTTGAACTTTATCAATTATTTGAAGGCGAGGGAACATAGCCCGAGTCTTAGTTCAACTGTAGTTGAATTTGTTGGCGAAGGCACATGGCCTGAGTCCCAGTTCAACTGTTGTTGAACTTTATCAACTGTTGGAGGCGAGGGCGCATATCCCGAGTTTTGGTTCAACCGTAGTTGAATTTGTTGACGAAGGCATATGGCCTGAGTCCCAGTTCAACTGTTGTTAAACTTTATCAATTGTTGGAGGCAAGGGCGCATAGGCCGAGTTTTGGTTCAACCGTAGTTGAATTTGTTGGCGAAGGCGCATGACTTGAGTCCCAGTTGAACTATTGTTGAACTTTATTAATTATTTGAAGGCGAGGGCACATATCCCGAGTTATGGTTCAACCGTAGTTGAATTTGTTGGCGAAGGCGCATGGCTTGAGTCCCAATTCAACTATTGTTGAACTTTATCAATTATTTGAAGGCGAGGCCGCACAACTCGAGTCTTGGTTCAACCGTAGTTGAATTTGTTGGCGAAGGCGCATGGCCTGAGTCCCAGTTCAACTGTTGTTGAACTTTATCAATTGTTGGAGACGAGGGCGCTTAGCCCGAGTTTTGGTTCAACCGTAGTTGAATTTATTGGCGAAGGCACATGGCCTGAGTCTTGGCGTTGGGGGGTTGAGTGGTGAAGCTCGGTTTCGGTTTAAGACTTTGAGCGGTTTATGTGTCGTTTCCCAGTCATGTGGCTTGTTTTGAGGTGGCTTTTGGCTCAAGTCCCACATCGGGAGTATGGGGGATGCTTCATAGGGATCCTCCCAGACATGGGGGAAATTTCCTCTTCCCATTCGCACTATCGGAAATCAGAGAGGGAGAGCGGGCTTGCTCGAGCTGGATCATTGTTTTTCTTTTCAGTGTCCCTTTTTTTTTGATTCTAGGAAGAACTACGCGATCTTGCTAGGAAATTTCCACAGACGGCGTCAAATTATTTGCTTCAAAAGTTACCATACACTTTTGTGAATACAAAATAGTACACATAGATGATGGGCCAATCATAGCAAGTCGTAATAATTCAAGAACCAAGTAAAGAAAAGGAACAATTAATCCCCGATTAAGGTGGAAAATGTTGACAACTTTTATTGCTGATAATGGTGTGGTCTGCCTCTCCTTGAAGAGGTTCAGAGCCTTACAATCATGTTGTCTTTCTTTGTGAGACTATATTTCTCTTATTCGTCGCCCTGTCTCTCTCTCTCTCTCTTTAGAGTCCTTGGGTAAAAATGAGAGAGTCTTATGAGGCTTTCTTTCTTGATATTTATAGTTATGAGCTGCATGAACTGGCACTTGGTGGCCGGGACCACATTAAGGTGTTGTTTTCGGGGTAGTAGATGGGCCATAGCCTTATTAATTATCTCAGGCGGGCGTTAAGTGTCGTTAATTATGAGCAGTCGTGCCACTTATTAATCTTGAATTAACCAGGTAATTAGCTCCATCGGTTATTATAGGGTCAGATTCTGACCCATACAACAATCTTGTAAACTGGAGTAAAAAAGAGCACCGAAGGGTATAAAATGCTAAGTAGGAAACAATCACCAAACTCTTCCGATGCGATCGAACTATATACTTCAGTAAATTTAAGTATTTTCTTATAAAACTTACCTTAAACAATATTTGTATATAGATTGATATAGTTCTCAATCTTAGCAACTAACAAACAAATATTCTTATACTATCTAGTAAAACACATGAAAGATATCAAAGTATCTAGGCTATTTATATACTCTAAAATAGAGAGAGTAAAATGTATAAATTTTCAAAAAGAAACATATTACAATTGAAATCTGAAATTATAATACCTTAATACTTGCTTTCAGTTCAAGAAAACTCAAATCTATTAGAAACCAAAAAAAGATGTTCTACTTCTACATACAAAAAACAGAATAACACAAAAGAGGAAGAGAACAATATCAATTAAAAACTATAATAATATGCTAAAAATAACATATCAATGAATCACTAAAAATAAAAAGACATGGCAAAAAAATTATATCAACCAAAACAGAAAATAGAAGAGAAAAATGATATGCGAAAACAATTATTATCAGAAAATCAATACATCAAAGTAGGGTAAATGGTATTAAATCCAAAGTAAAAATCTCCCATAGGACAAAATATTACCAAAAAGATAAAGAGCAATAAAGAAATTCCAAAGGTACCTAATGCCAAAAGGAATGACAACATTAATAGAGAGCACAAGGACTATTTGAAAGAGACAGACTCTTTAGTGGCATATTTATTTTCATCATATTATTAGAGAAGAACATGGTCTTAAAGGTTATAATAATGATCGGTACTAATAGCCCGTTTGCCCGAGCTACAAAAATTAGCTTATTTTAAGGAATACTTTTTTACAAAAGTGCTTTTCTTAAAAGCACTTTTGGTAAGAAACAATGTGTACGACTAATTAGTTTGAAGAGCATTTCTGAGCAGCAATGTGTTTGACCAAACTTTAAAAAACTGCTTTTAACTATATTTTCTTCAAAAGTACTTCTCAAAAAAGTACTTTTGGATAGAAGTTACTTTTTTCTGCTTTTCCAAAACTGCTTCTGCTTCTCCTCAAAAGTATTTTTTTCTTTCCAAAAGCTTGGACAAACAACTTAATTTTTGGCCAAACAAGCTATAAATAGGGTGGTAAACATTGAGTAATTACAAAGAGAAGTAACGTACCTTTAGGAGTTGTAATAGAATCAATATTAATTGTAATAATTGTAATATGTTTAAGGAATTTTAACTTTCTATACCACATATAAAATTTTATTACCTTCAATGTTTAAGGTTTAAGTTAATTACATTTCTATATACCAACTTATCATTTCTATACCATAATTTAAATCAGGGTTATATACCATTTATATACCTTAAGTAGAAGTTACTGAGTTCGGCTGAACTTGTAGCCGGGCTTCTAGCTTCGTCCTTGACTACAGTTTCAAAATACTTTTAATAAAAAATACATTTCAAAATAGTTAGATTTTGAAAGTTTAACTAAACTAGCAATCTTGCGTCCATACCTAAGAAAACAAGAAAAAATATAAAATTCAAGAAACCATATCTTCTATTCGTTGTTTTCCGGTATGTTTCGGTTCGTCAAAAACATCATATAAAAAGGTGGAAGATTTGTTAGGGACAACTTTTTACGTTACAATTATTCAATTACTCAATTATTTCTATAAAGAAAATGAGAACGACAATAATTTTAGAGCTGAAAATATATAGTATTAGCCCATACTTGGCAAAGAAACTTAAGAAAACAAAATCAAAATATTGATTACTTACATTTAATTAATACTTAAAAATTTAATAGATCAGTTCTGGATAAATAAATCTGGATACTCAATAAATAATCTTCCATCACATTCTTTTTTCTTTCCTTTTTCCCCACCTATTCAAATCTCAAAACATTCTCCGAGATTCTACAATCCCCAAAATACCAAAAACATAAATAAATAATCACTCAATATAAATACTACTATAAAAGAAAATACCTTTATATCATTACATGTTCCGGTCAGTCTCGATTCTGGTACTACTCTAATCCCCATCCCCATCAGGTAACTAACAGCAAACAGCATTCTCACCGTTTCTTCCGGTCACCCGTCTTCCTTTTCTCTTCTCCCAGATCTCTCTCTCGCTATTTATTCAAACCATTCTCAACTTCACATGCTTTTACAGTTAATTCATACAATCCTCTAAACATCGGCGACGGCAAAATGACATCGACGGCGGGTGAATTCTCGAAGCTTAACATTAATGGCGATTGGGCTTCCTCTGCTCCAAATCTCCAGAAAAACCTCTCTCTTCTCTCCCCTGAACAGGTTCTTATTGTTAGAAATGATTACTGTCTGATTATCACTGCGAATTAACACATTAAACATGCTAATTTACGGTATTTTTCTTGCCAGTGTGTAAAAAGTTAAACTCGTTTGTGTAGTTGAATTGATATTGATTTTATGTGTGTGGAGTTGAATTGAGATTGATGTGTGTGTGGTGATATTAGGTAGAGTTAGCGAAGATGTTGTTAGAGAAGGAGCAAAGCCACTTGTTTCAGCACTGGTCGGAGCCCGGAGTTAATGATGATGAGAAGCGTGCCTTTTTTGATCAGGTGTGTTCAGCTTTTTTTATTTTTTAATAATTGTTTTCCGGATATATTTGTTTGTTTTAAATAAACTTGATTTTGATGTCACCATCTATAACTTATGCGTATTTAAGCTGGCTTAGACTATGATCAAGTTTTAGTTTTGAAGTGTTTTTTTCCTTTAAAGCCCCATTCTTGACTTTCACTTTCATATTGTTGAATATGAAATGTCATCCACAAAGAAAGAAATCGTAATAAGGGATTTCATCCTCAGTAATTTGAGTGGGAATATAAATACTGAAGAACCAATAAACGCCAAAGCGGAGTCTATGGTTAGTGGTCAGTATTACTGGTGGATTTCAGATTACAGGCAACATGTAAACCAAGCTTCTTTTTCGCCAAAAGTGCTTATTTTGGGGCCGAAAGTGCCTTTTATTTTCCTTCGTAAAGTTAACGTGTTTGACCAACCTTTTAGAAGGGGAAAAATGCTTTTGAGTAAGAAGCGGAAACAATTTTTGATAAGCAGAAAAAAGTAGCGTTCTCTCCAAAAATACTTTTGAGAAAAATAAACTAAAAAACACTTTAAAAAGAAAAACACTTATCAAAGTAAGCTGATTTTATAAGCTTGGCCAAACATGCTATTAAACAGGCTGGTCGATTTTGGGCTTACAGGCAACATGTAAATCAAACGTGAAAAAAGAACAAGCTAATACTGTCCCGAACATCTGAACGCCTTCAATATAGCTTTGTTCAAAAGAATGCTTACTGAGAATAGTGAATGCTCAAACCAACCCTCAGGGTCGGCCTGGTGGCAATTGACTTGAGCCTTGGGGTTTTTTCCCTTCAAAGTCTCACGTTTGTAACCCACTGGGTGCAAACAATTTCTGAGGGCCATCGGACTTGGTAAAAACCTGAATTAACCGTGGTGCACTTGGGGGAAACTCCTTGCCGAGGGCTTGTTCACCCCCGGGATTAGTCGAGTCTCTTAGAGACTTGGACACCCGGTGCAATTAAAAAAAAATAACAAAAAAAATAAAATTGTGAATGCTCAAACCAATTCCCCGATCAATGATCTCCACCCCCTCCGGTTAAGACCAGAGGATAAATACATTAAGACGACTGCAAGGAAAAATGAAACATATTGAACCACACTGAATCTATAAATGGGGTTAACGGAATGTATGCTCTTTATACTAGAATTTTCTGACCAATGAATACTGCACAGAGTAGCTTTGGCTTCAAGATTCCAGAGTCATCAACTTATATGTAATTTACTTTTATACGGTAAAAAAATAGATCTGAGAAGTCGACTCATATGTAATTGGATAGCTTCTGCGTGTCAACCTTGGCACCTAACACAGAGAAAATTCCTTTGTCCAGTTTGTGGTGTCTCTACTATTAATAAGGGAAATGCACCTTGGCTGTCTTTGCAGCGCCCTGCATTTCTCCCCACAACATAGCTTCATCAGGACATCACTCCCCATCAAAGTCTTGTTTTTTGATGTACACATCAAAATCTGCACCATAAACCATTGCATATCATATTGGCATCACAATCATGGTGCTTAGGTAACCCTCCACTTAGGATAATAATAATTCTGGTCTTCCTGGAACCAACACGGACGGCTTCACTATTTATGGCCCTGATGTCTCGTATGACGTCAGTGACTAGACCAGGATTGGGATCTGGCGGTCTGGATTTTCCTTTTAAAAAGAATGGAAGTATAGCATGTCACACGGTGAACCACTGGTCAAGCCTGGAAAGAAGACAGGCTATGAATTGTGTTTCTTTCTTTTGAACAATTCAAGCTGACCAACTAGCTTTCAATTGCAACAGAATTTTAACAATGCAAGCAATTTGAAATCCTATTACCAGTTTTGGTTACTTACATGCTGAAATTCGGGATGTGATAAGGTTGTAGTTTGCAGTTTGCAAAATTTAAAACTTGATCTTGTTTCTGTTTTGCAGTTAAAAGCTTATATGACAATTTATATGAAGCATTTGCTTGTGCTTAATTACTCAAATGATACAGTAGCCAAAATTTGGAGTTTGTTGTCATTGTTGAATATTTTAATGCTGGTGGCTGTGGCAATCTTGTAATGCCAGAAATGTTATCATTTCCTGTTGGGCTTGTTTCCAGTGTCTTCTACGCTTGTATTCACTTCTTACTTTGGTTGTAATAATTATGAAGACTTAAGTGTTATTATTATGGTTTCTTTCAGATTGCCAAACTTAATTCAAGTTATCCTGGGGGTTTGGCAGCATATGTTAACACTGCTAGGGAGCTTTTAGCTGATTCAAAGGCTGGAAAAAACCCGTATGATGGTTTTACACCTTCCGTAAGTCACTGAATCCTGTGTTACTGCTTTAGCAAAACTTATTTTGCTAGTTTTCTCTCTATGGAAGGTAACTTCAACTCTAAACTTTTTTCATCACGCAGCCCACAGTAACTCACTCAACTTGTGGTTTTTTCTGATTTATTGGATTCAGTGCATGTCTTAAAGTTTCGATTTGGTTCATATATTTCATTTTGAAATTAGTGAAGGTGCTGCTTATAAAAGAAAAAGTCTATATTTCACAAATCTGGTGAATATTGTTTATGCAGCTACTTTTCTCCTGGTACTATGCAGCTACATTAATTTATTGTTTAAACGGAGTGTTGAGAAAAGTGTGCCACGTAAAATACTTTTAAGCTACAACTGCGGTAGATAGTAGTGGTGTATGTTGCATTAGTAGAAGATCCTAAAGATACCTTATTAGCTTTGGTTAGGTTTTCATGCCTACTGGTCGGCATATTGAAATGCGAAGTTTAGCAGGGTTTTGGCTATTTTTAGGTGCTTCAAGCCTTTGCTAAAGGTCAAAGTAATGAGTTTATGTTTTCACAAACTGATCATTTATTTTTCCTTCACAGGATATTATGATAGTCTCCAAATTCATACCGAATTCTTTTTATTGAGAAATTATTCTTTGCTGTCAATAGTCTTTCATGGGATTTGTCACACTTCCTTTTCTTGTGAAAAATGATATCTGATGCTTTATGTTGTCAGATTTGATTATATTTCCTTGCTCACTCCTCTTACCTTGCAAAATTTGGAAAATAATTGATCACCTTACTAATACTTATGTAACAAGCACTGAAAACTTAGATAATATACTGATGTCTGCTCTAGATTAATGATGCATTCAAAAATGTAAGTGAACTTGTGCAGGTTCCATCTGGGGAGGTTCTGACATATGGTGATGATAACTTTGTTCAATTTGAGGAAGCTGGCGTCAAAGAAGCACGGAAGGCTGCATTTGTTCTTGTTGCTGGAGGCCTCGGAGAACGTCTTGGGTACAACGGAATAAAGGTAGAACACGTAAAAATCTCATGGAGCATCATTTAACCCTAACAAGATACATTTCTGCTGTTCAACAATTCTTTTGGTTGGTCGGTCTAAAACTTGTTCTGATTTTTGTCTTCACGGGTTAAAATATGCAGGATCTTTTGCAACTTGATTAATAGTTGTATTCTGTCATTTCACCATGCAACTAATAATCTAATGTCTGGCTGCATAAGATCTAGTTCTGTGACAATTCCTTCTAATTACTTGCAGGTGGCCCTTCCTAGAGAAACAACTACAGGGACATGCTTCTTACAACATTACATTGAAACTATTCTTGCTTTACAAGAAGCTAGTTGCAGCCTTGCCGAAGGTTGGTAATAGTGCATGTTATGATTTTGTAAATATTCTGTCAGGCACAAAATTACAGTTAAACTGCTTCTTGTTCAGTCCCAATTTTTCATCGCACTGTTAGCATAGTAAATCAACAAATTATAGAAGTTGGCAATTTGGTGTAACCCAAGCTCTGGAAGGTACCTCTCCCTGGACTGTTATGTTAGGACTCAATTTTAAGGAGGTTGGGAGGGTTTGTTGTGCTAGGGGATCCAGTCGCAAGCTTAAGATTCATGAAGCTGCTTCCAAGATTTGTTGACCAGTGATTCTATTTGTGGAGTTGCCAAAATTTTGATTCTTTAGAAACCTTTTAGAAAGTTCAGAAAGCAATTTAAACCTTATATTCTGTGCACAAAGTTGTTGGATAGCGACGGTTCATTAGACGACGTTAACTGGCTTGGGATTGAGGCGTAATAGTAGTAGTAGTAGAAGCAAAAGAAATGTTTAAGAATTCTCTTCCTTGGTGTAGCAAACAATACATACAAGCTAAAAAGGATTGGCTAAAAAGAATTATCTTTATGCATAGAGATACCTGCTAACATATTACGTTTCGGCCACCTAAAAGTATGATGCATATCCTTAATACAATAGACATGTAGAAACATGTAGGAGCTTCCTGGCAACTAACAGCTTCCTTGTAATTAGGCAACTGCCAAGCGGAGATTCCTTTGGCTATTATGACGTCAGATGACACACATTTACGTACCATGGAGCTCTTAGAAAAAAACTCCTTTTTTGGGATGAAACCCACACAAGTGAAACTGCTTAAGCAGGTGAGCCCCTGATCTGAAGAAGCCTATGAAGAATTAAGTCATAGTATCAAAACTCATATATCTCTTGATCTTTTTGCAGGAAAAAGTTGCTTGTTTAGATGATAATGAAGCACACCTTGCTCTGGACCCCCATAATAAATATAGAATTCAGGTGGATAATTGTATGCTGAATACTCTTCCTATATTTAAAGATATGAATATTCTTTTATTCAATTGATGTCATTAACTTTTTTTGCTGAAAGTGCCTGAGTTTTGCCTATGCCTCTGCTTTATCAGACAAAACCTCATGGCCATGGGGACGTCCACTCGCTTCTTTACTCAAGTGGTCTTCTTAAAGCTTGGTATGTTCTCCCCCATTTTCGTTTACACCTTTGCTTTCTTTCTGCCATTCTCATACACTTTAATGTGATTTTGGATGAACCAATGAACTAACCCCTTTTAGACTATATATAAGCAATCAGTTAGAGAAAGATAGATGAGGGGGAGCCTTGGAGTAACAATAAAGTTGTCTCCTTGTGGCCTATAGATTACGGGTTCGAGCCGTGGAAGCAGCCAATACTTGTATTAGGTTAAGTTGTCTACATCACACCCTTTGTGGTGCGACCCTTCCGAGGACCCTTCGTGAGTGCGAGATGTTTTGTCCACCACGCTGCCCAGTTAGAGAAAGATGGATACTTTTTTCTTGTGTAATTTCTTGTCTCAGTCCACTGCTTTTTAACTTCAACTATAATCTTTGTATAGATGGATACCTTATACAATGTATCCCTCTTTGAAGTGAAGAAATGGAATTCATATTTTCAAGCCTTTTTTCCTTCATGTTCTGGAAATAAAAGCTGATGTAAAACCTTTTAATTATAGCCTGTATCTCGTAACTATTGCACCATGATAAGAATGGACCTTGGGCGTAACTGAACCCCAAAAGCTATAATCTTTATTTTTTTGGACCCTACCTTATACAATGTATCCATCTTTGAAGTGAAGAAATGGAATTCATATTTTCAAGCCTTTTTTCCTTCGTGTTCTGGAAATAAAAGCTAATGTAAAACCTTTTAATTATAGCCTGTATCTCGTCACTATTGCACCCTGATAAGAATGGACATTGGGTCTAGTTCAACCCCAAAAGCTAGCTTTTGGGGTTGAGTTAGGCCCAAGGTCCATTCTTATCATGGTATCAGAGCCAAGCCCATCCCAATTATTGTTACCGTTGTTGGCCCCCCATTTATGTTATCCACGCTCCAGAGACCTGGGCGTGAGGGGGGTGTTGAGTTGTCCCACCTTGGTGTGGGAGTTGAGGTCCTTGGTCTCCTTGTATGGCTTGGGCAATCCTCCCTCACAAGCTAGCTGTTAGGCCCATCCATTCTTATCACACCCAGTTTGTAATTATTTTTTAAGAGGTTCATGTTTCACTTAAAAAGAGAAAGAGAGTTAACATATTTCTGTGATTGATGATCCAAATTCTGTGCAATCTAGGCATGATGCAGGCTTAAGATGGGTTCTTTTTTTCCAAGACACCAATGGTCTACTTTTCAAGGTTAGTTGGATGCCTTCTCTTTTTTGTTTCTTTTTGTTTTTGAATTGTTTTATATTCTGCTCATGCATGTTAGGCCAATTTTATCAATCTGTACGTTTCATTATCTTCCAGGCAATTCCAGCAGCGCTAGGTGTCAGCGCGATAAAACAATACCATGTCAATTCTCTTGCTGTTCCTCGGAAAGCGAAAGAAGCCATTGGTGGTATTACCAAGCTTACTCATAAAGATGGTACGTAGATAAGTAACTTACATCTAGCTTTGTATCTTGTAGTGGCCCAGGGAAAAAGTAGTAATAAATGTTGAAAGAAAGAAAGCATGGATTGTGATATGAGTTTCTTTGTTGTTCAGTAGTTGTTTATAACTGCTACATTTTAGTGTCAGAAAATATTTCATCTAAACAGTGTTATAAGCTGTGGGCAGTTCCTGCTTTCATAAACTGAATTCGCAATGTTGGTGGCTTAATCTTCAGCCAAAATTTTAACGGGTCTTGAAAGTACTAGAATGCCATCTGTCGGATCAGTTGATGATGATCCTATTAGTTGGTTGTCTATGAACTTCCAACAGCACTTAAGCTGGTCTTTTTAAAAGGCAACTTGAGACGAGGAATAGCAGGATCTGTTTCATGCCTGATTTCCTCTGTACCTGATACTCCATCCAGGGCATGAGTGGGAGAATATATACATACTTTAGATGTGCTATCATTGAGCAAACATTGATTATAGAGATTCTTCAAAAACATTGGACCTCTCAAAGTTATGTGTTGGTTCTTGATAAAAGAACAACAACAACAACAACCCAGTATATTCCCACAAGGTGAGGTCTGGGGAGGGTAATATGTAGACAGGCCTTACCTCTACCCGAGAGGGCAGAGAGGCTGTTTCCAATCAACCCTCGACGCATGGAAAAAAAGGCAAACAAAAACAAAAATAAAAACAAAAATAAAAACTGCATTAGTTACTCCAGCATACATCTCATAAAAATTATCTAAACGTAAGATGCATATGTACCATAAATAAACAGGCATGCAATGATATCAAAACAGTAACTACCAGAAATGACTACCAAAAGAGAACACAAACTAATCATCTATGGGCGGCCCTACCACGCCTCACACCCCGGGAAAGGAGTATGAAAAATCTAGAAGCCCATATCCTACAACCCTGATACTAGACCTCCAGACTTTCCTATTAAGGGTCATGTTCTTGATAAAAGAAATTAAGGGAAATAACTGGGAAGGTGACAAGAAAATAAAAAAGTATACTGGAATAGATGTAAAAGGAACTGAAGCTAAAAAATGCTTTTACATCTATTCCAGTATACTTTTTTATATTTTTTTCATCTCCCAGTTGTTTCCCTTAATTTCTTTTATCAAGAACCAACAATTGGTATCAGAGCTGCATCTCATGATTGTTAATGAAATAAGTTGGCTTGTTTTTCAGCTTCATTTGCATCTTGCCTTGAGACTTGTCAATTTTCTTCCAGAATTGCATTTTCTGAAATATTGACAACTTCTTCCTTACCTTATTTTCACATATGTCCTCTGTTGGAGAATTACCTGCACTTAATAGATTTTTTTGGCTCCATTCTTCATCTTCTGTTGGATCATATGAGAAATTTTTACTTCTCATTTTAACCCTTAAAATCTCAAGTCAAGTTGCATCATAAATGAAACAATATTTATTTTCAAAGGATACTTTAAGATGGTGTTTGGCTAAGCTTATAAGCTGGTCAAACTGGCTTATAAGCACTTTTTGGCTTATCTACGCGTTTGGTAAAATTAAAAATGCTTATAAGTTAGTGCTTATAAGCCAAAAATAAGCCATTAAGAGGGTGTTTGGCTAAGCTTATAAGCTGGTCAAACTGGCTTATAAGCACTTTTGGCTTATCTACGCGTTTGGTAAAATTAAAAGTGCTTATAAGTTATGCTTATAAGCCAAAAATAAGCCAAAAGCCATAAGTTGGTTTCCCCCAACTTATCAAATTTTTGCTTATAAGCACTTTAGGTTTGACCAAAATATTTACTATTCTATCCCTAAAATACTTCTTTTTAAACAAAACTCTTTCTATACCCAATTTTTAGCTGCTTATTATTAATTTCAGCACTTTTATCCTAACTGCTTATTTTTTAAATCAGCTTCAGCAGTTAAAAGTGCTTTTCAGCACATATGCTTATCGGCTACTCTAAATCAGCTAAGCCAAACGGGCTCTAAATCCTTTTTCCATTAGTTGTCCAACACTTAATAATTTTGATCATTATCAGGAACATTAAAAACATCTGAAATTTTCTTAGTACCTGAATTTGTTGTGTTTGCAACAGTTTCTTTTCCCTTAGCAAGAATATAATCACCATTTCCAATTCTGACTTTCTTATTTCCTATAGACGTGAACTCTTTGAAAAGATTTCTGTCATATGTCATGTGGTTTTGTACAACCACTGTCAATCAACCAAAAATCAATTTTTTTGGTTGAAAAAATAGTTGCCGCAAACAAGTGATCTTCTTCTTCTTCATTGGCGACTTGCGATCTGCTTCATGCTTTTGATATTTGCCTTTGCAAATTGCAGCTTCATGACCAAGTTGGTTGCAAATTTTGCACTTTGCATCTGGCCTCTTCCAACATTTGAATGATGGATGAACTTTTTTGCCACAGTGCGGACAAGGCAAATAATCTTTTTAACATTATTACCCTTGCTTTGAGTTTTCTGGTTGGCTGCCAGAGCTCCTTCAACCATATCATCTTGCCTCATAAGCCTCCTTTGCTCTTGTACCTGCAATGTATTTAACAATTCTGCCAAGGTAATCTTGGATAGATCCTTTGTATTTTCCATGGTAGTTATGAATATTTTATATTTTTCAGGCACCGTAACAAGAATTTTTTCAACAATTCTTGAATCTGTAAATTTAGTACCAATCAATCTTACTTTGTTAACAATGCCAAGCAACCGATCTGAGTATTCTTTGACAGTCTCAGATTCCTTCATTTCTGCAACTCAAATTCTCTTATTAAATTCAACACCTTCATGCCTCGTATTCTTTCATCTCCTGTATATTCTCCCTTCAAATAATCCCAAATTTCTTTTGCTGATTTGAGAGCCATAACTCTCGTGAAAATTCTTGCAGACACACCAGCAAACAAAGTTGCTTTCGCCTTTGATTTCCTAGTTTTCTTTTTCCTTGTGACTCTTGATCTGGGCCACCGTGGGATTGTTAGACAGCGGAAGAACATCATAATCCTCTTCCACGGCCTCCCAATGATCTAAAGCCTCCAAGTAAGCCTTCATTCTCACTGCCCACCGTTGGTAATTTTCACCATCAAAGATTGGAGGAGCCAATTGAGAAAAACTCATTTCAGTCTCCATCTCACTCATGAATTTTTTTTACTTAGGTTCCTTAAGAAGATGACTCTTTATACCAATTGTTGGTTCTTGATAAAAGAAATTAAGAGAAATAACTAGGAAGATGACAAGAAAATAAAAAAGTATACTGGAACAGATGTAAAAGCATTTTTCAGCTTCAGTTCCTTTTGCATCTATTCCAGTATACTTTTTTATTTTCTTGTCTATCTTCCCAATTATTTTCCTTAATTTCTTTTATCAAGAACTAACACTATGTAACAAGGAGAAGATGAGAGAACTCTTAGTTATTTAAGATAAAATAGCCCTGAGAAATTTGTAGACTACGTGTCAGAAGAAAGATTCCTGGTTGCTAATATCACTTTTTACATACAGTTATGGGTTGCAAGTGGGCTTATGAAGACAACTATTTTTAACACTAGCTACATGATTCTGCTTATTTCCAAGACATTTCTTATTTCTTTCCAACTAGATGGTCGAAAAGATGCAAAAAGAGGTATGGTCCTCCAGATTTGCTTTAGATTTTTCCCGACTCTTTTGATTCTGCCAACAAACCAATAGATCTTTCACCTTATTTGGCATCACCCATTGCACACTAGTCAGAGCGAGAAATAGATCTCATCCCATATCTGACTTGTATAACTGCAATGCAAAAAAAGATGTTCAGATTCCTGGGAATTTTCACACAAAAAGCATCTTCTGCACAAAGGAATTCCCCTTCTCTGCAGTATATCTTGAGTTAAACTTAAACATGCATTTCTAGCTACGGTCCAGCCAAAACGAGCTACTTTAGGAGGTGCTTGTGATTTCCACAACATCTTCCATGGCCAAGTCCAATCCCAGTGGTCTATTTGTTTTTGCAAGAGAGTATAACAGCTCTTTACTAAGAATTTGCCTTCTTTCCCAGCTGCCCAAATTTGAGAATTCAACGTACTAGCATCAAGGGTCAAAGAGTCCAGCCAATGTAAAAGTTGACCAATTTCATCAAACTCCCAATCTTAACGTTTCTCCTAAAATTTAATCTTCATTCTTCCGGAGAAAATATTATGAATTGATATTTTATATTACAACAATAACAACAACAACTACACAGTATAGTCCCACAAAGTGGGGTCTGGGGAGGGTATTATGTAGACAGGCCTTACCCCTGAGGAGTATTGTGGTGGTGTTGGTTTTTGCACAACACCAACAGAATGTGATTTGCTTATGGGTAACCTTCTAAGTCCTCGTAAAATTGCACGGCAACGAGGTCTTTCTTCCCAGAAGTCGCTGGATGATGCACAACGATAGGTTTCTCACTAAAGTTTTTCCATGTGAGAATGCACGGGAGAAAATATTATTAATTGATATTCTATGTTACAAATGAGTCGTATTTATATGTATACATAACACATAACCTACTCCTATTACACAAGGGACTAGGACTAATCACATATATTCACATAACTATTCTAAACTTTCCCTGTATGACACTCTGCTACTGTGCCCTGTGTAATCCTGGTTAAAGTATATATTATAGGAAATTCGTTCTTCAGTTTATCATCTCCTAGCCAGACATCTGTCCAGGACCTGATTCTGCTTCCATTTCCCAGCTTTAATGAGTTGAATTTCTGAAATTATAAATAAGATAGATTCCATGGGGACTTGTAATCACCATCCTTTGTTGAATTATTAATTTTGAGATAGCTCCTCATATCATTGAACTATTATCAAAATAAACATTCTGTTCATCTGGTTGCAAGGTACAGAGTGTGCAGGGGCTGCATGCAAGTGAGCTGTACTTCACTACAATTTTGAGTATTGAAACTCAGAGATGTGGATAATGTGATGACTAAATGTTAGAAATGAAGTGTTATGTGAGGGGAGGAAGTCCCAAACCAACTACGGAAAGATAATAGTTAAAAAAAATTATTAAAAAGTTGTACTTCCCAAAACTAGAAAGGGATAAATTACAATAACTGACCCATGAGCTTTATCTTTGGGCTTAACTTTTTCTTATGAGCCTTCTCTGTATACATGAAGAATCAATTAACAGTTGAGTTATCGAAGAAATTGAGCAATTTGGACAGGTTGAAATTGAGTTCTAAAGTTGCAAAAAAGGGTAGTGAAATCAACAATCAAATAGGTAAAACAGACAGAATAAAAGGATTGACCCTTTTTGTATTCTTTCTACATCCATCATCAGCTGTATCAAAAACAAATTCTGAGCTGTTGGGAGCTTGAAGCCGCGTTTGCCCATCTAACTAACTGTTATTTGCCAATTCTGACCTATTTTTCTCTGCACTCAGATTTGGACCTCAGTGTATTCTTTCTGCTATGCTTAATTGAATAAACTGGCATGGTCCTGAAATCAATTTAAATCAAAGTGGGAGGGTCTCAAAATAGTTTCATCCGCTGAATCATCAAAAGTAAAAACAAAACAATTAGTTGCTTATAAGCAATGCCACTATATACCATAGCTTGGCCAAGTCACGACAAGTTCGGCTTCTGCCTATCAAATATAGCTCATGAGCACATAAATTATGTTGTCTTCTATAAAGGGTAACATTTGAGCTCTTTTAATGTATACGTTAACATTAACTTCAGAGTCTTTTCTGTTTCATTTGTGATATCCTTCATCTGCAATAATAGTCTGGGATTCAGATTCTAATGTACTTTTGCTCTTAGGATAGTACTGCGAAAAGATTGATGTTGAACACGGTAGGGGTACTATGTGAAAACTCATGTGGGTCTATCTGACAAAAAAAAAATCCTTTCTAGGGCGAACAATGGTGATTAATGTGGAATACAACCAGCTCGATCCGTTGCTTAGAGCTTCTGGATATCCTGATGGTGATGTCAATTCTGAAACAGGCTATTCACCTTTTCCTGGAAATATAAATCAGGTATGTCTTGTAGTCTATATGCTGAAGTGTCTTTTTCTTTTCTTTCTTGCCAATTTTTCCCTGTAGTGGCTCAAGTTATTTGTGGGAATATACTGGGTTGTTATTGTTGTTGTTGTATAAATTATTTTACCACTTTGTATAATAACCCGGATATTCCTGAAGGTCTTGGTAATTTTGGCCCATAATGTATGGATCCCCAATGGTTACAACTATCATGGAAACCTCCGTTCTTTGATGTTTTTGGGTAATAAAACTCCATAATCACCTATACAGCCTCTCTGCCCTATCGGGGTAGGGATAAGGTCTGCGTTTACCCTCCCCAGGAGATTTTACTGGATAGTTGTTGTTTGTAATCACCTATACGTGGGGACCAATTCGCTTTGCAACATTGGCGGACTTGATTTTAACGTGTGAACTGATTTCTGTAAAGTAACTAAGGATAACATGCTAATATGTTACTAGATTATATGAATGCAAATTTTAAAAAGAAAATTTCATTTTCCTTAAAGGATATGTAAGGAAACAACGGTTAAATTATAGATGTCAATGCAATTAAGGAAGATCACTGTCTTTGTTAAATGTGAGGATCTCATAAGAAACAGAGAGGTGAAGTGCCCCTTCTTTATGATAGTAGTTTATAATTTTTCGAGCATGTAATCAGCGGGAATAGTCATGCAAATTATGCTGTAGCGGCCAAATTCCTCTGTAGGATAGCTTTCCTTTTTTTGGTTACTTTCGAATAGAAAGTAATTGCTTACCTATGGCTGTCTTCATTTGCAATGCAGCTGATCTTTGAAATTGGCCCTTACATTGAAGAGCTCACTAAAACAGGAGGTGCAATAAAGGAGTTTGTTAACCCTAAGTAAACATCTACTCTTATATCTCTATATAAGACTTGTATGTTCAATGTCGTGGTGTCATGTTGCTTGATATTCCTTTGAAAACATATGTTGGTTATCTTTTTATTGATATTTTGATGGAAGTCCAGGAAATTTTTCCACGACAAAAATTTGTAAAGAAATGAACTGCTGAATTTAATATGTTGCTAGGAATGAAAAAAGCAAAATGCAAATGACCTGAACTTGATTCTCATAAAGTAGAAATACTGATCCGCTCAGATGCTTTATGTCCAATATGTTTGCTCACTTATAAGAAATTACAATATACAGAAGATAGGAGTTTATGCTGATCTAATCACCTGAGTTATATTCCAGGGCTTTCATTTTGCTTAGATGAACACTGGTAATGCAGTTTGTTCACGAGGGATGGGATATCCTGCACACACCCTTCTCGTATCCCATTTGCTGGGAAGGTTGATATTTGTAGTTTTGGCAAGACTGGAACATTAACATCCAACGACATGTAGTTCTCAGAGGTTGGTGGGTTGACTGACAGTGAGGACTTAGAAGAGAAATGATTCCAACTCGTACTCTGGAACTTTTTGCATCTTGCCATTCTCTGGTTATTCGGGACAATCCGATGATGATCCTAAGGGTGCGGTTAAAGGGATTGATTAGGCATCTAAATCAACTTTAAAAAATGCCAAAAGTGGAGGTGATGCACCCGAGGGTGTAGCTTAATGGTCAATGAAGTAGGTGCGAACCTTGTGGACCAGGTCTCAAATCCCTGAGTGAATTAACAGTAGGTGATTTCTTTCAATCTGTCTAAGCCTGGGTGGTAGAGTTATCCGGTATCTTTGTTGGTGGGGGGTAGCAGGTACCCGATGGAATGGTCGAGGTGCACACAAGCTAGCTCGGACACTACCTCCATCAAGAAAAAAAGGTGGAGGTGATACTGTTCGGACTGTGCGCTTAAAGGATTGATTAGAAGCTCGTACATTATAATTCATTTGCGTATTTGTTGTCATTTTATATTTGTTTCTTCTAAGCTCAACATTTTAGGGCACATGTGTTGTTAAAATCCTCTCTCGTGATTTTAGTTGCTGCTTTACCTCTTTTTGACTAATTTTATGGCATCTCTTGCTGTAGGTATAAAGATGCTACCAAAACTGCTTTCAAGTCCTCAACTCGACTTGAATGCATGATGCAAGATTATCCTAAAACACTGCCTCCATCAGCTAGGGTTGGATTCACTGTAAGTTCATACTGCTTTTGGCTTCTGATTTTGTTACTTATGTTTGTGAGTCATCTACGGTCAAGTTATAAGTGTGGAGATCACAGTACTTCTTACAATGACTCAGGTGATGGATGCTTGGCTTGCTTATGCACCTGTGAAAAACAACCCAGAAGATGCTGCCAAGGTATTATGAGGGGTTATTGAAATAATTTTAGCTATCATACGTGCAGAAATAATTTCAGTAAATTGGCAAACTTTCTTTAAATTGGGGCTGGCATAATATTTAGATCCTCATGACAAAAGCCATCTTCCCTACTTCTAGTTCTTGCTTCTCATCGAAGGCTCTGATGATCTACTGCTGGCTAAGTATAACAAATTTATTTGTCTCTGCTGGTTGAGTGTGGACCCTCCCTGAGCTCCATTCTGAAAATTTTCAGTACAGAGGCCATAGGACTGAAGAATTGATGCTTCTGGCTTTTTCTTTCTTTGAATTCGATGTTCAATTTTGTATCAAATAGTTACCAGAAAATTTTCCAATTTGGAATGTTATCAAGTGTTTTCTCAAATGATTTCTGCTTCAAGCTCTTTTACTGAGTTATTTAGATCTTATGCGTACTCGTCAGATACTGTAATTTGGTTGTGTAGGTATTTCGTAGCACAACCCAAGCATGTTTCTGGAGGCAGCATTCCCTGGGATCCGAGATAACATTGTTGAATCTCGAGTTCTCTTCCTTTTGATTAATACAATTTACCTTATCAAAAAAAACATTGTTGGATCTCTTTCTTGCATATGCAATCATAAGCTTATAATTAATTGGCATGCTTTGCTAAAATTTACCCTCAAACTGAAAAATGCAGTGGCATATTCCTTCTACTTTACTTTTTCCTTTGTCGTTCATTGCAACTATTCTAAGCCCTCTTTCACCATCTAAGAAAGTTGAAACAGCTTACTGACATTCTTAAGTTTTATGTTTTGACTTGTATTTCTTTGGCTTGGCATTTTTTGAAGTCTTTCTCAACAGTTGTTACTAACAAAAATTTATCATAGGTAGTTATTGCTCTTGACATGATTTGTTGTGGTTCAGTTTCTAACTATTTTTTAATTGTCTCCTTTACAATGATAGGTGCCGAAAGGAAATCCATATCACAGTGCCACTTCAGGAGAAATGGCCATATATCGCTCTCATAGCCTCATTCTAAGAAAGGTATTTCTTTCCTTCTGGGAATTCAAGTGAAAAGTTGAACTTTTCAGAGTATTTCTTTCTTGACCTATGGGTATTGATACATCATGCACCAATTGTAGTGCAAACATCTACAGGATATAATATAAAAGAAAAGATTGCTGGAATCTGAAAGAGGCCTTTTAGGCTTTTACCACGTCCTTACAGTTTTTAAGTAGACATTTAAAACAGCGGAATGACAATAGAAAAAAAAAAGACAAAGCAGAAGAGTTGCTGCTCATCACTGGTTAGAGAACAGTATATCAGAACATTTTAATTTTTAGTCATGTGCTGAACGAGTGGTTAGCAAGTCCAAACATAAGGTTACAGTTACGTAAATTAACTTGGGTTATTACTGAAGATCCTTTTACTGGCCTCATGATAAAGCAATTTTTGGTCCTGCAACCTACTGTTTTCAGACGTTCACCTTTGGGCATGTTCCTTGACAAAAGATAAGAGAAATTATGATACTGAAACTTCTAATTGTGATAATATGAAGATAACTATCAACTCTTAAAACACTTTCCTAACTTTTCCTTTCGTAATAGCCACTGCCACAGATGAGTTTAGTTGGTAAACCTGTGTTGATCTAGTTGTGTGCATCAGTTACACTACATCTCTTTTTATAACAGGCTGGTGTCAAGATAGATGATCCGGTTATTCAAGTCTTTAACGGACAGGAGGTGGAAGTATGGTCTCGAGTTGTGTGGAAGCCGAAATGGGCGCTTACTTTCTCGGAAGTAAAAAGCAAAGTGAGTGGAAACTGTTCCATTTCACAAAGATCTACAATGGCAATCAAGGGGCGAGATATTGCCCTTGAGGATCTTACCCTGGATGGAGCTCTCATTACCGAGGCTGTCGATGGTGCTGAGGTATGTCTCAAGTCCGTGATCAAGTTCTGATCTGGATGGCATTATAGGGGTGTATCAGAACCCCTGATATGTCTTTTAGTTGATATATGAGTGCCTATATGCTCGTAATTCATCCTCCCCCTGGGTTCAACTTTTGTAATGAACATATCAGTTTGATGTTTGATACACTTACTGAGAATCATTTGTACAGGTGAAAGTGGGAGGTTTTGTGCAGAACAAGGGTTGGTCAATTGAATATGTCGACTATAAGGATACTTCAATACCAGAAGAAATAAGAATCAGGGGTTTCAGATTCAACAAGGTTGAGCAGTTGGAGAAAACATATACCGAGCCCGGAAAATATTTTTTGAAGCCATAAGGTTGACACATCTGTACTCAGTGGGAAGATTTTTTGGTTCAAAATTCTTTAGGAGCTCTGAGGTTAAGCTTGGTTAAACTGTGGATATTTAATGCAGATTCTGTTGCTTACGTTATGTTTCAAAGTTTTTTTTATAACATTGTGACATAGGTGCTGGCTGTTATTTTGCCTCCAATCATTTGTAACTTAATAAACTGGTGAAACATTTAGAAAACAATTCTTTATTTTTTTTAGCTTGGAAACAGAATAAGGTTGATTAGTTAGTAATAAGTCCTTTTGAAAATTGTGTTGATTGCTTTTGAAGAAGTTTTCTTGCATTCAAGGTATGCTTGCCACATATTATAAGCACTATTAGCAGATGTCACTCTATGCTTTGGATATACTTCTCTATCCCGGTGAATTACACTAAATTGAATTGAACGATTATCAAGGGAGTTCCCCATCGTTCAGTCTTGGCAGTTGAAAATAATATTTTTGGAAAAGCTACTACAAAGGGAGCCGGAAGTTGAGCTTGTGATTTTCAATTGGGAAAAAGGTCCAAATATATCCCTGTACTTTGCGAAAAGGGTCAATTATAACATTCGTTAAAAGTTTGGCCCATCTACCCCTTACCGTTACATTATTGGACTATATACCCCCTAATTTCAGACGGAAGCCACACTGGATTATTCATCCATTCAACAGCTGCCATGTGAAAATTAATATTCACATAATCTTGTTTTTTAATTGCCCAACCCAACCTTGTAACCCGACCCATTTCATATAATCCAAATACAAAATAACCCTACCCTTTTTCACCCCGTAAATCAATTACCGTTCCAAATTTTTCACCATCTACAACCTTTCTTCTCCACCCGCGATAATTAGGGGAGCTTTCTTCTCCACGCACGCTAATGCAAAGGAATCGAATGGAAGGTTTGTGCTGAAACTCCATACCACCATTTGAAAGAAGATCTTCTTGTTACAAGCTAAGTTTATTTAGCTTCTTTTTTTTTTTTTACATTTTACTGTTTCGTCAAGGTTTTATGTGGGTCGAGTTAATCTTTGTCCGTTTAAAATTATTATATATGTATATTTATTGTTGGATGAAGTTTATTCTTGTATTTTTGTTGGGGATTTGGTGGGACTTTGGTATTCCCGATTATAATGTTTGTCTTATATGTGTTTATTTTATTCCATGCTTTATCTTTATCCGTATATGATTTTTTATTGCTGGATTTTTGTTTATTCTCATTTTTTGTTGGGATTTGGTGGGTGGTTGTCCCAAAATCACATTCCCTTTTAAGTTTTTTATTGCATGTTTTATCTTTATCCGATATGTTTGTTTATTGCTGGATTTTTGTTTATTGTCATATTTTTTGTTGGCATTTGGTGGGTCGGCTGTCCGAAACTAGATTTGCTTTTAAGTTTTTTTTATTCCATGCTTTATATTTATACCAATATTTTCTGATGTGGTCCCTTTTTCTGTTATTTCTTTTGTTTCCTGTTTTTTATTAGCTTTCGAAGGATGAGTTCAAACGATATAGAAACAAATGATGTAGATGTTGAGGTTGGTACAGATTGTGAACATAGTCTTGGTTCTGGAGGTGAATATGAACCTTCAGATGGTGGGGAGTATGATTCTGATGAAAAGGAAGGTATTAGCAATGAAAGTAGGAGTGTTGTAGATGATAGGTTAGAAAACTATAAGAAGTTGAAGCTAGGTATGTCATTTAAGGACATGAATGAAGGCAGGAATGCTGTAAATTTCTATGCTTTAGCTAACAAAAAGGCTTTGAAGTTGATTAAATGGGAAAAGTAAGAACCAGGTGGGCTTGTCAAGAAGGGTGTCCCTTTAGGTGTCTAATTTCTCAAGATGGGAAAACTGGTGGGTTTAGGATTAAAACTTGGAAGGATGTACACACTTGTGACGATGCCTTTAAGAATCCTAGAGCTAATGCAACCACATTAGCTCAATATTTTAAGAGTAAGGTCCAAAATAACCCTAAATACACAATTAAAAATATGAGAGGTGAGCTTGAACATGATTTGAAGTTGAATGTGAGTAGATCCAAATTGAAAAGGGCTAAGAATTTGGTTCTTTAGAAACTAGAGGGTAGTTTTATAGATGACTACAACAAACTTGATGCATACTGTGAAGAACTTAGATTGTCTAATCCGGGAAGTGATGTAGTCATAAATATCTCCAAAGATGCACTAGCAGAAGGTAAGAGAATTTTTTTGAGAATGTACTTATGCTTTAATGCTTTGAAGCAAGACTGGAAAAATGGTTTGAGACCATTAATTGGAGTAGATGGTACATTCTTACAAGGTAGAACCAAGGGTCAGTTATTGGTTGCATTAGGACAAGATTCCATGAATCATTTTTACCCACTAGCATGGGCTGTGGTGGACAAGGAAACAAGCAGGACTTGGAGTTGGTTTCATGGAGTTGTTGAAGTTGTCTTTGGAGCTTAAAACTGGTGCAGGAATCACATTCATATTAGATATGCAAAAGGTAAATATTTCTGACTTTCTTCCATTCTACATTTTAAAGTATATGATGGTCTAATATTTCTTTCATTCTTTGTTTTGTAATTCATTTCACATGGCTTGTTGGATGCTGTTAGCACAGTACTTCCTGAGGCTAACCACAGGTACCGTGTGAGACATATTGAGGCTAATTGGTGCGAGAAATGGAGAAGTGGTGAAATGAGAAAGTTGTTATGGTGGTGTGCATGGAGCTCATATGGTGAGGAGTTTAAAGACCAGTTGAAAAAATTAGGGGAGATGTCAGAAGATGCTGCAAAGGATATGTTAAAGTATCCTCCAAGGGCATGGTGCATGGCTTATTTTGATACCCAGTGTAAGAATATGATGGTTGATAACAACTTCTCTGAGTCATTTAATGCATGGATTCTTGAGGCTAGAGGAAAATCAATTATCAAAATATTGGAGGACATAAGAGTGAAAGTGATGGTGTTGTTAGGAGACAATGAGGCTAAGGTGAGAAGTTGGAATGCAGAATATAGTCCACCTTGCTTGAAGTTGTATAGTGATTGGAGGGGCATATCACAAGATTGTCAAGTCGTATTCAATGGAGATTGGGGATATGAAGTGTCTGAAGGAATTGATAGACATATTGTCAATCTAGAACATAGAAGGTGTACATGTAGGTTATGGGATTTATCTGGCATTCCTTGCCCTCATGCAATAAAGACAATGATGCATAACATAGTAGAACCTAGTGGTGAAATCCATTGGTGGTATAGTAAAGAAGCATACTTGCTAACATATAAGGAAAAGCTTCAGTCTGTTAGGGGTCGACAGTTCTGGAAAGTTGAACCTTCACAAGCAATGTTACCTCTTGATACCGTGAAGCAAGTTGGCAGACCCAAAGTGAAAAGAAATAGGGAACCAGATGAGGCAAGAAAAAGGATAGGGGAGTGGAGACAATCAAAGAAGGGTAGACAAATGACATGTAGTAATTTTGGTGAGACAAACCACAATGCAAGGGGTTGTTACAAGGTAATATTTTCATATTGTTTGATTGATTAATATTACTACTCAAATTGTCTTGATTTTTTACTTCTTAATAGCCTAAGCCTGCTATGATGGCAGTATATGGTGTGTACTAAGTGTGTGCTGCCATGTAGCTAAGTGTTTTCCAGCATGCAATTGACTTGATTTTTTACTTGTTAATAGCCTAAGGCTGCTGCAATAGAGAGTGACAATGAAGATGCTGCAATGGAGAGTAACAATGAAGATGCTGCCACTCAAGCTACAAGCTGCAATGCTGATGATGGACCATTTGCTGCCACCCAAGAGTTTACACCCTATGGCCCGGAAGTTGACAATGAAGAAGATCGTCCACTTAGGCCAATGATTGTTTAGAAACACAATCAAGGATTGAGAGGGGTAACCTAAGAGGACCTACTACTGGTGTAAGGAAAATTAAGTTTGCTGGAGATCAAACAGGGGCTTCACACCAACCAATCTTTCTTATTCTCCAACTAAGTGATATGGAAGGGAAAAGCCGCAATCTCATCAAGCCAAGTCCAACTTGAGGCAAGAAAGAGAAATTTAAAGATGATGGCAACAAAGGGCAAAGACAAACCAGTCCAACTTGATGATGAAGATCTATTTTGCTGTAAAGTTTCTGCTGTTAAGTGCAGTGTGGTGCTATATTTTTTCTGTAAAGTTTCTGTTGTTAAGTGCAGCGTGGTGCTAAGTTTTTGCTGTTAAGTTTCTGCTAAGTGCTACTGTAAAGTGTGGCTAAGTGCTACTGTAAAGTGCTAACACAATTTTTGCTAAGTTTTTGATAAGTTTATGGTGTTAAATGTTAAGGCTGTCATGGTGTTAAGGCTGTTAAATGTTACTGTAAAGTTTATGCAGTTATGATTTTGCTGTTTTTGTTAGATTGTTGTTATGTAAGATTGTTGTTTTTGGTATTGTATTGTTGTTATGCAGTTATGGTTTTGCTGTTAAATGGCATTGTATTGCTGTTATGCAGTTATGGTGATGCACAATGTAATATGGTTTTGCTGTTAAATGGTACTGTATTGTTGTTATGCAGTTATATAAGATTGCTGTTTTTATTGCAGGCAGATGAGGGAAAGAATTGGTTATGCTATTGCTTTATTGCAGATGAGGGAAAGAATTGGTCATAATCCTTTATTGCAGGGAGATGGTCATAATCCTTTATTGGTTATGCTATTGCTTTAGATGTTGGTGTTTCACAATGTAAGATTGATGTTTGTAAGATTGCTTTTTTATTGCAGGCAGATGAGGGAAAGAATTGGTTATGCTATTGCTGTTTGTAAGATTGTTGTTTTATTGCAGGCAGATGGTCATAATCCGTTATTGGTTATGCATGAGAGGTATAATTGACCCATTTCGCACAGTATAGGGCAGTATGTAGACCTTTTTTACGAGTTAAATATGGTGATGCACAATGTAATATGGCCAGCTCTTTTTGAGAATCCTATTCATATCACCTTTTTACGGCTTATTCTCCCTCTAAGAAGCACAGAATCATGAGAAAAGTCAGTTATTTAATCATCAATTATACATAAAATATTAAATCATGTTAGAACATCATAACAAGAAAGTCATAATAGATATTTAATCCCTGAAACGAAGGATAACCATTACAAGAAAGCCTGAAATGAAGGAAAACATGAACTTCACTCCAAAACATAAAACATAAACTAAACATTAACCATGTCAATTATATATAAACCATGTTTGAACCTCGGTTACATAATCACTTAAATATGTCAAAAATACCTAAACTTTGGTTGATTTTCCGTTAGCTATTTAATCATCAAAGCACAGACAAACCCAGCTAAGCAACACCAAACCATACCAATGATTTTTCATTTTTTCGGGCTATTTTCCTTCACAAATACTAAACCTCCATCAATTTTTTCCATAGAAAATCATTTTATCTAATTCCTTGAAATCTTCAATTTTTGCAACATCCCCTGCTAATACGCTTTCAATCTCAACAACCTTCATCAGGAGAAGATTCCTTTCTCGTCTAAGAGCTTCATTTTCATTCTTTAAGTTACTGATCAATGTTGTAACTCTAATAGGAAGTTCATCATCTACCCATTCCCAAAACTTACAATTTTGTCCCTGCGCAACAATTACAAAAAAATTATCAAGTTAGTGTGTCTGCTGGCATTAATTACCTAAACAAAAATATACAAACAAGTCTTATAAAATTTACCTTCGGCATTGAACACTTGTTAAATCGTCTACCGGCATTATTTGGAGTCCAAACAGTGAATTGACTAACAGCAACTCCACAACAACATTTCCTCCTTGAACTATACGATGAACTCAAAGATCCATGGCTCATTTTTTGGGAATTGGATGGTGAAAGATTGTGGGAACACTAACCCTTACTTGCTCGTATGGATTCGACGATAATGGGGCTATGGACGTTTGCAGAGCTATGTTTCTGCAACTTTCCCCCTGTTTAAGAGAGGATAATGGGGGTAGGGTTCTTGTTTCTGCAACTTTTCTCTTATTTAAGAGAAGATAATAGGGGTAGGGTTATTTTTGTATTTGTGTTATATGAAATGGGTCGGGTTACAGGGTCGGGTTACAAGATTGGGTTAGTTGGTTGGGTTAGGCAATTAAAAAACAAGATTATGTGGATATTAATTTCCACATAGCAGCTATTGAGTGGATGAATAATTCAATGTGGCTTCCGTCTGAAATTAGGGGGGTATATAGCCCAATAATGTAACGGTAAAGGGGTGGATGGGCCAAACTTTTAACGAAGGTTATAATTGGCCCTTTTCGCAAAGTACAGGGTTGTATTTGGACCTTTTCCGTTTTCTAGTTGATGATAGGCTCTTCCACTGTTTTATGATTTCCAGATCTTGTAGTTGGAACATGGAGCGAATAAATGGATGCAATGAGGGCCTTTCTTCTTCTTCTTTTTTCCGGCTTGACGTACGGACTACCCTCTCCATACCCCATTTGTTGGGATCAAACTGGGTTTGTTTTTGTTGTTGTAGTGTTTAATTATATTTCCTTGAGCTGAGGGTCTATTAGAAACAACTTCTCAATCTCTATGAGTAGGGGTAAGATTTGCGTATACATTATCCTCTCCAGACCAATCTATTAGATCAAACTGGGTTTGTTGTTTTGTTGTTATAGTGTTTAATTATAAACATCCTCATTCTTTCTCAAGATTAATGATCCGATGAGGATGAAAAGTTTAGGTCGCTGCAGTTAGGTGGTATCAGATCTTAGGATCTTGAAATTTATGAACATTTCTGGGGGATCTTGAACGTTGTCTCCGAGACATGTTGTCCTGCTATATTCCAGATTAATAAGGGAAGGGTAGAGACTTGTCATTACATGTATATAAGGATGGCATATTAGTAATTGATTGGAGAAAGATTAGTTACGCAGTTAGTAAGTTAGGAGAGTTCCTGTATTGCTCATTACATTGAAGATGAAAAATAATCTCTCTCCCTATCCCTCTCTAATTCTCTCCTATTTTCCTATTGATATATATGTTCAGAAGCTCTTCTTCCACTTGAAGCTTCTTAGATTTACGGTTTTGGTACTTAATCAGTAAACTACATGACATTATCCCAACTTATGTGTCATATTTTGGTAGGGTAAGGAGATTAAGAATGAAATCTCTGCATGAGTTATTTGAAGTTGTTAAAGAGAAATGTATAAGTAATTCGAAAAGGGTATAAGTAAACCAAATTTGGGATTAATACATGACATTTAAGTTCTCTGAGATTATTAATTTGCTATTTATGGGAAGCTATGACTTCCTTTTGTAAGCTATAAAGTGCTTAACTTTGTAGCACAATTTTCTATTAATTTCTTTATAGTAACATAACGTTATCATTCAATAACACAAGAAATGAGAAGTGAAAAAACTGGTTTATTAAGATGTCTAATCAAGTTTAAAATTATACAAAGTAGTATTAGTACTATTTTATAAGGTTTAAGTTGTGAGTGTATTTATTTTTCTTTTCAAGGAAGGAGATTTAAGTCCTTTAGAATAAACCAAATACAGTACTATAAAAGAAGAATATAGTTCATATTGGGCATAGGAAAATTGTTTGATGAAAAGTCTATGTTAATGACATTTTCTTGACTAGTAAAATTCTTTGCAAATTTTCAGTTCATCACTTTCTATAGGGTCGAAACCCATAAAAAAAAGTATACGTGCATTTAAAAATTCAAGTAGAAACTTTTTATCTTAGTTACGATATAATTCCCAAATGGAATACATTTAGGAAAAAGAGAAACTTTGAAATTGATTTGCAGTATTCTCAGAAGTCGTATCATTTGAACTCATAAAAGAAAAGAAAAAGAAGAAAAGCAAGAAAGAAGACAAGAAAACCCGTGCGTAAAAGCGAAAGGCTGGCCTATTCTGTGCCATCAATTTGATGACATGCTGAAGAACACTGCCCGAGAAACATAAGATTTGACAAACAACAAAATACTGACTAAAGTGTAGTAAAACAGATAGGATGAAAGGGACAAAAGTAGCTTATGAATTGGATCCCAAAACCCAACACTGAATTCATCCATGTCACATCTTTTTCACCACACGAAAAAATTGAATTGAAAAAAATATTTAGCTTGCAAGTGTTATTCTCTTTATTCTATTTTATTTGACAATATTTTTCTATTAATTGGTTCCCAATAAAATATTACTCCATCCATTTCAATTTATGTGAACTTATTTCTTTTTTAGTTCGTGCCAAAAAGAATGACCTCTTTTCCTATTTGGAAATAATTTACCTTTATGCAATGATTTGTAGCCACACAAAATATATGTGCTTTATTTTACACCACAAATTCAAAAGTCTTCTCTCTTCTCTTAACTCCGTGCCCAGTCAAATGGGTTCACATAAATTGAAAATGAGGGAATATTATTTTTATATTTTTTTAATAAAGCTTTTCTATAACCATATAAATATTATAAGCATAAATTTGTTTTAGCTTTTTTCTTAAACTATCAAATACCCTATTCTAACTATTATGGGTAAAATTGTCATATCCAACTTTTTACATTAATAATAAATAAACAAAAAGAATTGTTTCAAAGATATCAAAATAAAAATAAGCGTAATATCGTAAACGACAGAAGTCAGCGTAATAGACGTGAGAAGAGATCTCTAAAATTAATCTATGCCCAAACATTATACAAATATTGATCACCCACAACATATGATATACGTAAGATCACAAGTAATAAAAAAATTCTTTTCTCTTGTGAATTTCGTGCCAAATGAACTATAGCCAAACAAATTGAAATAAAGCTTTGGTTTGGCCATAGATTTTGGCAATATTTTTTGAAAATATTATTTGTTAATAGATTAATGATCTACTTTTGAAATTTTTCTAAAATTATTTTTCAAGTTTCCAAAATCTAGTTTAGGGTAGCTTTTGGATGAAATTTGTTCTCCCGCTTACAAAACTTCAAATTTTTTTCAAATAAAATGCATGTCCAAACATAATTTCAGCTTTCAAAAATTATTTTTCAAAACTACTTCAAAAATTATTTTTTTCAAGTTTCAACCAAATCTATTTCCAAACGCTAGCAAAGAAATACTCCCCATGTTCTAAAAATATTCGCACTATTTTCGCATTAGTTTCTTTAACAAAGATTGACACATTTTAATATTGTATTTATAGTCATACAAATAGTATAATATATTTTAGACCATAAATTTCAAAAGTTACACATTTACATAAATATTAATAGTATGATTTATTTAAGACTATATATATCTCAAAAGTCTTCCTTTCTTTATTACATTTGTATCAAGTCAAACTAAGATAAATTTTTTTAACGGAAAAATATTACTTTATCAATCTCTTGTAAAACAGGAGGAATAAGATAATCACTTTTCGAGAACTCACTTCCCCTCAGCATCTGTAATATTAAAGTCATCAATAATTTTACAAAATCTGCATTGAGTTTTCTGCCTTATTAAAAAGACAAGATTTCTTCTTAATGGCTAAGATACTTAACTTAATACAACAAAAAAGGAAGGAATATACTTAAGAAATTAAACCACTCTAAGAATTAATGTCCCAGAGCTGTACATATCTTAATTAATTAGAGTATCTCTTCTTCATTATGCTCTACTTTTTCAGACAAAAGTTGGTAATTTTTGGCTTATATCAAAATTCATATCTCAGCTTCCCGAGTACAAGAGAAGAAGAATAATAGCAATTTTCCACCACATTATGTTTAAGCTATTTTTCGGAAATGGTGGTGCTGCAGACTTCATATCACCAACCCTAAATAAAAAATAACATGAAGCAAGTTAATAAAGATGATTAAGTAATTTCATGAATGAAGAAACAACATATCATAGTAATAAATTCTACCTGGGTCCAGATGTAGCATAAATACATTTCTCATGACCTACAACATAAAAAAAAACAATGTCAATTTTTTAGAAAGGAATAAACATTATGTTTTCCATGCCTTAAAAAAATTCCCAAAAAACTTTCTTTTCAAACAAGTATAAAAAATCTGAAAATGACATAAATTTTCTTCCTTACTCGTTTAGGGGTCGTTTGGTTAGAATATCATTTATCTCGGTATAAGTTATATTGTGATAAGTTATACTGGGATTAGTTATGCAGGGATTGTTGTTTATTCATTGTTTGGTATGCTGTGTTAAGAATGACAATTGCATAATTTCTAAGAAGAAGGTATAAGTTATACTGGTGTTAATTAACCCACATTTTATAAGGTATAAGTTATCCCAGTATTTAAGTTAGCACCGGGATAACTTATACCTGGTTTACTAACCAAATAAAATATTAAAATGGTATTAAATTTTCATACAACTCTTATACCTTCTTATACCTCCTACCAAACGACCCATTAGAGTATTAACTAACCTTGGATATTCAAGGACTTGTGATAAATGGAGAATTTAGAAACTTGCCCTAAGCAATACTCACCATGTGTTAACAAAAATAGAGTTTCACTAGTATGTGCTAATGGGTTGTTTGGTTTGAAGATAAGTTATGTTGTTATTAGTTATACTGATATTAGTTATCCTAATATAATTTTTTATTGGTTGTTTGATATGTTGTATTAATTCTAGGATTGTCAATTTATCACTTTATCCTGGGATAACTTATCCTCAAATTACTGTTTTACCATTTGGCATCTATAAGTTATCTTTGTACTATTTTTAATTCTGGCATAATTTTTCCCAAGATTAGTAACCAAACAATTGAAATGGAAGTACTAAATTTTTATGCCAAAATTATACGTATTTGTTTATTTATCATAACAAACAACCTCTGATCGTGTAAAATTTTACACACAGCGAGTCACCTAAGTAACAGTTCATAAAAAAAGTGAAACTTGTAACGTGAAGAATAAAATACACGGAATCTTTTACTCAGTTTAGTGTATATAATTTTACCAAAAAAAGTGATATTTGGTGATATTTACATATTAATCGTTTAGTATCAATTATAAGCAGATATAGTGCTGCTATAAGAATTTAATACCACTTTAATACTTTGTTTGGTTAACAAACCTGATATAAGTTATCCCAGGATTATACCTTGTAGGGGTGGAGTAATTAATGTCGGGATAACTAATACCTTCTTCTTAGAAATTATACAATTGTCACTTTTAATATAACACATCAAATAATAAATAAAAAACAATACCAAAATAATTAATCACAATATAACTTATGCCCGCATAAGTCATAAGCCGTATTCAAACAAAACGACCCCATAAGGTGTCTTGAAGTGGACACATTGACCAGTGGCACAAGAATGCAGCAACTACAATATCAAACATTTTTTAACAACTAGGTTTTGTCGATTGGAAACAGCCTCTCTACCCTTTTGGGTAGGAGTAATGCTTGTCTACATATTACCCTCCCCAGACCCCACCTTGTGGGACTATATTGGGTAGTTGTTGTTGTTGTTATTTGAGAAGAATACAACAATTAGAAGGGGCGGAACTAGAGTGCCAAAAGCGGGTTCTGCCGAACTCAGTACCTTTGGTTCGAACTCTGTATTTGTCTTAAAAAATTTATTGAGGATATATAAATTATTAATTTAGAACCTAATAACTTAAGCCAATTAAAATTCCGACCCATAAACTTAAAATCCTGACTTCTCTGACTATCAGAGCAAAAGATAATGGACCCAACCAAAAAAAAAAAAAAGGAAAGGCCAAATATATGCTTACTTGGGTTGCTTTTAGTTAACATAGCAGTTCCTCCAAAATTGCAAGCAATATCAGAATTACCATTCTGTTGGTAATAGTCATTGAAAGCAAATGAAGCATGAGATAAAAGCGTATTGGGCTCAAAGCATGGGCCACCAGCTTGGATCGGCCTGCAATTCGCCATTCCCAATCCACAAGCCCAATCCAATGCATTCTGCAAATCAAATTGCGGAGCCCCGGCCCGTGCCACGCACCAAGTTGTCCCACCAAGGAATGTAGTGTTGCCTTCTGGAGGTGAAAGAGTTGTAACTGGAATAGTTGATTCCTCCTTCTCTTGTACCATGCCCTCTACTTCAACAACTATATATATGTTTTTATAGTAATGTAATAAATTAGAACAACTATAGTGAATAAGATCTTTATCTCATATCCTTAACCAATATATATTCTAATGAACTTTTTGACAAACTTGTAGTATATATCTTATTTGACTATTTGGGATGATCTTAAAAACTGAATCACAAGTAATAAACAAAGAGTGTTGGTGTTTCTAGTCAAAAATATATCTTTCAAGTAGGAGAAGTTTTCCTGACCAACAATAACGATCCAGTAAAATCCCACAAAGTGGAGTCAAGGAAGAGTAGTGTGTACGTAGACCTTATACCTATCCGGTAGGACAAAGAAGTTGTTTCCGACCTTACCTATACCCCGATAGGATAAAGAGGTTGTTTCCGATCTTACCCCTAAACCGATAGGACAGAGAGGTTGTTTCCGATAGACCCTCGACTCCATCTACATAAAGTTAATACACCATTTTATTGTGGCAACAAGAAAATCCTTTTTCACTTTATTTTGACCTTTACTCTTATTCTTTTCTTCCTTTGTAGAGCAAGCATTGATCGCAAACTATTTTATTCATATGTACATTTACCTACACACTTAATAGTTTTATTCAATGTTTATTGACCAACCCAAGAAATCCCCTATAAAATAAGTATGAAACTTAAGAAAAACATTGAAAAGTTTAAAACCTTAGTATAATCAGTCACTCACCACAAATAAAGTTGGCACATTCTCCTAGACATTATGGTAAAACAACAATGAAACAGAAGAACAAAGTCTATTGGAGAAAATAAGAAAAACAGCATAAAAAAACACAAAAAAGAGTTACACTATAACCAATAATCAAGAAAGTAGTAGAAACAAGAACAAAATCACATAGACATAGACGTGAAGGGAAAAAAGAAACATTACCCAAATAACATTTCATGACCAAAAAACATAGAAAGATCCAAGCTTTAATTTCCATTGGTGTAAAAATGGCTAAATTAACCAACTTCTTCTCCTACTGAAGACTGAAACTGTAGACTAACTCTCTCTCTCTGTGTTTTAGTTAAGTAAGAAAAGTGAAGTGTTATAATGCCACTTTTAAATGTAGAGTAGCTGCAGAATCAAACCATTTCTTGAAGAGAAATTTTCTTCTTTCTATTTTATGTGTGTTTTCTTTTTCTTATTCCTCTTTAGTGCGGAGTAATGAACACTGAGGAAGCTAAGTACTTGTGCTGACAAGAGCTACTTTAAGCTAACTACTTCCCTGCTGGACTTTTTTTTTTTTTTTCCCTGCTGGACTTCATATTAAATTTCAACATTTTTTTATTTTTGTGTGGGTCCCATACGAATCTATTGGATGTTACTTGCCATTAAGGGTGTTAAAGGGGCTCGGTTGACCCGATTTCGGACCGGTAGAACCCGGAACCGGCCCGGACCAGTAAGGGGACTGGGTTGGGGTGGATTTGGACGGTTTAATTATTTGAAATGGGTAATCGGCTCGGTTGAACTCGGAAGAGTTACTGTTCACTCTTACCGGGTTAACCGGCCCGGACCGGCCCAGTTCAACGACTACTTTTTTTTTTTTTTTTTGAATTCAGTGTGCCCCACGGACCGGGGGCAACGGTTAGACCATTCTTTGGTCTGTTGGCCACTGTAAATATTGCACAAATAGCCTTTTTTTTAACTCTTTTTTAATTTACAAAACTAACCTTCTCTAAACTATAAACACTCCCCCCCCCCCCAAATCTTCTTCATTTTTTCACTGCAATACTCATTTCTCAATCTCAATTTCTCTCATTCTCGCTCCAATTTGCAAAGACTTCAAGTCTTCAATTCATCATTTCATCTTCTAATTTTATTTGGCTCTCTTTTTCTTGAATTTAATTTGTCTTGTTTTGTCATTCGAAATTTGAAATTTGAAGTTCAAAATTAAAATACTTGCTTGACGTTTGTTCGTGGTAACATCGGAATTGCATAACCAAGTGCTCAATTTATTGTCAAATTCGATGCACTCCCTCCAACTGTTTTTCTTATTTAATATTTTAATTGCATATTTAATTTAGCTTATACTTTACTTTTTACAATATGTTTAATGCTGCTAAAAGAGCGTGTAAAAGAGTTACTGGTAAGGGAAATAAAAAAAAAGGTAGTCTTTCAGCATCTGGTAGTAATAATAATAATAACTCAATATCATTTACACGTGTTTCTGAATCATCGCCTAATGATAATGTAGATATAGATTATGAACTATTACGAGAAGATTTTGGAATAGAAGATAATGAAATAGGAATGGAAGATGAGATACCAGTTACACCTACTAGTGTTGAAGTTGGTAATGTTGGGGTTGCTACAAGGGGTGGTGGTCGTGGCACTAGTAGTAGACCACCTGTGGCTACGACTACTAACCGTAGAAAAAGAAGTAAGGTTTGAATTTTTTTTAAAATAATAGAATGTACTGATAAAGTTAAATTCAAACTTTGTTAAGGTGATTTTAAATATTTAGCTGGAGCAAATTTAGGGGGGACTAGGACGCTTAGTAGACTTATGAGAACTCAGCATCCCATAGAATAGGGCGCTAATGGTGATGGAAATCAAACAACTATTAACCATACTATTGGAGGTCTAGTGAAATATGATAAAATAAAGGATCGTGAGGAGTTAGCAAAAATGATTGCTTTGGTTTGTCTACCTTTTTCTTTTGTTTTTTCATCATATCTTATTATGTATATTCAAAGGATTTACAATCCTTTCTTTAAAGTATCCCTAGAAGTACTTGTAGAGCTGATATCATTAGACTTCATGGATAATATCAAACATACCTACGTTATTTGTTTAGCCACCTTCCTTGTAGAGTTTCTCTAACTTCTGATATTGTCCATGCTGTTAATAGAAATGATTATTTGACAATTACATGTCATTGGATAGATGATACTACTTGTATGCAAAAACGTATTATCGCTTTTAGATATGATGAGGATCAGAGTCACAACTGTTGTGTTTATAAGTAGTACTATTTTGTGAAGTAGTTGAATTTTATAATCTAAAGCAAAAAGTATTGGTATGTCTTTTGATAATTCTTCTAACATTAATATCACAAATTCAATATTATAAATGCATTTGCAACCACCTCTTAATGACATTTTTTATATTAGGTGTGCATGTCATGTTTATGATTTTATTGTTAAAAGTGTCCTTGATTTATTTTCAACTTAGATTACTCATGTTAAAAGAGCAGTTGGTGTTATTCAAGGAAATGGTAGACAATCTAGAATAAAGGAATCTAAGAATAAGTGTGTCCAATAAAACCTTAAACCCAGATTCATGCCAGACAAAATTGTAACTAGATGGAATTATACATCTATTTTTAAAATGTTGCTACAAATATAGATTCCCAATAATGGAAGTCGCTAATGCGCATTGTACTGATCCAAATCGTATGTTAACAACTAATACTTGGGAGGTCATTAATAATGTTGTTAGATTTTTACATATATTTTATACAGCTACTGTTGAGTTTTCTGGAGCATATTACCCTATTGCTACTATGACTTTAATACATATAGCTGAAATTTCTTTTCTACTCTTTGAAGTTAAGAAGAAAGAAAAATATAAGAATGTGGTGGAAAAAATGCAAGTAAAATTCAAACAATATTTCTTTCAAATTATTCTCATTTACTTAATTGGTGGTGTTTTAAATCATTCTATTAAAATGTATGATTGTCACCAATTAATGAATGTTTTATATACTTATATGGAGATTGAAGCAATCGAAACCCCAGATTTATATGTTTCAATGAACATGCTAAATGAATATTACAACAATTATATAATTATTATGCAAATGTAATTGATGATGTTGCTCGTATTGTAGGCAATGTTAATCCCACTATGCACTGTAGCACTTCTGCTACTGTTGATGATGAAGAAGGCTTTGATAGTTTTAATATTTTTTCTACATTTTCTAACACTCAAATCAGTAGCAGGAACATTGATGAACTTCAATTCTACTTGCAGAAGCGAAATGAGCCTCGCACAAAGGAATTTTCACCGTAGGGATGATGGCATGAGAATGAGAAGCAATTTCATGTTCTTTTATGGCTCGGAACGTGCTGAATGCGCCAATTTCTATTGTTGCATCGGAAAGTGCATTTAGCCAAGCAAGACAACAACTTGGAGACACCCGTCACTCATTGGGAAGCAATGCTTTGGAAGTTTTAGTTTGTTTCAGAGATTGGATTAGATCGGAACAAAGAAATCAAGGACGTGAAGATGTTGATAGCTCAGAAGACGAGGAACTTGGAGATATATTAATACATGGTAACCCATTTGAATTTAACACTCCAAAAGAAGGCCAATTGGTTCATATTGATTATAAAAACTTACTAAGGCAATGCAAAACCTTTGAATTTACTTTTTTACTTGTTATTAAAAATGTAAACCTTTCAATTTGTAAGTTTGAAATTTTGAATGATGAAATAAAAGTATCACTTGCAATAAGTGCAATTTTTTCCGATCTTACTTGTATTCCTTATATTAGTACTTTGTATTAATATAACTTACAGTATTTAGACAAAAATACAAAAATACAAAAAAAAAAATTAAAATTACACTAAACGCTGCCTGACCCCCTCAACTCGTAACTCTTACGGTTCAATTTCTATCCGGATGAACCCGAACCCGTTAAGAACCAACTCGGAACCGATCCGGACCATAACCCATACGGGTCCAAGAAAATAGGGAGTTTTATAGCTTTACCCATAAAATCAAACTAATTACCCTTGCCTACCCATTCATTTTTTTACCCATCAAATTAATTACCATTCATACCTATTGAATGTATGCGGGTGATTGCCTCTTCTTTTTTTCTCATTTTGCTTATGCTTTGCTTTTTTTTTCTCCTCCTTTTATGTTATTTTTTATTTTCTTTTTCCACCATAATCTGATTCCTTGCTCAATTTTGGCCTTTTCGATTTTTTTCTTTTTCTTGTTTTATTTCTAATTTCATTTATATCTTTTATCAATTTATTTCTTTTTTTTTCTGCATGATTTAATTTTATTCACTTTTTTTGCTCTTCCATTTCTTTTTTTTCCTATGCAATAATAAAAATATAACTAATATAATAACTATTTATCGCCTTTTTTAAATACAATTGATATATATATATAATCTTACTTTTTCCCATTTTCTTTTTCTGTAGATTTAAAAGATGATAACAATACACTAATATGATTTTATAATCTAATTAATTCATAGTATATTTCAATGTAAGAAACACAACTATAAAAAGAGATTAAAGTATATATATTGTGAATTCACCATATCTTTTGTAAAAAGTTATCTATGCACATGAAGTAAATCGTCTATTGCATTTGACTTTTTCTCGCTTCTTTGTTCTTTTTGCTACCTTACTTTGGCATTAGTGCTTTTTCTTTATTTTATACCTTTATGGTACATTAATGTTTATTTTTATTTTTATTTTCTATGCAAAACTCACTCAAATTAGCGAGATCGTACACTTAAAATTTGAGGATATTATATATATATACATGAGTCTTTATAATCAGATGAAAACTTATGTACACACACACGCTAATTATATATAAATAGGAGTCTTTATCCAAAATTCTAAATTTTTTAATGAGATATAAAATTTGAGCGAAAAAACATATTTATCACAACAATTGCCTATAACAATAAAAACTATTACATAACATAATCTATATCCATCGGCACAAAAAATTCTTAGCACTGCAAATCATGTTCATATAAATAATTCTTGAATAGAAATCACTTAAAAATGTAGATAAAACAACCAATAAAATATTCAAACTACCATATGATACCAACATGGCATATAACTATACCAACATGGTATACAGTTATACCAGTATATTTTTGGTAACTACGTGACTATATTACTATTACACAACACACATGCGTAAAGAGAATAGTAAAAAAATAGCATATTAATATAATAAAGTATTTCAAGATACTATTATTAAAAGAAACTTAAATAGTGTACTAATTAAATACAATTAATATAACCCAAAAAAGATTCAACTAACATATGATACCGATATAGTATATAGCGATACTAATAGGGTATATAGTTGTACGGGATCGTTCAACAACCGCATCTAACTATAAATACTAATACATAATACACAAAATCTATGTCCATATGTACAAGAAAATCCAACACAACAAAATATGATCATATAAATCATTTCGGAATAGAACTCATTTAAAAATATAGCTAAAACAATAAAAAAATATTCCAACTACCATATGATACCAATATGACATATAATTATACCAGTGGGGTATATAGTTCTACTAATCAATTCCAGGCAACTATATATGATTATACGACTATTACATAATACACATGCATAAAGGAGAAAATCAAAATATAGTGTACACATATTAAGATAATAATATATTTCAAGATATTGTACTATAATACTATTATATAAAACAAAACGCATAAAGGAAAAATTAAAATGATTACATAATACATATGCATAAAGGAAATTAAAATATTCAAGATATTGTAGTATTCTACTATTACTAAAGAAAAATCAAATAATATACTAATTAAATGTAGCTAATACAACCAAAAAGGGTTCGAACTAACATATATGTTAGTTTAGTGTATGAATATACCAACATAGTATACAACTGTACGTGAAGAATTTAAAATAGATTTTTTAAATTTAATTATTAAACTTAAATAATATTAACTATCACATAATTTAATTAACTCAATTTTGTGCGTCATCGATTATACTAAAATTTAGATATGTTTTAATAATATACTATATATCATTTTGAAATGGAGAATAAATAAATAAAAAATATTTAATGGACACGCACATCCTATTATGAAATGAGAAAGTTAGAAGAAAAACTTTTATTTATATTTGAGAAGACAATAAAAGAGAAAATATATTGGGGCAATTAATGGAGTTTTATGTGATTAGAAAGGAAGGATTTTGAAAATAGGTAGTTGGGGTAAATACTTTAGATTGCATAGGTACACTGGTAATATAAATTGTAATGGGTATTAACGGGTAATTAAAATTGCCTGAATAGGCATTTAGGGTAATTTTCCCAAGAAAATAGGCCCGGCCCGGCCGGCCCACCCGTTAAACACCCATACTTGCCATTATTTATATTTGTGGTTTAACTCGTTCAAAATTTTTTATTTTTTGTCGCATACAACTGATATTAGTTGTATAAGGCATTTTGTTTGTCTCACAGTTTTGTGAACCTAAAAATGTAAGATATGAGGTTCACAAATTTTTTAGAGAAAAAGAAATCTTACGCAACTAATATAAGTTGTGTGTGACATATAATAAAATTTCTCGATTCGCTCAAATACAATAGTTAGATAGAAATGGCAGAAACTTAGTTGGCGTTTGGACATAAGAATTGTAAAATTCTGAAAAAAATGAAAAAAGAAAATTCAAGTGAAGTATATTTAAAAATTAGAGTTGTGTTTGAACATGAATATAATTTTGGGTTGTTTTTGAATTTTTATAAGTGATCTGAGTAAGAATTTTAAAAAATAACTTTTTGGAGTTTTTCCAAATTTTGAAACATTTTAAAATTTATCTTCAAGAGAAAAATTGAAAATTTTATGACCAAACATTAATTTCAAAATATTAAACAAAAAACGAGTGATATAACATTTTCTATTCAACATTGCAAGGACAGACACCCGACATCACGACCAACTCAACCCAAGTATATTGGACAAGAAACGAATAAATGTCCTGTTTTTTTATTTAAAAGAAAAAAAAAAGAACTACCACGACTCGCTAACTGCATCAAATTCTTTAAAAAAAAGTTCTAATATGAATTGGATTTAAGGAACAAGAAGTTCTCAAAACTGTTGATAGGATCTTTTCGTATTTTTCTTTGATCTTAACTTTTACCTGAAAGTGAAGAAATGTCTCACCAGTTATAGCTAAACATTCAATTAAGCAATGGGTATTTAAAAAAATAAAGAAAAAGAATTGCACATGACGTTAATTGTTAGATCTATTGTAAAAGGGATTTCAATGCTAAAAGAAAAGGAAATGGAAAAGAACATTTGACAGTCCAACTAAAAAAAATAAAAATAAAAAATCAATTGTTACAATCATGTAATGATATTAGACGCCTAATTGGAATTATGATAAATCAAATTTCTATGTTGCCCTTTATTAATCCTCATGAGATACCAATACACATTGAATGGCTAAAATGAGATACATACCAATAATTAGGGGTGTTCATGGTTTGATTTGGATCCGTTTTTCCCTAAAAAGAAATCAAACCAAATAAGTTGATTTTTCAAATATTACAACCAAACCAAACCAATTAAGTCAGTTTTTTCGATTCGATTTATGTTGTTTTTCCGATTTTTTCGGTTATTTATCGATTTTTTCGGTTATTTATCGATTTTTTCTTAAATATAAGACATACTACCAAACACATATTCTAGCGACCCCATTTTCAATGTAACGCTGTCAAATCAATTGCTCTTTGATAAATCAATAATTTACCAAAATATATTGATGATAATTGAATCAAATAGTGATGAATAATCTAAAGACTCAATTAAAAATATGTTATTTTTAATACGAAATAGATTCTTACATTAAACAAAAGAAAACTATCAATTAAACTAGAATGTAAATGTAAAGAACTATATTAAAAGTGCAAACTATTAATATTTACCATAAATTTTTTGAAATTTTGTATTACAATATACATATGTAGGTGTAATAATAAATTTGAAATAGTTACTCTTATAGTCTGTATGATTTAATTTTTTTCTAATTAAAACCAAAACCAAAACCAAACCAAATTTGATCGGTTTTTAAAATTCAAAACCAAAACCTAACCGAACCAAAAAGTATCAATTTTTTTTATCAGTTTGATTTGACAATTTTTTGACAATTTTTCGGGGTTTTATGAACACCTCTACCAACAATGTGTGAAGTTGGGGTTTATGATGAGTTCCAATCTTAAAAAAAAAAAAAAAAAAAATATTGCATTCTTGAAAGGAGTATAAAATATTACTCCTTATTTGTTCAATAGATTATCATTTTTCGTAGAATAATATGATCATTTTGACTGTCCCATAATGCTACAAGTCGGTAAAGGGAGTTATAGCAAAGAAAATTTTGATCCAAATGGAATTTAACCAAAAATTATCTCCTAAAATACATGCAAAACCATTTGTCGACCTCTTAAAAGTTGTCTACATTGGACATCCTCATTGTTCAACAGAAGTTAAAGATGACACACTAGTGCACATAACAGAATAAGAGCTTGATGATACAAAGAACCTTAAACAGGATGCCAAAGGCTCCAAAATTTTGAACTCTTAATCGAAAGTAGGTAGATGAACATAGAGATCATCCGAACCATTTTCACAGCTTTTAGCTATAGCTTACTCCATCACCCTTTACGACTTCACCAATGCGGTATGCTATGCCCGTTTTCTGCACTTCCCCAAGTATCCGGTCAGCTGCTTCTGGACTAACTACAAGTACCATCCCAATTCCCATATTGAATGTCCGCATCATCTCACCATCTTCTATTCTTCCCGCCTTCATTTCAATCACCATATTGCAAAAATTAAAGGCAGAAAAGAAAAAAAATTGCAGCTCAACGATATAGTATGTAATAGAAGTGTAACTAAGCAGTATCCCCCACTCGCAAGTAATTAGTGGAAGAACATTCAAGCAAGTGTTAAAGATTCTCACCTTCTGAATCCATTTAAATACAGGAGGAACTGCCCAAGAGTCCTCGTAAATAAGGGCTCCAAGGCCTTTAGGAAATACTCTAGGGATATTATCAGTGAAGCCGCCTCCAGTAATGTGGGCTATTCCTTTAACCCCTCCTTTGCTAATAATATCAAGGACCTTCATTTCCAAATCCGTAAAACACATTACTGCATATCCAATATAAAAAATGAAATTAACAATAAAACATAAGAGAACGAAACCAAGATGATACCTGTTTAACATATATAACAGTTGGGGCTATCAGAGCTTCACCAAGTGTAATAGTTTCACCAGGAAGCTGATCTTTCAAAGAAAGACCACTTTGCTTCAGAACCCTACCCATATAAGAATATCATTATCATTCAGAGAAATGAAATAAAAGTACATAAAGTCAAAAAAAATATATACATATTTGAAAATGATTTTACAAATTTCTCTGAAGCTAGACAAACCTCCTAACAAGAGAAAAACCATTTGAATGAACTCCACTAGATGGTAAGCCAATAAGAACATCTCCAACCTTAATGCTTTTCCCGTCAATAACTGAATCCTTTTTCACAATGCCCACAGCAAATCCACTGAGATCATACTCGCCTTCGGCATAGAAATCTGGCATCTCTGCAGTCTGAAACGCATATCAAATCAGTTGAGTGCAACAACAAAAGATTGTTTCTAATTCCAAAACATGTTTTACCAAGTCTAACATACAATGAAAAAAGCATGTTTCTGTCTGTTCTCACTCAACAAATTCAGTTCTTATATACTGGGTCACATAACCAATTGCTCAGCAATTCAACAGCAAAAAAAAACACATCTTATGAAACAAAACCAATATTTGGGACCTTCATGAGGGTGAGAGAGAAGCTATGTATGCAGTAGTATACTAAACGCTCCCCAACCCACCCACCCACCCCCCCACCCCCCAACTCAAAAAAAGAAAAAAAACACAGCACAAGACAAGTTTATATAAGGGATATCCATAATGTCTCAACGACCTATGCACAAACCACAAAAAAAAAATGTAGCACAAATCATTTACTTTACACTGAAATTCCTTTGTTTTGAAAGAAAAAAAAAATATCAGTACTTGTCATTCATATCACGCTTCTGCTGCAGGATACAAGTGATGCAACAATTTTATTACTAGGAGTGACTTTTAGTGAAAAAATTAGAGTGACAGGTACCTCTCCCCCTAGAAGAGCACAGTCAGATTGCTGGCAACCATCCACAATACCTTTTATGACCTGCATGCATGCAAGAAGCCAACTCTGTTTTACTGGAAAACCAAAACAACATGCCAGCATGAATAAGGCTCTACAAATGTCATGAATTCAGATATTTGTGTCTAGACATACCTTCTCTGCAAGGTCAACATCAAGACGGCTAGTGGCGAAATAATCAAGGAAAAATAAAGGTTTTGCTCCAGAAGTGACAATGTCATTAACACTCATCGCAACCTGGGAAGAATGGCACCATTAGTTCTTAAATATCTGCCAAATACATGAAAAGATGAATCAAACTTACCAGGTCAATCCCAATGGTATCATGAATTCCTGTTTCAAATGCCAACTTAAGTTTTGTCCCCACACCATCAGTACCAGCCACGAGGTATGAATCCCCTGTTCAGTGCAACAGAAAAACCAAGAAGAATGTACCAAATTAAGATATGCAGCAACATAAAAAAAGACAGAACAAAAATGAAAAAAAAACATATACTTCGACTATTGGCTACAAGAGCATGAAAAAAATAAAAGAGATAGATAAGGGGGAACTTAGAGCAGAAAAAAGCTAAAGATGAATGGTAGTAAAGTTTCTAGAACTCCATAATCTACAGGTCTTAACAACTATACTGCATTAATTCAGTTGGACAAACTCTATTTTTGCTCAGGTTGCACTGTGACTCCGTTATCTATGATACTTGATATCAGCAAAAAGATGTTTGGAACTGATATAACCTACGATTCGGGCTGCTGGCTATATGATGTTAGATTTCAGATTTCCAAACCAGTGTTGAGAACAGCGGTCGCTTCCTCACTTAAAGCGAGAAGCGAAGCGAGGCGACCATATGACCACTTCTGCTATATGAAGCGACTCAGGTAGGCAAAAGCGTGTGCTTCGCACTGAAAAGCGAGAAGCGACGAAGCGAGCGCTTCTCTGTTTTAAGCACCTGCCAACCTATTTAAATAAAAAAGAAAGGTGTATTTAAATAAAAAAGAAAGGTGATCTTTTATTAAAACATACGACCAGCAGCAACAAAGAGAAAGAGGCGACTAGGGTTCCAAGTCTTGTACACTTTTCAACTTAACATACAACCAGCAGCAACAGGTATGTGATTTCTATTTCTTCCTCCTCCTCCTCCTCCTCCTCCTCCTTCTTCTTCTTCTTCTTTCACCGTTTCAGCGTCCAAATAGCAGTGAAATGCTGGCGAATTTTTTCTTTCCCTTCGGTTCTTCTTTCTCAGTCTTCTCCTCTTCATTGAAATGCTGCCCAGTTCTTCTTTCACTGTTTTATGCTGCCCAGTTTTTATCAGAATGGTATACTCCCCTTCCTCAGTTCCTCTTAACAAAATTTATTTTAATTTTTTTTTTTTAAAATCCGCTTTACTTAAAAAAAGCGAGCACTTCGCTTCTCGCTTTAAGCGAAATGGGGGTCGTCGCATTTCCTCGCTTCATGCTCTTCACAACACTGTTCCAAACCACTATTAAATAAACTCTGAGAAGGAACAGGTTATGTCATTTTATGCTTAAGGGTTAGATGAGAAATATGGTTGAAAGGAAAAGGACTTGTCCACTTTGCTGGTAGTAAAGGACAACAACAACAACGACTACCCAGTAAAATCCCGCATAGTGGGGTCTGGGGAGGGTAATGTGCACGTAGACCTTACCCTTCGGGGCAGAGAGGTTGTTTCCGATAGACCCTCGGCTCAGAATTTGCTGGTAGTAAAGAAAAAACAATTATTACACGGTGCTCCTTTGGCAGGTACTACCGCTACAATAGTGAGTAGTTGCAGACACCAAGAAATTGACATCGGATCCTCGCTGAAGGATATGAAGGTTGCATAGTGAAACAGTAAGTGCTCAAGGATACCTGAGCTTACAAAGGAGAAAGTAGCCTAAATTCAAGAACGACTAGTTTCACAAGCCAAATTTGCTGTCATTATAATTGTTACACTGGTAGGCCAAGCTACAACCAGCAAGCTTCCTGGTGGATTAGTCCAGATGCATGAAGACTTGGCAGACACTACCGTCAAGAAGAATACAAGCTTGATCTAAGACCTCCCACCCAATTTCCAGCATAGTCTACAAAACCAAATCCAAGCTAACTCAAGAACATGTTTTCTAAAGTATTTCCCTTTAACCATGTCACCAGTTTATTGGTCGACCGGTCATTTGATTTTTGTAACAAGAAAACCTTGATTATGTCGGTGTTTCAATAGAAGATGCCATGTAGAATGATTAACCCACATAAAGAAGGCTAGTGGAAAACATTACCTAATGGAAAGAGACCTCCAAATCCCCCAATTCCAGGTGCCATTTTGGCTATTCTCTTCACAAGCTCCGACCCTGCATCAATGTCCACACCAGCATCCTTATATGTAAGACTGCTGGGCTCCTCTGCAGTAGGATCAACTTGACTTGCACTAGCAGTAGCCGAGAACGTAATGCTTCTCTCCCTGTTACTTTTAGCATGAAGATCTTTGCATAAAGGCAATACCTTCGTTGAGAAGCCTTGGAGCTTGGGTACACATGATCTTGGTTCAACGATAGATGATTTTGAACGACAAATAGGGGACGCAGCAATGCATTGTGATATCTCTAAATTTGCTCCATAAGACGTATTCATGGCAACCCAAGGAAAAAGTTGCTCGAAACTAAATAACCTAAGAAAAAGAACATAGTTAGAGGCTTATCCATAATTTAAATTTGATTGGTTCAACCTTTAGGTTCTTATAATTGATCCCGTTACACTTTTAAAATTACTGTTTGGAAATTAGTATTTTCTAAAGCTTTTAGTGAATTTTTTTCACATACACACACAGTATCAAAAATTCCTGAACCAGTTGACATTGAACAGCTTAACATGTTAGAAGCAGCTAACATGACCAAATTTTTTGTAGAATAACAATAAGCTCTTCAAACAAATAGGCTCAAAATTAACACACGGAATTGTTCTTGCTCCAAATAACATGCACAACACAGCAGGACTGAAAAAGGTGATAACGAATACCACATTAATCAATTTCGAACCTCAACATAACAACTAGTACTAGTAAAAACAGAAAAAAATCAATCAGATAATGAGTGCGGAGCAGAAATAATAGCAAGTGAAAGTAACGCACACAGATTATAGAGAACGAGAACAAATATGAAAAAAGAAGGGAGAAGAAGAAGAAGCAAAAGGAAAGGGAAGATAAAGAAAAACAACAGAGAGGAAATCAAACCTGCTAAAGAATACGAGAGAGTCTTGGGGCTTCTTTAGGGTAAAACAACCGAAGCTATTGCTTTAGGCCGCCCAAATATTTAAGTCAACAAAAATATAAAGGATAAAGGTTCGAATAACCATATAGTTTGCGAAAAGGGTAAAATATATATCTAATTAAAAGTTTGGCTTATATCCAACTTTGCTATTATATTATTGGCCCGAATACCCTTCGATATAACCTTTTTTTTAAAAAAAAATTATTTGTAAAAATTAAAATTATTTGTTGAAAATAGTTTCTTCGGTTCTTAAAAACGACAAATATTTTGTTATAAAATGATTTTTTTTTTACTTTTTTACAACAAAAAAACAGTTTTTACAATTATTTTTCAAGTTTTTACAAAAAAAGTTTTAAAAACTAAATAATGAGGAAAACAATATTTTTCAAAAGCGAAAATAATTTGTTGAAAATATTTTATTCAATTTTTAAAAACTAAAAATATTTTTGTAAAAATTAAAAATGTTCTAATTCCTCTATTTTTATATTTTTTATATTTTTTTACAAATATGTTTTTGCAAAAAAAATATTTTGTTAAAAAAAATGTTTTTGGAATTTTTTTAAAGTTTTACAAAAAGAAATTAGAACATTCCCAAAAGAAAAAGACATTTCTTTTTGTGAAACTCTAAACAAATTGTAAAAATAACAAAATATTTTTATGTAAAAACTGGAAAAAAAAATATAAAAACAGAGAAATTAGAACATTTTCAGTTTTTAAAAAAATATATTTATTTTTTTAAAATTGAATACAAAAATTTCAACAAATTATTTTCACTTTTGATAAATAATTTTTTTCTTCATTTTTCCATTTTTTTAAAAGTTTTTTTTTATATTCGGAAAAAATGGAAAAATAAATTTGTAAAAACTATTTTTTTTGTACAAATAGAAAAAAATTATTTTTTAACAAAATATTTTTGTTTTGTAAGAACCGAAGAAATTATTTTCAACAAAATATTTCTAGTTTTTACAGAAAAAAAATATTTTGTTAAAAAAACGAGGGTTATATATAGACCTTATCATAAAGTCTAGGGAGGTATTTGGCTCTGTTTAAAGTTAAGGGGGGTATCCGAGCCAATAATGTAACGACAAGGTTGGATATGGACCAAACTTTTAACGGGGGTATATTTAATCCTTTTCGCAAAGTATAGGGAGGTATTTGGACGTTTTTCGAAATATAAATGTATGATTGTATTTATAATTTATATTTATAAAATTATTGATAAAAAATATAAATAATTATTGATAAAATATTTTATATTTTAATATTTTTTTGAAATTTAGTAGAGGTTGGATTGAATAATCTAATAGGATAAAAAAATTCTTTCACTAAATTAAATAAATATATTTACCTTCTCATTAAATCTATTTTTCTTCTTCTTTATGTATAGTCTTTTTCGCAAATACAGCCACTATTTCGCAAATAGAGCCACTATTTCGCAAATGCGAAGGTCCACCCCCAACCCATTGCTCGCAAATGTGATGGTCTCTTTGCACATGCGAGGCTCGCAAATGCGAACTCTGCAGGTCTGATGCGCACCCGCTATGATTTCTTAGTTCAATTCACTCTGTAGCTTATCCGAAATTCACTCGAGTCCTCGGGACTCTAAACCAAATGTGCACACAAGTCTAAAAATATCATACGAGCTTGCTTGAGCGATCAAATTGCCAAAATAACACCTAAAACTATGATTTTAGCACCAAATCAAATGAAATTTTTAAGAAAATTTTGAAACTTCAAGTAATTTCTAAACTGGGAGAATCACATCAAACCAACTTCATTTCTCACCAAATTTTACAGACAAGTTACAAATATACTATTGGACCTATACCGGGTTCCACTACCAAAATACGGACCCGATATCCAAAAAGTCAAACCTTCGTCAAACATTCTCATTTCGTTAAGTCTTTAACTTTCAAACTCCGACAAAGCCCGATATCACGGGCTAGGGACTTCCGATTTCGATTTTGGACATATGCCCAAGTTCTAAACTACGATACGGACCTACCGGGATCCTCAAAATACGAATCCGGGTCCATTTATCAAAAATATTAATAGAAGTCAACTCAAATGAAGTTTAGGCAAAATTTTATATTTTTATCAACTTTTAACATAAAAACTTTACGGAAAGATGCTCGTACTACACACACAAATCGAGGAAGCTAAAATATAATTTTAAGGCTTCGGATCACAGAATTAGGTTTCAAAGCATAAAATGACCTATCGGTCATCACAAACGCTCTACTAAAGGCTTTGCAACTGTAATTAATGGTGGGCATAGTTTAGGCAAACGCGAAATCCAAACAGAAATCTTAATTTCTTAGATTTTTGGTTTGGATTTTCGGATTACAGAATGGATTTTGGATTTCGGCTTGGATATTCGATTTGGTACTTCGAATTTTGGATATCCGAAAATTCAAAATTCTTATACTTTATATTTAGTCTATTATCCATATGTCAATAGTAATATGTTCAATACCCTACACAATAGATCTCATATATTCAATATTAATTAATTATTATGTTTATGTGAGAAGACTTTATATTTGGACATGGTTTATTATTTCTACTTCTTCTCTGTAGTACTAATGTCTCTATTTTATTGTTTTTATTTTTTTATGTAATAATTTTATTACTTTAATACTTCATTTGGATGATTGAGAATGAGGAACTTTTCAGACAATTTAACATAAGTATTTCATTTGGATATTTATTTTTGTAAAAAGAAGAAACATCTCATCTTATAAGCTCAAAACTGAAAATCCAAAATATCCAAACTGATTAATTCGGAACCGAACTTAAAAATCTGATCCAATCCGAACTTATTTGGATTGTCATTGGCCAATCCAAAAACTGAAAATTCAAACCAAAATTTCATATGCAATTTGAACTGCCCGAATGACCACCCCTAATCGCAATTCATCTAGTTGAGGGTGAGACGACAGACGAGTTCAACTATGAATTGGAACCCTTGGAATTGTAAAACCATTCGACCATAATACTATGGCAAAGTTCTACCTTCTTTGGACTTTGAATTAGGTTGCACACTTTTTATTTAGCACGTTATGAGTAAACAAATATTAGTTTCATCTTCACAGCTCTCAAAGAAGTTGAAACAAACGATAGAAGGTTTGTTATTAGAAATATTTTTTATGCTGTTTAACTTAACACAAGTAACTTAATGTTGTATATTACAAACTGTAGGAGTAGTGAGAGAAGAATCTTCAAACTTTTTATCGTGTAAAAAATAGTACTCATATGCTTCTCTTTTCGTAAAGAAAAATGCGTCAAAGCTATGGTATGTATTCCCCCAAATCAAAAGGGGATTGATGATTGATCAAACACCATCTTGGACGGTTGGAAATAAAAGAATAAAAGAAGGTTTTCATGAGTTATTTTTATTTTTATTTTTATTTTTGAATTTGTGATTTAGAAAGTCCATTATGAAGGTTTAAAGGGTTCCCTACTAAAGAGGACTTAATTGGGAAGACTCAACATTGAGATATTTAGTTAAGAGTGAAGAACTCTTTATCATTCCATCACATCCATCGATAATCGGTATAGTTGGTGTGTGTACGAGGGTAAATCGGATGCAAAATAAGGCTAGTACGTACATACACGTGGGCGACACGGATGAAGTACAGGTCGGGGACGCCTCCGTGTGAGGCCGACGACATTCGGAGACGTCCTCCCTCACGACCGCACGTCGAGAAGGATATGTCCCCGTCCGTAGTGGCGCGTCGACGAGCTAGTCCAGATGGACGTCCTCAACCCCCCTCTCCTTGCATTTCTGCTATAATAGTAGTGGCCTTAAGGCAATGTAATAATTTGGCGAGGGAACCGCTTCCCTATATAAAGGAGGGTCCCTCTCATTTGTAAATGGACGATTGATCATTAATAATACAACTCTCTCTCTCTCTCTACCATTTTCTCTCTACCATCATCATTTTACTGCTCACTTGTTCTTTGTACTTGATTAAATCTCATCATCTTCTTATAAAGATAACATATATATACCAATCCAAGGATCGATCTTCAGCATATATTACCATTGATTTCGATTGTCCCTTTATTTATATTGATTGATTTGTTCAAAGGTGTTCAACAACTTTTGAGTCAAACAATTTGGCGCCGTCTGTGGGAATTTCGAGAATCAAACTCGTAGTATACATTCGCAAGATCCGATCATAGGAAAAAGTTTGGAAATGGCTGAAAATAACACACGACCCAAGGCTGTGGCAGAAGTTACCACAAACCTCCTGAGTACCATGAACGAGGCTGGTGGTAGCACAACCATCAACGTTACTCCCTTCGCTGCGCCTGAAGCAGAAACCTCCCCCACCCCTCAGGAAAGGGACTCCAATCCAAAAGAGGCACCTCCAGCAGTCAAGAGGCTACTGGAAGAATGGCTGACCAGCACCTTGAGCAGCTTAGTGGAAAATCCACCGCAAGGTTGCGGAAATGCAGCGCCAGCAACGAGCAACACCACCGCGACAGACGAACAGGAAGAAATGCGGACCAACGGCCAACTCCGCGAGACACAAACACACGACGATACACTAGCCTCCATCCTCAGAAAAATGAAGGAAATGGAAGGCGAAAACCAGGTCCTCCGCGACCAGATGAAGGAACACCAAGATAGGGTTGGTAAGATTCCCGGGGTGCCTAAACTACTACCCAAACGGGATGTAGGAAGGTTTGTGGAACAACCCTACTCCGAAGAAGTGGCACCTTACACCATCCCGAAAACCTTCAAGATACGATAGAACCACCGATCCCGAGGATCACCTTATCCACTACGTCACCGCAGTAAAAGGTAATGACTTGTCTAAAGAACAGGTACCATCAGTACTACAGAAGAAGTTCGGCGACATGCTGACCGGAGAAGCGCTGACCTGATACTCTCAACTACCTACCAAGGCATCTCAACCTTCGAGGAAATGGCGGACAAGTTCGTCACCGCACATGCCGGTGCTAAGAAAGCGGAAGCAAGGGTGAACAACATATTCGCCGTCAGACAAACCGCAGGCGAAAGCCTCAGGGACTTCTTCGCTAGATTCAATAGGGTAAGAATGAGCCTGCCAAATATGTCGGAGGGAATGGCTGTAGCGGCCTTCCAGAACGGACTTAGCAGGGACGGCTCCAGAGCTACCAAAAAACTGCTGAGCAGGATCATGAAGTACCCTCTCACGACCTGGAACAAGATCCACAATGCCTACTGTGCCGAGGTACAGGCAGATGAGAAGGATCTTAACGGGCCAACCCGACGGATGACAGCCGTGCACCCGGTCACAAGGAGAGATCGGTGGCATGAGGGACACCGAGAACTTCCCCTTCGTCCTAGCAAGAAGCGACACCAACCCTATACGAGATCTCCGTTTCCACCCCCACATCATACAGACGCCGTGCAACGTCACCTCGCCCCACTAAGGAATGAACGAGGTACGCCCCCTCCACTTTCTTTACATAACTTTTGTGTTTTATCGTCAGAAGTGGTGTACGCACTGGAGAAGCTCGACACTAAGGTGCAGTGGCCCCAAAAGATGAAATCAGACCCAACCACAAGGAAATCAAACGTCCTGTGCGAGTTCCATCAGGAACGAGGGCACCGGACTGAAGACTGTATTGATCCACGACAGGAAGTCATCAGAATGCTCAATCAAGGTTACTTGAATGAGCTGCTCAGCGACAAGGGGAAAGCTAATTTTGCGTGCGGACGGGAGCACTCCCGGGGACCCCAAAGCCGCCCTCTCCGACACGTACGGTAAACATGATCGTCAGAGAAGGGGACGACGTCACCATCAATCACGTCAATTTCGCTAGCACACACCGACTAAAGAGGACCATCTCCCACGAACGGTACGATGACCTCGAAGAAAGTACCACATTCGATAAGTCTGACGCCGACGGTTTGTGTTTCCCTCATTATGATGCTTTAGTTATTTCTCTACGTATCATTGATACCGGTGTCAGGAGAGTCATGATCGTTGACGGAAGCGGCGCCTGCATCATTCATCCGAGAGTCCTCACACAGATGGGACTCGAGGATAGAATAACCCCTAAGTGCATAACTCTAACTAGTTTTAACAATGCAGTAGAGCGCACATCAGGAGAGGTGACCCTGCCCGTCCTCGCGGGGGGTGTCACCCTAGAAACCACCTTCCACTCGATGAACCAGGAGACGACCTACAACGTCATTATTGGGCGCCCATGGATACACGTTATGCGAGCAGTCCCGTCAAGCCTATACTAAGTGATCAAATTCCCTACCCCATGGGGAATATTCAGCATCAAAGGGGAGCCGCGCACAGCGCAATAATGTTACAAGATAACTCAAGACTACGCCCGCACTCGGCAATTAAGCAGGGAGAGTGCGGAAGCATAGCAATCAACCACGTCGGGGACCCAAGGGGACCCGACGACCGATGCCATTAGGGATCCAGACACCATAGAAGCATGCAAAGCTACGGTTGAGGAGCTCGACCCGGTCCAACTAGATCGGAACGACCCCGAGAAGAAGTCTTACATCGGTCACGGGCTCGTCAATCCGGGTAAGTACCATGAATTCTTAACTAAACATGCAGACATGTTTGCTTTTTCCCATGCAGATATGCCAGGGATCTCGCCAGATATCACCACCCACCAGCTCAATGTGGATCCATTACATCCGCCAGTAAAGCAAGTCAAGAGAAAGTTTAATGCCGCCATTAATGAGGCGGTCCGAGATGAGGTAGACAAGTTGCTGGCCAACGGTTCCGTCAGGGAGTCAAAGTACCCGCAATGGGTCACTAACGTGGTGATGGTCAAAAAGAAAAGCGGAAAATGGAAGATGTGCGTGGATTTCACCGACCTAAACAAGGCCTGCCCTAAGGACTCTTTCCCCTTGCCTCACATCGACCAACTAATCGATGCCACCGCCGGACACGAGCTATTAAGCTTTTTGGACACCTATTCCAGCTATAACCAAATTATGATGGCCGAGGAAGATCAGGAGAAAATCACCTTCATCACCCACCAAGGCACCTACTGCTACAGGGTGATGGCCTTCGGGCTAAAGAACGCGGGGGCTACTTACCAAAGGTTGGTCACTAAGATGTTCAAAGAACAACTTGGGAAGACCTTGGAGGTTTACATCGATGACGTGCTAGTCAAATCAGCAAGGAAGGAAGATCATATCGACCACTTGCGAGAGGCCTTCGAAATATTAAACAGTTATGGAATGAAGCTGAACCCCAAAAAATGCGCTTTTGGCGTTGCGTCCGGGAAATTCCTTGGATTCCTTGTATCACAGAGAGGGATCGAGGTCAACCCCAACCAAATTAAGATGATTGCCTCGATACCCGAAGCACTTACCAGCAAGAAACAAGTTCAGAAGTTGACAGGCCGAATAGCTGCCTTCTCTCGCTTCATCTCCCGATCGTCGCATAGGTGCCACAAATTATTCAGTGTGCTGAGAAAAGATAACGGGTTTCACTGGAATGACGAATGCGTCAAAGACCTCAAAGATTTGAAAACGTATCTGACGTCCCCACCACTATTGGCAAATGCAGAACCAGGCGAACCCCTACTGACATATCTGGCCGTCTCAGAGGTTGCGGTCAGCGCAATGCTCGTCTGCGAACAAAAAGGTACGCAATGACCTATCTATTACATTAGCAAGACTCTAGTAGACGCCGAGACTCGGTACCCACACCTCGAAAAGTTTGCATTAGCATTGGTCACGGCTTCCCGAAAGCTGAGACCCTACTTCCAATGCCACCCCATCCGGGTAGTGACCACCTTCCCTCTAAGAAGCATCCTACACAAGCCCGAAATGTCGGGCCATCTCGCCAGATGGGCTATAGAGCTTAGAGAGCACGAAATCACCTATATCCCTAGAACCACCATCAAATCGCAAGTCCTCGCCGACTTCATAGCCGACTGCAGTGCCAAAATCTCGCTTGAGGCAGAGAAGGAGGCCCTGCAAATGGCTCCTAACATGGACCCCTGGATACTCCACACCGATGGGGCCGCGAATGCCTCGGGATCAGGACTGGGACTCGTTCTCGAAGTCCCCACGGGCGAGGTCATTCGCCAGTCCATACGATGCCCCGAGATGACTAACAACGAAGCGGAGTACGAAGCTATTATTGCAGGTTTGAAACTGGCCGCTAGGTACGGGGCCCGCTGACTGATCCTGCATTGCGACTCACAACTTGTGGTAAATCAAGTCGCTGGGACTTACCAGATCAAGGAGCAAAGGCTACAGAAATATCAAGTCGAGGTCTGCAAAATGATGGCCCATTTCGACAAATGTCGCTTCGAATAAGTTCGTAGGGTACACAACGCTGAAGCCGGCGGTCTGGCTAAACTGGCCGCAGCAGCCACTAACCTAAACAAAGAGAGCACCATCACCCCCATGCAATTCGCCATCAACCACAGCGAGGTATTCTCTCTGCACCTAACTTGGGACTGGCGCAATCAGTTTGTGTCATACTTGCAGGAAGGGCACCTACCACACGACAAAAAAGAAGCCAGAATGCTTCGCACATAGGCGGGCAAGATACTGCCTGATAAACAATGACCTTTACAAAAGAACTTTTGGAGGACCCCTGGCTAAGTGACTATGACCTAACCAGATGACACCGGTACTGTAAGAGGTCCACGAGGGTCATTGCGGCGCACATTCGGGAAATCGAGCACTCTTGCGGTACCTAATACAGGCCGGTTACTATTGGCCTACCATGAAAAAGGACGCGGCAGAATACGTCCGGCGATGCAAAAAATGCCAAAAGTTCACTCCCATGATACATCAGCCAGGAGAGCCCCTCCACTCGGCCACGTCCCCCTGGCCCTTCATCAAATGGGGAATGGACATAGTCGGACCGTTACCTGCCGGACGAGGAAAGGTACGCTTTTTATTAGTTTTAACTGACTATTTTTCTAAGTGGGTAGAAAAGGTGCCTACGCCCAAATCCGCGAGCAAGAATTCATAGCCTTCATCTGGAAAAAAATCATATGCCGCTTTGGCATCCCCAAAGAGATAACGTGTGACAACGAACGATAGTTCGTATGACAAAAGACAACCGACTTTTTCAACAAATGGCGCATCAAAAGAATACTCTCAACGCCATATCACCCAGCCGCCAACGGCCAAGCAGAATCGTCCAACAGGATCTTATTAAACATCCCGAAGAAAAAACTTGAATACGCCAAGGGATTGTGGCCTGAGTTGCTACTAGAAGTATTGTGGGCACATAGAACCACCCCAAGTCCTCCACAGGAGAGACTCCCTACTCATTTGTCTACGAGACCGACACCGTCATACCAGTTGAAGTTGGCGAACCATGTCTCAGATACTCGCACACAAGCGTAGATGAGAACGATGCCAGCCGACTACAAGACTTGGACGAAGCCGAAGAAAGAAGAGAAATGGCCCACATCAGGTTAGTGGCCCAAAAACAGCAGGTAGAGAGATACTACAACAAAAGGACGAAAATTCGTCCTCTCAAGAAAGGCGACTATGTGCTAAAAGCCAAGACACTGGCATCCAAAGATCCCAACGAGGGGAAGTTGGGTACTAATTTGGACGGGCCCTACAAAATCATCGCAGCAGGAGATAAGAGCTCCTTCAAGTTAGAGACCATGGACGGAAAGATACTCCAAAACAACTGGAATATCTCACACCTCAAACGTTTTCACTTCTAAGAGGCATCCCCCAAGCCGTACTCTTTTTCCCTCATCCGGGTTTTGTCCCAATTGGGTTTTCTCGGAGAGGTTTTTAATTAGGCGATGAAGGAGATGCTCGGAATCGTTTGCAAGGTTATGTTGATACACCAAGCGTACCGCCAACTGGCACGAATGGTGCATCACAGGGACTAGGGCTACGGCCATAATGTATACAGGGTTACGGCCACAATGTGTAAAAGGCTACGGACATCTCCAATGAATGAAAGGCTACGACCATCTACAATGAATAAAAGGCTACGACCATATCCAATGAATGAAAGGCTACGGCCATCTACAATGAATAAAAGGCTACATCCATCTCCAATGAATAAAAGGCTACGGCGATGAATGAAAGGCTACGTCCATCTCCAATGAATAAAAGGCTACGTCCATCTCCAATGAATACAAGGCTACGGCTATCTCCCATGAATGAAAGGCTACGACCATCTCCAATGAATGAAAGGCTACGACCATCTCCAATAAACAAAAGGCTAAGGCCTTAACAACGAGAGGAGAGGTTACGGCCTCCTCCAGTTAAAATAAAAGGCTAAGGCCTTAACAACGAAAGGAGAGGTTACGGCCTCCTCCAGTTGAAACGAAAGGCTAAGGCCTTAACAATGAAAGGAGAGGTTATAGCCTCCTCCAGTTAAAATGAAAGGCTAATGCCTTAACAACGAAAGGAGAGGTTACGGCCTCCTCTAGTTGAAACGAAAGGCTAAGGCCTCAACAACGAAAGGAGAGGTTACGACCTCCTCCAGTTAAAACAAAAGGCTAAGGCCTTAACAACGAAAGGAGAGGTTACAACCTCTTCTAGTTGAAACGAAAGGCTAAGGCCTTAACAACGAAAGGAGAGGTTACGGCCTCCTCCAGTTAAAACAAAAGGCTAAGGCCTTAACAACGAAAGGAGAGGTTACGGCCTCCTCCAGTTAAAACAAAAGGCTAAGGCCTTAATAATGAAAGAAGAGGTTACGACCTCCTCCAGTTGAAACGAAAGGCTAAGTCCTTAACAATGAAAGGAGAGGTTATGGCCTCCTCCAGTTAAAACGAAAGGCTAAGGCCTTAACAACGAAAGAAGAGGTTACGGCCTCCTCCAGTTGAAACGAAAGGCTAAGGCCTTAACAATGAAAGGAGAGGTTACGACCTCCTCTAGTTAAAACAAAAGGCTAAGGCCTTAACTACACAAGACATACAAGTTCGACCTCGTTCAAACTAGAACTCAGGCTAAGTGCTCTCGACACCAAAGTATAGGTTCGACCTCGTTCGATCTGGGATTCAGGCTAAGTGCCTTCGTCATAAAAACTTTTATAAGTTTGACCTCGCTCAAATAGAGGGCTACGCCCCGAACAGTATGGAAATAAAAGCAAAGGAAAGGTAATAAAGAACTCCAGAGAAGTCGATAAAAAGTTTCTTTATTTGAATATGGTTACAAAGTTACAAGGGATTACAGGTTACAAATATACACAAGCCCTATTCAACTACCAATACCCCCGTCGTCTCCCTCCGCCCGAGCTGCACCATCCTCACCCTCGTCCTGAAACATCCTCTCGATCCAGGACCCGGTGCCCAGCTAGTCCGCATCTACGAAGGAGCCGCCCATCTGAACTAGAGAATCAGGGTCGTAGCCATAGGCTTCGCGAGCTGCCATGACCAGACGGCATTGCTCGTCAACTTTTGCTTCGGTGGCCCTGCCAGCGGCCAGTAGTTCCTCGAACATAGTCTGCCTCGCCTCTGCATACACAAGCATGTCTTGGGCTTCACGAGACATGTCGCCAATTGGGGCAACGGCCTCCACTTGCTGAGGAACCGCTGCACTAGCCGAAGCTGCCTGAAGCTCGACCGACAAGGCTTCAACCTTGGCACGTAGCTCAGCCGCCTCCATCATTGCTACATGACCAAGATCCAGTTCCCTCTCCCGCTGCTGGAGAAGGTTCTCTAGTTCAGCGTTCCTGGTTACTGCGGCCAGTAGATCAGCATCCGCCCTTTCAATTTGGGCCGTCCGCTTGTGCAGTTGTTCCTCCATCGACTGTACGCTCTCGCGGAGGACTCGGAAGTCAGGGTCTTAGGTATAGCAGTCCGAAAGAATCTTGTGCTTGTCTCGGACCTCTTTGTACTTCTTCGATGCTTTCCGAAGGGTAGCAATTTTCTTCCGATCCCTTCACCTCCGCTCGACCTCCAAAATAAGGGTCTAAAAAAAAAGAGAAAACAAGTCAAAACCTCGAAAGAAAGGAAAGCAAAACGAACAATGATAGAGTCATACCTGCAGAGCGGCACCAGCAACTGGACGAGATAAGTCTCTGTCGCTCACCGTCTTCAGAGACTCCACTTCGGAAGCCCCGCACAACAGGGACATGTCTGTCGCGGCCTGCTCGCTCTCTAGCAGCAGGTTATTCCCTGTGGGGATCATGATTCGACGGCTGCGACCTGTCTCCATCATGCTCACTCGGGCATGCTCCCGCTACGGCACGTCCGCAAGTTTAGAGGCCGCCACGACACCTTCCGGCGGCGGTAGTTGCCCCCCGTCTACGGTCCCACCAGTGACAGCCGGAACGCTTTCGCCCTGAGGAGTAGCGTCCACTTCAACTGCCCTCAGAAGCGTCGCTCTCACCGGCCGGATGGCATCGCCCATAAAGACCGGTCTCGAATCAAGGCGGCGAGTTACCACCTCTATTTGTTCCACGGCCACTCCTTTTCCAAGGAGCAGCCTACGCCTCTTCCGCTCCAACGGTTCATCATCCGATGGAGCGCCCTCTTCGACAGCAAGGGACGAAGGCCCGACGTCTGCCCCGGATGCTTGGTCAACTACCAGCTCGGGCGTGGAACGAGAAGGTCCGGGAATATAGGTTAAGACAGACTCCCGGATGACATGGTCAAGCTCCGAGTGGGCGGCCTCGGCAACTTTGCCGCCGGGTGTTACTACGTCCGCCCGGCCCTCTTCAGGCTGAGCAGTTTCGAGGGGACCTTCCCTTATAGTGAACATGAGTTCGGTTTCCGATGGTGGGGAACGGGCGGCACGGCGTCTCCGTCTCCGCGATACGTTCCGAGCTGCAGAAAAACAAGTAAAACAAAGTGTCAGGTATAGCGACACCTAAAACAAGGGGAGAAGTCAGGGAATTGAAACAATACTTGGAAGGCCGTATTTAAGGGTGAAGACGGCCCATGTCTTGCATTCTTCAGCGTAGGGGATCAGTTGTCTCACCCACGCCCTTATGTCAGGCACAAACTGAGGCGTGCGCGCCCTCACTACGTACACAAAAAATAATAAGCGTTAGCATCTAAAAATGGCAGAAAGCCGAGTAAAACACAAAGACGCTAAAAGCACAGGTCGATACTTACAATTATCGTTCCACGCCTCCGGAACTCGGCCGCGTCCGCCACCAAGTTCGAGGTACGGACGTAGAAGTATTTTACCCAAAACTGGCGGTTGGGCTTATCATCCGCCTCGACAACTAAGCCCTTCATTCCTCGATTCTTTAGTTGCAGGATCTTGCCCCTCAAAAAATTGGGACTGAACAGCTGCAGTAGGTGGTGGATAGTGACGTCTACGCCGGCTCTCTCCGCATACGTCGTCAATATCCGATAGATCTTTCATGTGTACGGAGTAAGCTGGGCCAGGCAAATGTTGTAAAATTGGCACAACTCCTCCGCCAATGGATAAATTGGGAGTCCACACCCTATTATGAACGGGTATTCGTAGATGGCGCAGAACCCCGGTCGGTGAACGTAGACCAGGTCCTCCCGACCATACGCATCTCCACCGCCTCTGGTATCCGGCAAGCCACCCGGAGGTCATGAAGTAAAATCACAGTGTATGTGGACCTCTCCCATATGAGGGTATCCGCCGGCGTTGAGAAATCCCTCCGAACATGCAGTTCGCGAGGGAGGAGGTTTTCCACGGTTAAAGTGACAAGAGGTTTACGAACCTTCTTGCTACCCTTCGACCGCTGGGAAGCCCCAGAAGCAGCCTCACCCTCTTCCGGTTCCCGGCGACGGTTACTCTTAGCCATTTTTTTGAAGTACTGACTGGATATACTAAGTAGACAGTAGCAAGGACTCAAAGAACAGAGGAAAAGGTTTCAATATATATGAAAAGGTTAGGGGCAAAAGATTTCTGATGATCTAAATAGTGGAAAGCCTTGAAACTGTCCTCTATTTATAATGAATCGTTGCACGAAATTCGAAGGGTTTTTGCACCAGAAAAGAGGTGGGAAACCGAAACGTCAAATCATCTTTATGACTGGCATTGAAAACAATAGTAATTATGATGCACACCGTCAGCAGGCGACGTTTCAAAAGAACGTGCCTCGTGTGCGCGTGTACACGGACCCAACATGGGCCGGCCTTATCCGCCCATCACAGATGCGCTTCGAACACATCAATAGGCGGATGGACTATCTGTATGAAGGCAAATCGGATGCAAAATAAGGCTAGTACGTACATACACGTGGCCGACTCGAATGAAGTACAGGCCGGTGACGCCTCCTTATGAGGCCGACGACATTTGGAGACGTCCTCCCTCACGATCACACGTCGAGAAGGATATGCCCCCGTTCGTAGTGGTGCGTCGACGAGCTAGCCCAGATGGACGTCCTCAACCCCCCTCTCCTTGTATTTTTGCTATAATAGTAGTGGCCTTAGGGCAATGTAATAGTTTGGCGAGGGTGCCTCTCCCCTATACAAAGGAGGGTCCCTCTCATTTATAAAGGGACGATTGATCATTAATAATACAACTCTTTCTCTCTCTAATATTTTTCTCTCTACTATCATCATTTTACTGCTCACTTGTTCTTTATACTTGATTATATCTTATCATCTTCTTATAAAGATAACCTATATATACCAATCCAACGATCGATCTCCAGCATATATTACTATTGATTCCGATTATCCCTTTATTTATATTGATTGATTTGTTCAAAGTGTGTAACAACTTTTGAGTCAATCAGTGTGCTATGAGTATTTCACAAATATCTTAAACTTCTTTTAGCATCTACTTGCTGGTGCAAATTCTTATAACTTGTTAAAATCTAAAAACCTATTTGACAAGGTCCTAATATTATCAAATAAGATGATTTGGGGAATTTAATAAAGACTTAAAAGACCATGTCTTTGGTTGTTACGTTTCGAGTTTTTCAAGAATCTAAAACTCCAAATAAGCCTAATTGGATGGATTGAGAGGTGAAATGAATATGGTCTTGTCGATGCTTTTTAGCAATTATTTTAATTGACCAAAATAAATGGTTTACATTTATCAAAAGTTAGTGGAATAAAATTATATAGATAAGGAAGTCACTTTCGAGTTTCGACAAGTCTCCAACAATACATTACCAATAGGATAATTTTATTTAAAATGTTAAACCGAGAAAACTCTATAAATCCTAGATTGATGCCGAACCCAAATGTGTGTTTAGAGTTGAAAATTTCACCTTGCCTTTTGACCTTAGGAATAATTTCAAAACTTTACCAGAAAGGGGAATGCTTGTAATACACAGGGGTTAATATTTTGAACTAATAATATTCCTGAGACTTTAACCTTGAGGGGTAGCTCACCTGAGGACAAAGTCCTTCGGGTCGCTCGTTCAAGTCCTCGCACGGCCACTAGAGGCATTAGAATTTAGCTGCGTCTTCAGGGTCCATGGAACTAACCGTGCACTCGCATTGAAACAGCGGGACCCGATAGGTACAACTAATCGAGTTCGCAAAGCGATGCTCGAAAACCACGGTTATAAAAAAAAAAAAATAGGATGGCACTGATATGATAATGATTTCGAACTCTTAAAACACAAGAGTAGTAATCTTTTTATTTTTATTTTTATACTATTCAGTATCCCAAAAAACAACTAACCTGTCTAATTTATATTTGTGTCTTAAAAAGCACCTATAGCGCTTTCTATCAAAGAAAACTTCATTAATAATCGAAGTCAAAACCAAAATCACTGTTAAGAGTGGAGAACCTTCTTGATGATAATCGGTTTAGTTAATTAAATTTTTAGTTGAATTGTCTAAGATGCTCTTAAATTTGTTCTCTACATTAGAAGTGTTTAATAAACATAATCGTTTAGTTAATTAAATTTTTGTGACGTAAAACTAAATACTTATGCAGCCAACAATTTAAGGGCCATTAGGGTACATTTTTTACACAATTTAATCCCAAAGGAACCACCTTAGGAATGTCAAACATTGTCGGCTGATGGAATCTATTTTCCTCAAGAATAAAAAACTAATAACTGTATAAAATTAAAAATTAAACACTGTGTAAAAATTCTCAAATAATTGTCACCGTGTCACGCACACAATCATCAATTTTATCCTCCTTTCTCCTATAAAAACCCCATCATATATTTCACATTTCATCACAACTACAACAAGAACTTCTTTAGTGATTAAAACTTTCTTTCTCAACAAATTAAAGATCTCTAATCTCCAGCAACAAATTAAGAAACTATGTCTTGCTGCGGAGGAAGCTGTGGCTGTGGATCTGGCTGCAAGTGCGGCAGCGGCTGCGGAGGGTACGTTCTGGTTCTATATATTTATTGATATCTAGAGTCAGTGAGTTCAGAATGAGCGTCGCGTCATCTTGTAATACATAGTAAATTTTTACTACTTTTTTATTTAATATATATACGTAATTTTAGTAAAAGATATTGGTTCAGACAGAATTAATTTTCTTTTCCTTTCCACCCACAAGCCCAGAAAATATTTAAGAAGATATATATCAATTTTGTAACTAGGGTTTTTTATGATGATATTGTAGATGTGGGATGTACCCAGACTTGGAGAAGTCCACTACCTTTACCATCGTTGACGGTGTTGCTCCCATGAAGAGGTACGTTGTCTTCTAATTTTACTTTACTTTTTGGTTTAAACATATATTTACTAAATTCGAGAAAGAATAAAAAATATAGAAATTGGAAGGGTAATTAAAAAAGATTAATTACTTGAAATAATGTTGCAGCTTTGAGGAATATGGAGAGAAAGCAGCAGAAGGAGGAAATGGCTGCAAATGTGGATCAAACTGCACCTGTGACCCTTGCAATTGTTAACATTATTCTCTTGTGATATTCCACAATAATTGTGTGTTTTCTGTAATAATAAGGATAAGATTACAGCTAGCCATGGAACTGATTGTCAGTTCTTATGTTTGTGTGTTCGGATCACTTTTCCTTTTTTTTTTTTCTCAATCTGATATATTTCTGTAGCGTGATTTATGGTGTAACAGAAACGTATCATATACTATAAATTACGTATAAGTTTGTTAATTCGTTCCTTTATTGCCTATGAAATCTCTCATATTTCTTTTGCACCTGTTTATTTTTTTTTACTTACAATAATATTAAAGTATGAAGCGAGGTAGTTAATATTGGACACGAAATTGCAAATGTAAATTTGAAAGATCAAAACGAAGAAAGTTTGCACTTTTGTTTCAACAATTATTAAAAGTGTTGTCACATTTATGATATTCAATTTGTGGAATTTGCATATAAATCACGACTCATGCTCTTGTGTCTTCTTTTTAGAGGGGCATAACTTTGACGAATTATTGGCGCGCTATTTTGGTATTGTTGATGTAAATACTAATAATGTTAAGTACATGTTCATTCGAGCTGATAGACTAAATTAATAATCAAGCTGTCATTCTAAGTGTTAGCACTAAACGATAAATGGTTATGTCATAGGTGAAGAGAAAAAATTGTATCAATGAGCTATGCTTTACTGATCATTATGTTTGTGAAAACATGTGTCATGTATTTATTGGATTGATATAAATTTCCGATATGAATAAATATTTAATTTACTGAAATATCACCGGGGAGCATCTACACTGAAATTAGATGGTATTGTTCTTATGCTTAGATGATTTTCTATATTCATCTATTAACTACTTCTATATATGTATATACAAAAAAGGGCTCTCTCTCATGCTTTCAGCGCAAGATAGTTAACCTGCGCCGACGTGGATAACCATGGCAGGAGGGCGAGGATGCCGTCGTGGAAGGGGATGCGGCGGTAGACCAAAGAAAGTTCCCTTAGTCACCTTTGGAAGCTCTTTGGGTATGCGCATGCAGTTGGAATCTACAATTGAGGAACAAGTGCTAATAACACCAATTCATCTGAGTGAATTAAGGAACCTATTGAGACTGGATTGTATTCGAAAGCAACTGCTGCTGCTAAGAAACTCCAATTAAGCCCACATCTGGCAAGCGAGAAGCAGAATGAAGTTGAAGTAATAGCAATAACAAATCCCCACATAGTCGATGGAGAGAAGTCACAGGAGAACAATGGAATAGCAATGCGTGCTACAGTACAACAACTTGCGCAACAATGGGTAAAACTATTTGCGAAAACAGAACAATGGACAATTGTATGGCTCTATCCTATATTGCTCCTCAATTAGTTAATGGCAAAGTAGTGATTCAGATGAAAAAAGAGGAAGTTGAACGATAAACTGAAAAATGGAGAGGAGCCTTAATTGCATATGTAATTGGGGATTGTCCAGGGTATAATGCCATGCGGCGATATATAGATCTAAAATGGAACAAAATTGAAAGCCCAGATTTGTTTATGCATGATGAAGGATATTAATCATCAAATTTCAATCCACAGATGGTATGCAAGAAATCATATACGCTGGCCCTTATACTATCAATAATCAACCTATTATTTTGAAGCCTTGAACTGCAGATTTCGATTTTGATAAGGAGTTTCCAACTGAAATACCACTATGGATAAAATTCCCATAGTTACCAATGAATTGCTGGGGAAATAATTCTCTGAGTAGGATAGAAAGTGCTATTAGGATACCTATGTATGTAGATGAGTGCACAACTAAACAAACACGTGTTTTCTTTGCTCGAATGCTAGTAGAAGTAAATGTGACAAAGCCCCTGCCAGATGAAATAGAAGTAATGGATCCTAATGGTAGAGTTTTTTAACAATCCGCGACATATGATTGGAAGTCACTGCTCTATGACAAATGCCAAGTAATTTGCCATGTTTGCCCAAAGGTGCAAAGAAGAAATGAAGAACAACCAATCAAGCAAGGAGGACCTAAGAAAACCATCCAGATATGGGTAACAAAAGAACAAGTAATAGAGCAACAAAATGACAACAATAAAGGGACAGAGCAGATTGCAGAATAAGAGGCCAGAATCAAAGAAACAATATGACAAACATATAAAAGATGCTGAGCAAATGCAAGAAACTGTAATGATGCAGGAGCAACAATCCATCAACATGATATCACCCAGTACAGGAAATAAGACTATTACTCCTAACAAAGGGAAAACAATAAGCAATGTGCCAGAACTCAACTTGCATGATTTTCCTATCTTATGTTTAGTGTTAACTAAGAATGACTTTGAAGTGTTGAATAGAGGCTATGGTGGATCACAATCAGCACCTCCTGGTAAGGGAGGTAGGATTTTTATTAATAAATGAATTGGTTGTTTTGAAATTCATGGGGAGTAAATAAAAGGTATAAACAAAAGGAATTGAGGAAATACCTAAAGACCAAACACATTACCTTAGCAGGCTTACTGAAACTAAGGTGAAATAGCATAAAGCTCATACTGTGGCAACAACTGTGGCTCCAAATTGGGGATTTTAAAATAACTATCTTAGTGCTGCTAATGGCCGAATTTGGTTACTATGGGATAATAATCTATAAACGGTGGATAATTTGAAAGAAGAGGTCCAATTATTACATTGTCAAGTTACTATGATAGCAACTGATAAGCCATGTGTTATAACAGTCATTTATGGGTATAACACATGTGAACAAAAAAAAGAATATGTGGGAAACGCTAAAGGAATTGGCTCAAAGAATAAATATGCCATGGCTAATTATTGGAGATTTTAATGTAGTGCTATACCCACAAGATAGACTCTTTAGAAATCTAGTTCGGTATGTAGAGATCAAAGACTTCACTGAATGTATGCATGAATTGCTTCTTAATGAAGTTAAATGGACATGTGAATACTATACATGGACTAACAAGCAACAAAGTAATGACAGAATCTGTAGCAGACTTGACAAGACTTTTGAAATTCATGAATGGATAATGAAATGGGGCCATATGATGCTCCTCTAATCTCAAATCATGCCCCAATGTTGTTCTCTCTTCTAACAAATCAAAGTAATGTCAAAGTACCATTTAGAGTCTTCAATTCCTGGGCTGAGCATAACAACTTTCTGGCAATAGTTGGAGAAGTATGGCAGCAGAGATTCACTACTTAGGAAGATGAGAAATATATGGATGAAATTGAAGGCCCTTAAACTATTGTTCAAGCATTTAAATAATGAGGAGTTTAAGTCCACCACACAAATAGTAGACAAATCAAGAACTGACTTAGTGGAATCCAAAAATAACTGAATTCTCAATGGTCTGAAAATCTTGTGGAGCAGGAAATATCTACTTTGCATAATGTGGAGAAATGGTCTATGAGAATCATGAAGTAGAAGTCAAAGGTCAAATGGATTTAGTTAGGGGATTCAAATACTAAATATTTTTCTGTTGTGATCAAGGAAAGAAGCCAGAAAAAGAACATGAAGGAGATCATCTCCTTAGAAGGAGTGAAGCTTACTGACCCAAAAGATATTCAGGAAGAGATTATGAAGTTCTAAAATTCATTGATGGGATCCTCAGCTAAAAGCCTACCAGCTATCAATAAAGTCAACATGAAGAAATGTCCAATATTAACTCAACAACAAAAGCTAGATTTAATTGCAACAGTCACTGAGGAATAAATACAAGGAGGACTTGAGTCCATTGGTGAAGACAAAGCTCCAGGAACTGAAGGATATAATGACACTTTCTTCAAAAATTTATGGGCCATCATTAAGGAGGAAGTGATAGAAGCAGTAAAGATGTTCTTCAACAATGGAAAGATGTATAGAGCCATCAATTATACAGCCATAACTCTGTTGCCAAAGAATGAAAAACCAACAACAATTAAAGAATACCGACCAGCTTGTTGCACAGTTTTGTATTGATCTCTAAGGTCATAGAAACAAGAATACAAAAGGTCATTGCATCCATTATTAATGAATCACAGGCATGATTTATTCCTGGGGGAAAGGTTGGAGATAATATCATCCTATCACATGAATTGGTGAAGGCTTACGCAAGAAAGCATGTATTTCCAAGAAGCATGATAAAGATAGATCTACAAAAGGCGTATGATTCAGTGGAGTGGATATTTTTGGAGCAGATCATAGTGGAACTAGGATTTTCTACACAGTTTATCACATGGATCCTAGAATACATGCAAATAGTCAGCTACACTATATTGATTAATGGTGAAACATCACAGTCTTTCAATGCAGCTAAAGGACTCAGATAAGGATACCACATGTCTCATTTCCTCTTTGCGATTATAATGGAATACTTGATTAGGAGCTTAAAAGGAATGACAAAGGTGACAGGCTATCACTATCATCCGAGATGTTCAAAACTAGTAATCACACATTTGTGTTTTGCTGATGATTTGTCACTCTTTGCCAGAGGTGGCATCTCATCAGTGGTTGCTCTTTAGTAGTGTTTGAATCAGTTTTAGAAGCCTCAAGCCTTAAAGCAAACTTAGGGGAAAACTCAATATATATTGGTGGAGTGAGTAGAGAAGACAGAGAAAGAATTCAACATGAACTGTGTTTTTGTGAAGGTGAGCTACCACTTAAATACCTTGGAGTTCCTCTATCGACCAAGAAACATTCCTAGTATAGTGGAAACCACTTATAGCGAGGATAGTAGCAAGGATATTATCATGGACTGCAAAGAATTTATTCTATGCAGGTACAGTACAGCTTATGCAAACTTTTCTATTTGGGGTGCAAGTTTACTGGGCTCAACTTTTTTGCACCGCCTGCTAAGGTTATAAAAATTATTGATGCATACTGTAGAAGTTACATTTGATCAGGGTGTAATACCATCACCAAGAAATCCCTGATGTCATGGGAGAGAGTTTGTGCTCCAAAAAGTATTGGTGGTCTTAGCTTGACTAACTTATAATTATGGAATAAAGCTGCTATAGCAAAAGATTATTGGAATCTAGCACACAAACAAGATAAATTGTGGATTAAATGGATACATGCTTATTATATCAAAGGCCAAGCAATTGAGTCTATGACATTACCTCAGCAAGCATGCTGAATGATTCGGAAGATCATGGAAGCTAGATCAATATTGGAAGGTATACAATGTAATTTCAAGAAGGGGAAGAGTATCACAAGACAAATATACATACAACTGATTGGTGAGGAAGCAAGAGTCCCATGGAAAGTCATGATGTTTGGCAATTCAGCTAGACCTAAAGCAAGATTTACACTATGGTTCTAGACTTCTAGCTACATGGCAGGTTGCTTACTACTGACAGGTTAGCCAAATGGGGAATTGACATAAATACTCAGTGTGTGATGTGTCAAAGCTCAGAGGAAACACATGAACATCTCTTTCTAGACCGTGAATTTGCTAAAAAAGTATAGCATAGAGTGAATCAATGGACACAAGGAAAACATGAATGCAAGGGGATGACAGCAACATCAATAGAAGATTATCTGTAGAGTAAAGGAGAGAACTCAAGCTGCACAGATCTTCAAGATGATATATACAGAATTTGTTCATAGCATTTGGATAGCAAAAATATGAGAATATTTGAAAAAATGTATAGAAATAGTGAATCTTTAGCTAGAGATATTGCTTGTGTTTGTAGTGTGAGAGCTCCCAACACAAATTAGAAAAATAGTTCATGCATTTAGATTCTAGAAATGCAATAGTAGTAGAACAAGTACATGGATAGCTAACTGTGTTAGTTAGCTACGATATTGTAAGTTACTTGGTGATGAATAAATATTTAGTTACCAAAATAAAATGGTACTACTGTTCTTCCTTAGGATGCTCTTTTGTTGTCACCTAGGCTTTATCAGTTGAAGAAGGAAAAGAAAAAGCTTAATCATTTGGTTATCTGCTTCAGTATGCTCTCCCTTTAAAAATGTAATACCATTTGACAATATTAACTTCTTTGGCACCATAGAGCATAACATAATGACCAATAAAATGGAAGTAAATTTTGGAGATCTAAGTGTAAAGCGAAAAAAAAATACTAGATGATTTTCTTATTTAAAAAACAAAAAATTACTAGGTGTTTCTTCTCATTTGGTTTAATTTTGATAGGCAAATTTACCCGATACATTTATAGATAGGAGGTGATAAATATCCAATAATATATTCGAATTGTGCACGAGTTTTATCGGTCAAGAAAAAAAAAAGTAACCTTTCTTTTTTGACTTTAGGTCCCTACTTATTGTTTAGCACGTTATGAGCAAACAAATAATTAGTTTCACTTTCAGAGCTCTCAATTGATTTGAAATGATAGAAAGACGGTTTCTTATACATAAGCAATACTTCATAAAGTTTAAAGAAGTAAATGTTGTAGATGAACTTGATGTGTATAGTATATGATTAAAATATAGTGCATAATGTCATGGCCAATGAGATATTCAGATCTGCAAATTGCATATAATTAGTAGATAAAGAATTAACGTTCAAACTTTTTATCGTGTAAAATAGTGGAATGTTTCTCTTTTAAAAGAGACGTGAGAGCTGTGGTATGTATTCTCTAAAAAGTAAAAGGGAATTGATGATTATAGTATGTATTCTCCAAAAGCAAAAGGGGAATTGATGATTGATGAAAATCATCTTGGACGGCTGGAAATAAGAAGTATAAAAGGGACTTTTTATAAGCATCTCATGTTTTTTATTATTTGAAATTCATTAAATTCGAAATATCTAATTAATGATGAAAAGATCAAAGTATTCCACCATAACCTTTAGTGGTACGAGTACATATCTCATGCTCATTTTATGGCTCGTTTATCCCATTTTTAAATGCCTACCATGCTAGTTCAAAGTTTTTATAATTGTTAAATTAATGTAAGAACCTCTTCAAGATCTAGCTACCATCAAAATAAGATATGGAGAATTTAACAAAGTCCTTTTCTTTGGTCATTACGTTGCAGTGTTTTTGAAGAATTTAAAAAGGCGAAATACATAAACAGCCCCTTTTAAGGGACACCTCAATTGACCCATTTATCATTTAGACACTTCAAATGACTATTAAGTGTATCAAGTAAACACTCGAGTGGAGCACACTATATGTGTGAGTTACACTTGCCGGGTGATGTGTCAATAAACCAATTAAAGAATGACAAGTGTAATTTATAATTAGAATATTTGACACATGTAATGAATAAGAAAATAATATCTTTTTCCTTATTTCCATCTACATCATCCCCCCTTCCCCGTCCAAAACACCCAACCTATTCTTCTTCCTTACAGGCGTAAGGACCCTAATCACACAAACAAGCAGCCGCCGCCCGTCCCTCTCAAATCTGCCGAAAATCCGCCGGCGAACACCTAACAACCAGCAACCCTTCAACATCTTTAGCCACTTCCACCAACAGACTACCCCTTCAACATATTAAAACCCCTTAACCAAATACACAACCGACGAGCTTTGTTCCAAATTCTGAGATGTCCAATTTGCTTTGTGTAAAAATCCGAGATAGAGAATTTACTAAGGATTGTTTGGTGAAATTAAAAACTGGAAATTACAAAGGAGACATTGCTCAGATTGTGGACGTAGATGATATTCAGAGAAGGGTCACTGTAAAATTGATTCCAAGAATTGATTATCAAGATTTGGTTAACAAATATGAAGGTGATTATAAATCAAAGGAAGTTTCAAGTAAAAGTCCTCAACCAAGATTTTGGAGTGCTAGTAAAGCTAAAGCATTAGGCCTTTCAGTGAAGCTTTCGAGGGATACACTTACTGGGGATTATTTTGGTATTGCAAATTGCAAGAAATTCAAAGTGGTTTCTTGTATAAATTAGTGTATAAATTGGATGAAATTGTGTGCTTATTTTATGTTTTTTTCATTTATTGTAATTTTGAAGAAACTTTTTATTTGTTCTTATTTGTTCATCAATGGTGAAACTTGAAGAAGAAATAAGTATGAAGATGGAGGAAAGTGGGTTATTAAAATAAGGTTAATGTAAAAAGAAAAAAGAGAAAAATACAATTCTAAGGATTTCACGCGCCCTGACATGAATAAAAACCACACTCTTTGACATGTCATCGTGAGTGGTTCATGTGACATACTTTAACCGAGAAGAGGTGTCTCTCTGGTCATTAGTATAATTGAGGTGTTCATCTGACCGTTTAGGATAACTTAAAGGGGCTGTTTATGTATTTCGCCATTTAAAAAGCCAAATAAGCCTACTTGGATAGTTGGATTGATTGAGACGGAAAAAGTATAATTGGTCTTGTCGATGCTTTAAGGAATTATTTAATTGAACAAATAAATGGTCTACATTTATCAAAGCAAGTGGAATCAAATTAAATAAAAGAAGTTGCTCTCTACGAGCCTCCAAGAATATTACAATACCAATTGTGTTACGAAACAATAAAAGAAGAAGAATAGTATTGTGAAGAAAAGTAGGAAGATAGAATTCTTATTGAATTTGGGCTGAATTATTACAATGGAATAGAACACTCTATTTATAGGAAAAAAGTGACTTAGCCACCAAGTAATAATCCCTAGAATCTCTCTAAATATAGACATTCACAATAAATCAAATTTAGTTATAACACTCCCCCTTGAATGTCTATTCAACAGATAATATGCCTCGTTAAAAAATTACTAAAATAAAACCAAGTGGGAAAAAAATTCTAGAAAAGGAAAAGGAGTACATATATCTACAATACGCCTTTTGGTTGCCTCGTTAAAAACCTTGCAAGGAAAGTCTAGTGGGACATAACCTTGTAAGGGAAAAAGAGTACAACATGTATTAACTCCCCCTGATGAGAGCATCAATTCACATCCTTAAGCATTTGCATTCCAATCTTTTGCACCATCTTCAAAAGATCTTTGGTAGAGATTTGATGAACAAATCAGCCATACTAACTTTAATGAGTATATTGCACCTTGACTCTTCATATGATCTTGTTGGAATCGTCAATTCAATATCTTCACGTAGAGGTGAAAACTCTTGCTATCATATTATCATGTATATAGTTATAGCAAGATACATTTGTGCACAAATTGCACTGAGGATGTAGTACTTCATGACCATGAATTCTATATGCTTTAAGCAATTTAAATCTTTTTGGGGATTGTTAAGTCATATAAGCCATATAATAGACTTAAGATGCATATCAAATTTTCATGTTATGCTAGACATATAAGATATCGAAAACTTATTGCACATATCATTAACTTTATACTTTCAAGTGATTGAATAACATGTCCAAAACATGCATGTCTTTCATATGAAACCAATTCAATTCGAATTGTGTCTCCTCCATTTGGCCAATATTTTTGTGTCTGTATTCGACAGACTTGAGGTCCTCATCTATACTTAGCGCTATGTGCCGTCGATGAACAATTTATATCGGTTCCAGCTTTTTTTCAATAAAGACATAACATAGAGATATCTTCATTCATATTTTGAGATACTTGTACCTCTCCTGAGATTTTATGAAGTATTATGTCAGGTGATCATCTAAATCACTTGTCTCCTTTATTATGATCATTTTGATTATTTGATCATCTTCTTTATCAGAAATTTATTTAAAATTGATTTGTCTATACGCTTTGAGCGACCATAGACTTTGTCCTTCTAAGAATTATTCTAATAAGAACATTTGCAGTAAGAATATAGTTACTTTCTTATCATTTGCTTTAATTTATTAAAGAGATTTTATTTCCAGAACTTAAACTCGTGATCTCTAATTAAGGATAAAATAATCAAAGTATTCCACCATAACCTTCAGTGGTACCAGTACATATCTCATGCTCATTTTATGGCTCGTTTATCCTTTTTTTAAATGCCTACCATGCTAGTTCAAAGTTTTTATAATTGTTAAATTAATCTAAGAACCTCTTCAAGATCTAGCTACTATCAAAATAAGATATAGAGAATTTAACAAAGTCCTTTTCTTTGGTCGTTACGTTGCAGTGTTTTCGAAGAATTTAAAAAGCCAAATATGCCTACTTGGATAGTTGGATGGATTGAGACGGAAAAAGTATAATTGGTCTTGTCGGTGCTTTTAGGAATTATTTAATTGAACAAATAAATGGTCTACATTTATCAAAGCAAGTAGAATCAAATTAAATAAAAGTGTTAAGAATAGAATTCTATTTGGAGTGAATGTCTATAATTCTATTTGGAGTGAATGTCTATCTTGTGGAGAGTTTTACTTTGTGACTAAGTCATATTTCTCCTATAAATAGGGGTCTTACCCCATTGTAATTCATCCCACAAATTCAATAAGAATTTCCTCTCTCTCTTTCTCTGTAATATTGCTCTTGTTCTTTTATTATTTCATAACACGTTATCAGCACGAAGCTCTAACCAACTGAGGAAGCTCTTTCAGAAGATTAAGGTAATTTTTCTCCTCTTTTTAATTATGACTGACATTATGAAAAGAAAGTTCGTTGCCCTTGAGATTTCGGGCAAGAACTATATGCCATGGGTGTTGGATGCTGAAATCCACTTAGATGCAATGGGTCTTGGAGACGCCATTAAAGACAGAAATAAAGCATCCACCCAAGATTGTGCTAAGACCTTGATTTTCTTGCGCCATCACCTTGATGAAGGGTTGAAAATTGAATATCTCACAATCAAAGATCCACTTATTTTGTGGTGGAAAAGGGCATTGGGCAAAAATTTGCCGTGTACCAAGACATTTGGTTGATCTTTATCAAGCATCTCTAAAGAATAAAGGCCCTGAAGCCAATTTTGTCTCTGACAATGATTTTGACATCACCCACTTGGATGTGGCAGACTTCTTTGAGCGCCCCGATGGAAAAATAGACCACTTGATCGGTGATGGATCCGTGGTTAAAGATGATTGAGTAGTTTGACTTTATTTTTATTTTGCTTATTTATATTAGTTAGTGAATAAACTAGTAGGCATTAGTATCAATTCATATTATTTATTTTATGAATTAGTGTCAGTTCATTCGATTAAAAATAATTCTAGTTTTTGTTTTAAACAATGTTTCAGTTTGCTTAATATTCAAGGATTAATATATTATTTATTAGAGTAATACTGTGATGTGAAAAAGAAAATTTAGTTACTGGTTTTGAACAAAAGGGTACGAATCCCTGTCTTTAAATTGACCACACTAGTATATAAATGTGATATAATATACTGTTGCTATCTTGTTATTATCTTACACTATTGTGGTAGTTAGTTTTTTTTTACATGAAACCAAACGAGATAATAAGATAGTAGTATTTGTTATTATTTTAATATTACATTGTGATTACAACAAGAAGAATTGCAGTTAACACATGTTTTTTAGAAATGTTTGTACATAACTACGTCTTCAAATGTTATTTTGTGTATGTGGATGTTATTTTCTTATATATCCATAAGTATAGAGCACTTGATACGTGCTACAGTACATAGAGATATTTAATCACAATTTTAATTATTCATTAGTATTATAAGTATACATTCAAAAAAAAAATACTAATGTTTATTCGTATATTTTGTTTTGTATGTCAAATCATGGGAAGCAAATATGAATACCTCACAAAGCAAACTTGGATCAAAGTTCAATTGTAAAAATATTTGCTTAATTGATTCATGTACAACACATACAATATTCAAAGAGAAGAAATATTTCTCTCATTTAAGTATGTGTAAGGCAGATGTTACTACAATTTCTGGTAGTAGTAAATTAATTGAAGGCTCTGGAAGAGCTACTATAACTCCGCCTAAGGGAACAATACTTATCATAGAGAATGCAATGTTCTCCTCCAAGTCCAAGAGGAACTTGTTGAGTTTTAAAGATATCCGCAGAAATGGATATCATATTGAGACAATAGATGAGAATAATCTTGAATATCTCATCATTACCAAAAATGCCTCTGGCCAGAAAAGGGCTATTGAGAAGTTCCCATCTTTGTCTTGTGGTCTGTATTGGACAAGAATTAGTGCAATTGAGGCACATTCTATTGTAAACCAAAAGGTTACCGATTCCAATACTTTTGTACTTTGGCATGATCGATTGGGACACCCTGGATCAATTATGATGAGACGAATCATAGAAAACTCAAATGGGCATCCATTAAAGAATTTAAAGATTCTTTTAAATGATGAATTTTCTTGCACTTCTTGTTATCAAGGCAAGTTAATTATTAGACCATCACCAACAAAGGTTGGAATTGAGTCCCCTGCGTTTTTGGAACGTATACAAGGGGATATTTGTGGACCTATTCACCCACCTAGTGGGTCGTTCCGATATTTTATGGTCTTGATAGACGCATCCTCTAGATGGTCTCATGTGTGCCTATTGTCATCTCGCAACTTCGCGTTTGCAAAATTAATGGCACAAATAATTCGATTACGGGCACAATTTCCTGATAATCCAATTAAGTCTATTAGACTTGATAATGCTGCTGAGTTTTCATCCCAAACATTTAATGATTATTGCTTATCAATTGGGATAAAAGTGGAACATCCTGTAGCTCATGTTCACACTCAAAATGGTCTTGCAGAGTCTTTAATTAAACGTCTGCAATTGATAGCAAGACCGTTACTCATGAAAACGAGGCTGCCCACTTCTGTTTGGGGTCACGCCATTTTGCATGCAGCAATGCTAGTTCGTCTCAGACCGACAAATTATCATAAATATTCCCCGTTGCAATTAGTTTTGGGTCATGAACCTAATATATCCCATTTAAGAATTTTTGGATGCGCGGTATATGTGCCTGTAGCACCGCCATATCGCACCAAAATGGGTCCGCAAAGAAGGTTAGGAATATATGTTGGGTTTGAATCGCCCTCCATTATTCGCTACCTCGAGCCATTAACGGGAGATTTATTTATTGCACGATTTGCAGACTGACGATTTGATGAGACACTTTTCCCAAAATTAGGGGGAGAAGTTGGTAAAACCAAACGGGAAATTTTGTGGAAAAATCCATCATTATCTCATCTTGATCCACGTGCCTCTATTTGTGAAAAAGAGGTACAAAAGATTATTCATTTGCAGAAAATAGCAAATCAAATGCCCGATACATTTACGGATATGAAAAGGATAACAAAATCACATATCCTCGCGGAGAATGTTCCAATCCGTATTGATGTCCCTATTGGACAATCTTCTAGTGTCATAGCTAATGAGTCAAAAGCACGCATGAAACGTGGCGGACCATTAGGTTCCAAAGATCGAAATCCTAGAAAAAGGAAAATAAATGATCAAAATGACACTATGAAAGAATCTCATGAAGAAATCCACGACTTAATAAATTCTGAGATTCATGAGGAATCCACTGAGCCCGAGACTCAAGAAAATAAGGAACTATCAATAAATCCAATCGATATTGAGAGAAATTTGAATCGATTGGATATAGTGGTGGATTATGTCTTTGCATATAATGTTGCATCCAGCATTATGCAAGAAAGTGAGGATCTTGAACCTCAATCTGTTGGTGAATGTCGACAAAGACTTGATTGGCCAAAATGGCAAGAAGCAATCCAATCAGAATTGAATTCACTTGCAAAACGTAAAGTTTTTGGGACTGTAGTCCAAACACCTAATGGTGTTAAGCCTGTTGGCTATAAATGGGTCTTTGTACGCAAGAAAAATGAGAAAAATGAGGTACAAAGATATAAGGCACGCCTTGTTGCACAAGGATTTTCACAAAGGCCTGGTGTCGATTATGAAGAGACATATTCACCTGTTATGGATGCTATAACATTCCGTTATCTCATTAGTTTTGTTGTCCATGAAAAACTTGACATGCATTTAATGGATGTGGTTACCGCCTACCTTTACGACTCACTTGATAATGAGATATACATGAAAATTCCCGAGGGCTTCAAAATGCCTAATAATTCAAAATCCCGGGAAATATTTTCAATCAAATTGCAAAGATCTTTGTATGGTCTAAAGCAATCAGGACGAATGTGGTATAATCGTCTTAGTGAGTATTTATTAAAGGAAGGCTATATAAATGATGCCATTTGCCCATGTGTTTTCATAAAGAAAACAACATCGGAATTTGTTGTACTTGCCGTATATGTTGATGACATAAACCTTATTGGAACTCCTATAGAACTCCAAAAGGCAATTGATTATTTAAAGAAGGAGTTCGAGATGAAAGATCTCGGAAAGACAAAATTATGTCTTGGTTTGCAAATTGAACATTTGGCAAACGGAATTTTTGTTCATCAATCTACCTACATAGAAAAGGTACTGAAACGGTTTTACATGGATGGAGCACATCCATTAAGTACTCCGATGGTTGTTCGATCACTTGATGTGAACAAAGATCCATTCCGACCTCAAGAAAAGAATGAAGAGCTACTTGGTCCTGAAGTACCATATCTTAGTGTAATTGGCGCACTAATGTATCTTGCCAATACTACAAGGCCCGACATAACTTTTTCAGTTAATGTCTTAGCAAGATATAGCTCTGCTCCCACAAGGAGACATTGGAATGGGATCAAACACATATTGCGGTATCTAAAAGGGACTACCGATATGGGCTTATTTTATGGCAATAATTGCAGTCCCGATCTTGTTGGTTATGCTGATGCTTGGGTATTTATCCGACCCACACAAGGCTCGATCTCAAACAGGTTATGTGTTTACCTGTGGAGGCACCGCCATATCTTGGCGATCGACTAAGCAATCAATTGTGGCTACTTCATCTAATCATGCTGAGATAATTGCTATTCATGAAGCAAGTCGAGAGTGTGTGTGGTTAAGGTCTATAATATATCTTATTCGAGATAAATGTGGTGTGAAATGTGACAAGTTACCCACTATTTTGTATGAAGACAATGCAGCATGCATAGCTCAACTGAAGGGAGGATTCATAAAAGGAGATAGGACAAAGCACATTTCACCAAAGTTATCTTTCACACATGATCTTCAAAAGAATGGTGATATTAATGTGCAACAGATTCGTTCAAGTGATAATATGGCTGATTTGTTCACTAAATCTCTACCGACGTCAACCTTCGAGAAGCTAGTGTACAAGATCGGGATGCGAAGGCTTAAGGATGTGAATTGATGCTCTCATCAGGGGGAGTTAATGCGCGTTGCACTCTTTTTCCCTTACAAGGTTTTGTCCCACTGGGTTTTCCTTGCGAGGTTTTTAACGAGGCAACCAAAAGGCGTATTATTAGATATGTGTACTCTTTTTCCTTTTCTAGATTTTTTTCCCATTGGGTTTTATTTTAGTTAAGGTTTTAATGAGGCACATTACTTATTGAGTAGACATTCAAGGGGGAGTGTTAAGAATAGAATTCTATTTGGAGTGAATGTCTATAATTCTATTTGGAGTGAATGTCTATCTTGTGGAGAGTTTTACTTTGTGACTAAGTCATATTTCTCCTATAAATAGGGGTCTTACCCCATTGTAATTCATCCCACAAATTCAATAAGAATTTCCTCTCTCTCTTTCTCTGTAATATTGCTCTTGTTCTTTTATTATTTCATAACAAAAAGAAGTTTCTCTCTACAAGCCTCCAAGAATAATACAATACCAATTGTGTTACGAAACAATAATAAAAGAAGAAGAATAGTATTTTTAAAGAAAAGTAGGAAGAGAGAATTGTTATTGAATTTGGGCTGAATTATTACAATGTAATAGAACTCTCTATTTATAAGAAAAGAGTGACTAGCCACCAAGTAATAATCCCTAAAATCTCTCTAAATATAGACATTAACAATAAATCAAATTTATTTATAACACTCCCCCTTGAATGTCTATTCAACAGATAATATGTCTCGTTAAAACCTTAACTAAAATAAAACCAAGTGGAAAAAAATTCTAGAAAAGAAAAAAGAGTACATATATCTACAATACGCCTTTTGGTTGCCTCGTTAAAAACCTTGCAAGGAAAGTCCAGTGGGACATAACCTTGTAAGGGAAAAAGAGTACAACACGTATTAACTCCCCCTAATGAAAGCATCAATTCGCATCCTTAAGAATTTACATTCCAATCTTTTGCACCATCTTCAAAAGATCTTTGGTAGAGATTTGATGAACATATCAACCATATTAACTTGAATGAATATATAGCACCTTGAAATTATCATTCTTGATAGAGATAATTGTCTTCGTATGATCTTGTTGGAATCGACAATTCAATATCTTCACATAGAGGTAAAAACTCTTGCTATCACATTATCATGTATATAGTTATAGCAAGATACATTTGTGCACAATTGCACTAAGGATGTAGTACTTCATGACCGTGAATTCTATATGCTTTAAGCAATTTAAATCCTTCAGGGATTGTTAAGTCATATAAGCCATATAATAGACTTAAGATGCATATAAAATTTTCATGCATGCTAGACATATAAGATATTGAAAACTTATTGCACATATCATTGACTTTATACTTTCAAGTGATTGAATAACATGCCTTTCATATGAAACCAATTCAATTCGAATTGTGTCTCCTCCATTTGGCCAATATTTTTGTGTCTATATTCGATAGACTTGAGGTCCTCATCTATACTTAGCGCTATGTGCCGTCAACGAACAATTTATATCGGTTCCAGCTTTTTTTCAATAAAGACATATCATAGAAATATCTTCATTCATATTTTGAGATACTTGTACCTCTCCTGAGATTTTATGAAGTATTATGTCATGTGATCATCTGGATCACTTGTCTCCTTTATTATGATCATTTTGATCATTTGCTCATCTTCTTTATTAGGAAGTTTATTTAAAACTGATTTGTCTATTCGCTTTGAGCGACTATAGACTTTGTCCTTCTAGGACTTATTCTATTAAGAACATTTGCAGTAAGAATATAGTTACTTTCTTTGGGTCAGTAAATGTGTCCGGTATGCTTTGAAATATATTGCTAATGAATTATTTTTTATGAACTTCAACTTCTTACTATCTATTCGAGGATCTAGATGTACAAATGATAATTCATTGCACGTAACTTTTTCTCAATTGTTTATCATATCTTCCCCTCATGGTAGAAAAACTAACTTGTTTGCTCAACTTTGAGAACTCATCTTTGTATGTTATGGTGTTAATAAAAATATACACCACACATCAATAATAGTAAGATGAAATTATTTGGTTCCTGACCTGAACTACTTGTGAAGTGAGAAAATAATATACTTTCGTATATATCGTATATCAAATTGATATAGATAACTTTGTTCTCATAAGCAATAGTTTAGCTATTAAGTGGAGGCACTCAATAAATCATTTTTCTAAACCAATTGCGATGTAAACCAACTTATCAAGATGAATCGTCTTGAATAAAAAAATCTGGAAATTATGCTCTAAATTAAGTTATTGAGCAAGTTACCTCGCAAACACCATGTTCCGGGTTAATAATAATCACACATGTAAACATCTCATAGATGCATCTTATGTGGTATATATGGCAGGTGAATGGACTCATATTCACCTTTGATATTTCCAAAATATTTTAATAATCACAATGCCAAAATTTTAATATATATGTGGTATACATGGCAAGATTTGTATCTTACATTACCGTTGTCTTTTAATAATCACAATGCCAAAATATATTGGCGTACAATAAGTATGTGACCAATGACCTTTTATGCCATAATAATGACATTATTTTCTTATTTCCTCTCAAACCTCCTTCTAGAGGTAAGTGTGGTATATTCACTACCACTAGCACGTTCATATTCTTCCAAGAATGAAAATGTATTCGTAAATCAGATGCATGTTGTCACATTCACGTCATGAACGGACCATAAATTATCTATATGTGCTTTACAAAATATCATATCAAATCGATGACAAATATTACTTTCATAAAATGAAGGATTATTCTCATTATCACAATAATGACGATTATAATTTCGTCTATTTCCACGTCCACATCCATTGGTACCTTTACGATAATAATTTTGTCTTCTTTCAGACTTTTCACATACTACTATTGTATTCTCTTAAGGGATGAGAATGAAGCATATGCAATGTGACGTGTTTTCACTTCTCGTGCCCACAATCATACATGAATTTGATCATAGCGAGATATAGAAATCTTATCACTTTGGGTGGTTATAATTTCTTACTCCATTAGAGTTATAATTAAAATTTATTATCTTTGCTTGTATTTAAAATCAAATTATATAATTTTAAAAATTTAAAAGAGAATAATAAAGTAAAATAGTTATCTTAAATCCAGAATTTAATCATGAAGGAAGTTCATGGAATAATTGACAATCATTAAGCTCAATCCCAAAGCCTATACTCAATTGATTAGAGTCCGTGCTAATAACGTGTTATAAAAGAAGAAGAACAGTATGCAAAGAAAAGTAGGGAGAGAGAATTCTTATTGAATATAGGCTGAATTACAATAGAATAGAGCCCTCTATTTTTACGGAAAGAGTGACTTAGCCATCAAATAATAATCCTTAAAATCTCTCTAAATATTTACAATAAATAAAATATATTTATAACAAATTGGATAATGTATTTTAATATGGTAAAGCGAGAAAAGTCTATAAATCCTAGATTGATGCCGATCCTAAATGTCAGTGGTTAGAGTTGAAAATTTCACCATGCCTTTTGACCTTTGGTATAATTGTAAAGTTATACCTGAAAGGGAAATGCTTGTAATACATAAGAGTACATATTTTAATATTTTGGTATATTTTGGATAATTATGATCAATTCTAAATCAACATGAAATATTAAGAGTCTATAAACTCTAAATATTTACTCTTTTAATATCAAGGACCCACCTTAGGAATGTCAAACCTTGTCGATCGGCCGATCAATTCTATTTTCCTCAAGACTAAGAAATTAAATAAATCAAATTTTCATTCTCAAACTCCCCCCTATGGCAGCAAGTTTCATGCCTTTCTCCTCTAAAAAGATACTTCAATCATTATTAAACATTAGTTTACAAATTCCTAATTAGTTATATTGTCAACGTGTCATCCACACAATCACCAATTGTAATATTGTATCCTCCTTTCTCCTATAAAATCCCCCCAAGCTGTGTTCATCACAACTACAACAACTTGCTTTAGTGATTAAACTTTATTTTACAACAACAAAAGAAAACATGTCTTGCTGCGGAGGAAACTGTGGTTGTGGATCTGGCTGCAAATGCGGCAGTGGCGGAGGGTAAGTGTTTTCACTATAGATTCTGTGTTATTTGGAATACCGATGATTAGTCTTAGTGGACGACGTACGTGGTGGTAAGCGAGTTCAATTGAACCCGCTCATCAAAAAATAATATTGCGTACATGTATAAATTATGATTAAAGCTGTGTAATTTTGTATAAATATTTTATTTGAACCCAATTGACAACTACTATTTTAAGACTAAAGTTATGTGCTTCTAAGATTGACACGCTTACACAAAATTCTAAGTTCGCCACCGATTCATCTCGTATATTTAATTTTAAAAAGATATACTGTGACTTGTGTTTTTGATGATATTGTAGATGTGGAATGTACCCAGACTTGGAGAAGTCCACTACTTTTACCATCATTCAGGGTGTTGCTCCCATGAAGAGGTACGTAATTCCAATTTTACTTTTCTTTTTGGTTTAAACATATACTCCATTTAATAAAATCGAAAAAGAATAAAAAAAATATAGAAATCGGAAGGGTAATTAAAAAAGATGACTTGAAATGTTGCAGCTTTGAGGAATTTGGAGAGAAAGCAGCAGAAGGAGGAAATGGCTGCAAATGTGGATCAAACTGCACCTGTGACCCTTGCAATTGTTAACATTATTTCACTATAATTTAAGTGTGTGCTATAAAAGCTTTTGTAATAATAACGATAAGACTGCAGCCATGGAACTGTGATCATCAGCTCTTAGGTTTGTGTGTTGTGGTTTTTCTTTTTAATTTGTTTCTCTATGTGATGTTTTTCTGCCGTGTGATTTGGGCTGTAACACAAACCTATCAATATACACTACTATATGTTTGTTCCTTAAATTTTTATACTTCGGTCGATATCAATTTAGCCAATTAGTACTAATTGGACATGAAAAATAACTGTAAATATGAAGATTAAAATGGAGCATGTTAGCTGCCTTGGATATGAAGGACGAGCTTGCGGAAGAAGACATGCAAAGAGAAGGCAACACTCAGAGAATGAGAAAATAAAATTTGTTATTGTGAAAAAAACTGATACAACCGTGTTTTTGTACATGAGTGTGTTGTGTATTTATAAAGCTATAGTATAACTGACTTCTAACATTGTACTAACTTACTTCTAACTACAGTCTACAGTTACATTTCTAACTATGATTAACTTATCAACTTGCTTTACTAACTCCAATCAACACTCTCCCTCAAGCTGATGATTGATATGCATTCTTCACTTCTAGTTTGTTCAGTAAATGATCATGTTGAAACTTTCCCAAGCTCTGCTAGCTGATCTTTAGTATGTACATACTCTGTCTTCAGTAGTCCTTGACATATTTTTTCCCTAACAAGATGACAATTAATGTCAATATGTTTGGTCCTTTCATGGAAAATAGGATTAACATCTATTTGTATAGCAACTTTGCTGTCACATATCAGACGTATAGGTTGCTGAGTTCTAACTCCAAGTTCCTTAAACAGCCCAACCATTCAAGTGGCTTCTTCTACACATGAGGCCATACTTCTGAACTCAGCCTCAACTCAACTTATGGACACAATCATTTGTTTCTTTGACTTCCAAGACACCAGTGCATTTTTAAATATGATCAAGTACCCAGTAACCGACCTACTTGTCTCTATACATGATTACCAATCAGAATCACAGTAGGCGACTAGCTTGTCTGTACTTTCTGCAGGCATAAGTTATCCCACGTATGTTGCTTCTTTGATATATCTCACTACTAGCAGGTTCCATGTGTGACACTTCGGGTTAGTGCATATACTGACTTAAGACTTAAATTGCAAAGGCAATACCAGGTCTTGTCATGGTGAGATACAATAGTCGTCCCACAAGTCTCTGATAACAACTAGGATTCTTGAGTTCCTGATCACCTTCTTGTTTGAGTTTTGAATACATTTGTCATACTCTACAGATGTGAGTTTTTGATTCAACTCTAATGGTGTACCAGAAGGCTTTGCTCCACCCAAGTCTGCTTTAGATATCAACTCTAGTGCATATTTTCTTTGACACATAAGGATTCCTTTATTTGATCTAGCAAATTCCCAGATAGCATTTTAATTCCCCTAGATCCTTCATCTTGATCTTCTTCTGCAACTCTATTCTCGTGTTACAAAGTAACTTATCATTGTTCCATGTGATCAACAAGTCACCCATATACACAAGGATGATGATTGTGTCGCTATTAGTGCCTCTGATGAACAATGAATAATCATAATGACTCTATTTGAAACCCATCTGCAGAAGTACCTCCGTTAACTTCATATTCCACTGCCTTAGTGCTTGTTTAAGACCATATAGGAACTTGTGAATTTGTGGACCTTCTTAATCCCCCCATGTCTAGCAAACCCTTGTGGAATATGCATGTACACCTCTTCAACTAATTCACCATTATCGAATGCATTATGAACATCCATTTGATAAATAATCAAGTGCTGGGAGGTAGCAAGAGCTACAATAGACCTAACTCTTACCATTTTAGCTACAGGGGAGAAGGTTTCACTATAGTCCAGCCCTTCCTTTTGATTGTAGCCTTTGGCTACAAGTCTGGCCTTGTATCTTTCAATCTTTCCTGAGGCTGTGTACTTAATTTTGAAGATCCACTTGCACCGTATTGGTGTTTTTCCAGGAGGAAGATCAACTATGCTCTCAGTTTTATTTTCCTCTAAGGCTGCAATCTCAAGCTTCATAGCTTCTACCCACTGAGGATTAGTGGCTGCCTCACTAAATGACTGAAGTTCAGAACATGTTGAATAAGCTGACAAGACTTGATTGTATGAGGGAGTAATGTGAGAATAGCTCACATAAGGTGAGATAGGATTAGAACACCTAGTAGCATTGGACTGCACCACATAATCTTGCATCCATAAGGGAGGCCTACTAGGCCTAGAGGATTTTCTGACCTGAGTAGGTACAACACCAGGTGTTTTAACTACTATAATAGGGGTTGCAACATCAACAGCTTATGCAGAGTTAAGGTGAGCCTCATCATGAGTAACAATATGTGTTGCATTATCAGCGAGGTCACCTGCAGGATTTGTACACTGGTTTGGAATGTGGTGAGGAGCAGCAAGAGAAGAACAAGGAGGCTCCCCCTCAGGTGTAACACTAGCCTCATGTGGAGGAACATCAGCACTAGCAGATGAATCTGTGGTAGGTAATTTGGGATTTGCACTAATTGGTGAAAGCAGATCCAGTATAGGAAAGATAGTACCACCAGGAGATAACATATGTTTAAAAGGAAATTTACCGACCCCCAAGCACTTCACAACCACATACTACAGAGCTTCCAAACCCTATCGTTCTTCCCAGATCTGATGAAGGAGGATCCATCGGTGAAGCTGGTCTTCGTAATGATCGACCATTAGACTCAACAAAAACCACCATATTCTACTCCAAGAGAGAAGAGCACTTCACCCCATCTCCACAACATCAAAAAAGGGATCTCCAAAGCCCTGGAAATCCCCAAGAAGAAGAATGCCTCGGAGGAAGAGGGAGTATCTTATGCCATACCACAAACGGACTCTCTCCTACTGGACTCAGGGAGAGCGATAGAGTTTAGCACAAAAACCAGCGAGATAATAGTAGTACTATACCCAGAGCGATGGTCAAATGTGAAATGTGTCTAGTCTCTATCCAAACCCATGGTCCAATCAAGCCCTTACTGAATCTAACCCCAGTGCTGAGCCTTAAGAGAAAATCACCCCCACCTCTAACGAAGTGTCCGCAGGGACCAATGAACCTTCAAGAGGGACCTCACCGACCATCCCCAACTCTACTGATGAACTACATCATATGGAATATTAGGGGAGGAAACAATGCCGAGTTCAAGAGGCACTATTTAGAAATTATGAAAATGCACAAGCCAGCCATGCTTATCCTGCTTGAAACAAAAATGGCAGACCACCAGAATTTGGTTCAAGAGCTCTAATTTGCCATGATCATCCGGTCTCTGGCAGTAGGGCTCTCTGGGGGTATAGTTTTCATGTGGAAAGAAATATGTAGCAGTGGAAAAATGGCAACTACCCCGAAGACATTCATGCAATGGTTAAGGTAAGTCCCAACCACCCCCATGGCTCTTCTCTGCTATCTACGCTAGTAATCTTTTAGCTAATAGGAAACTCCTATGGGAGAACCTAATCACAATATCAAAAAACCTCACAACCAACTGGTTTGTAGGAAGAGACTTCAATGAAGTCCTAAAGGCCAAGGACAAATTTGGGGGCAATCCCATAACCCCCAGCCGCAGCAATCTGTTCTGGAACTGTATAAATGAGTGTAACCTTTAAGACCTAGGATATAAAAGAAGTAAATACACTTGGACTTATAAAAGATACAATAATAGAACCCCTCCAATCCTGGAAAGAATAGATAGGTGCTTCGCCGTTGAAGGTTGGATTAAACAGTACCCTGAGGCAACTGTACTGCAGCTTCCTAGGACCCACTCAGGCTACTGTCATCTACAAATTAACTTGGTAGGGTCTCCAAATAACAACCTAACAAGACCCTTCATGTTTGAGTTAATGTAGGCTAGCCACCCATCCTTCCCTAACATCATCAATAGGGAATTCTTAGATCATTCCAATCTCCTCCAATTCACTGATTCCTTCAAGACTCTGGCCACCAAGTGGAACCAGGAAGTCTTTGGAAACATCTTTCACCAAAAGAGAAGAATTCTAACAAGAATTTCTGGAATCCAGCAATCTCCTAGCTACCAATTCATTAGTTACCTATTACATCTTGAAACAATTTTGACTACAGAACTTAACATAATCCTCAAAAATGAAGTGGATTTCTGGAAGCTTAAGTCCAGGATAAACTGGCTTAATAAGGGCGATGCTAGCACTAGATTCTTTCACACCTCCACCCTCAATAGGAGAAGGAGGAACATAATCCTCTCTCTTAAATAAGGGAATGGAAACTGGCTCCATGACCAGCAGAATATTCAAGTAGCAATATTGGGCTTTTTCACTGATCTATATACCACATCCCACACCAAAGCCCCTTGGGCTTGCACCAGCCATTCCACTATGTCACCCATTCTATGTGAAGGTCAAAGAGCTTTTCTGGACAGACCTCTTGACCTGAGTGAGATAAAAAAGCAGTCTTCTCACACAAACCCTTTAAATCTCCTGGTCCTGATGGCCTCCACCCCTTCTTCTACCAAAAATACTAGGACATAATAGGTGATTCTATTACAAACTTTTGTAAAAAAATGCTTCTCTTCAAGTTCTATGGATGACACCGTGAACCAAATTCTTTTGTGCCTAATCCCTAAATACTCCCAAACTTCAATGCTAAAAAGATTTAGGCCAATAAGATTTTGTAACACCATTTACAAGTCAATCACAAAAATCATTGTGAACAGGATAAAGCCTATCCTGCCTCATATCATTGGGCTAAGCCAAGCCAGCTTCCTTTCTTATAGGAGAGCCTGTGATAATGCCATCATTGTCCAATAGTACATCACTCACTTCAGGAAAATGAGGGGGAAAATAATAAAATACCTCTGAGGTCCAAACAGTATGGCATAAGGTCCCAAACATGGCATTCAGTCCAAGTTAACAGAATCATTTCTAAAACACATAGATATCATTTAGAGTTTATCAAAATATGCAACTTTATAGTTGCCACAGGACGGACCAAGTCACAATCCCTACTAGTGCACGGCCACATGCCCGTCACCTAGCATGTGCATCACCTTATTTATCAAAATATCATGAAATTTCGGGGTTTTATACCCTTAGGACTAGATTTATAATCATTACTTACCTCAGACCAGACGAAAATCTATACCGCGATGCCCTTGCCACTCGACTCGGCCTCAAATCACCCTGAATCTATCCAAAATAAGAATCATATCATCAATACATTCCAAAGAAATAAAGCCCACGCGAAAATTATCAAATTTAATCAAAATTCCCGAAATTGGCCAAACCAACCCAGGCCACGTCTCGGAATCCGATAAAAATTACCGCACTAGAATCCTTATCCTCCCACAAGTCTACTCATATAAAATTCACCAAAATTCAACGTCAAATGGCCATCCAAATCCCAAAAATCCACTCTCCAAATTTTGTTCCATTTTTCTCAATTTTCACCCCAAATTCCCAAATTAAATGATAAGAATCAAGACATAATCATGGAATTTAACCAAAAATAAGTGAAGAACAGTTACCCCAATCACTCCTCTGAAAATTCCATGTAAGTTCGCCTTCTCCAGAGCTCTCTAATGAGTTTTGAAAATATGGACTAAAACCCTCATTTTTGAACTTAAACATTCTGCCAGGATGCGTCCTTTATCGCGAACGCAATGCCCTCCTCGCGTTCGCGTAGAACAAAAGTCCACTACTCACTCTTTCCTATTTCCAACGTGATCTCTTTCCCGCGAATGCGAAGCTTCAGCTGCCAGTGCCTTCGCGAACGCGACCCTTTCTACGCGAACGCGATGAACAAACTCCTGGGGTCCCAGTTGCTCCAACTTCCCTACCCAAACGCGACGCCACTCATGCGCCCGCGATTCACTGGAGACCAAACCTATGCAAATCCATCCCTTGACTCGCGAACGCGAAGAGAATCTTCACTCCCTGACCAAGCTCTTCTTCGCAGACGCGGGACAATCTTCACGAACGCGAAGAACAAATCTTCTGCAATAAAATACCAGCGAAATCTGCCATCTCTCAAAACCACGAATTGGTCCGTTAACCACCCGAAACTCACCTGAGGTCCTCGGTACCTCAACCAAACATGCCAACAAGTCACATATCACCATTCAAAATTGTTCCAACATTCGGAACACTCAAAACCAAATCAAAATATCAAATCACCATCGGATTCAAGCCTAAGGATCCCAAAACTTCCGAATTTTGCAAATGATGTAGAAACATGTCAAATAATCTTCGAATGACCTGAAATTTTGCACACACGTCACAAATGACACTACACACCTACTCCAATTTACGGAATTCCATTCTGGCCTCGATATCAAAATTTTCACTGCCGACCAAAAAACTCTAAATTTCCAATTTCGTCAATTCAAGCCTAAATTTACCACAGACCTCCAAATTATATTCCGAACACGCTCCTAAGTCCAAATTCACCTAACGGAGCTAACCAAATAAAAAATTCAAATCCGAGATCGAATACTAAAAAGTCAAAACTTGGTCAAACCTTTCAAATTTAAGCTTCAAGTTGAGAATCATTCTTCCATAGCTGTTCCGATTAACCTCAAAGCCAAACTGACGATTTACATAAGTCATAGTGCATCATACTAGGCTAGTCATGCCCAAGAACCGGCGAGCGAAGTGCAAATGCTCAAAACAACTCGTCGGTCGTTACAATAGGATTCAATAATAGTTTAAAATATGCAACTGTCAAATTCTCAAATGTGTTTGCGTGCATTCGTTGTCAAAGTGTGGAGGCTAATCTGAGCCCTTAACTGCTTTTATATGAAGTCCAACCTGTTTTGCATGACGATTAGTTTTATCATTTTGAGCAGCCTAAGTTGAAGTCTAGAGAGGTCCAAAGCTTCTTGGACCATAGGCATGGGACGGGTAGTGCACGCACAGGGTACAATTTAGAATCAACTAGTGCGCTTTAGGTAACAACTTAAAGATAGTAATCGGGTAGCAGGAGATGATACTCTGTGCCTGCTGAATAATATGAGCTACACCCCATCTTGGGGGAGTTACGAAGTATTATTTATGTTGCATGGGGTTATTCTTTAGGCTAAAAAATTTAGGACCCCCCACCTTGTCTTTCAATCAATTATTTGTGTCTTTGATAATGAACTCCTCAAGTTCCTTTGTTTTCTTATCTTTGATCACATAGACTAATTCATATAATTGAGTTCGGCTAGGACCCACAGTCATGGACCTCAAGGAGTGCTTAACATCTTTTCTTCGAGGTAATTTCGAGCCTTACCCGATCTTTGGTGACACAAACTAGTCAAACACAGTTATCTGCAAAGTAGGTGCCTTAACGCACCTTAAAAATTATTGGTGGCGACTCTTCTCTTTTATTTCCCTTCCTTAAAAGAGTAGTCATGTGTCGAAACCTGATTTCACGAGAAAAATGGGCGTGACACCATCACGACATCCTACAAAAGGAAATTAGGGTCGTGACACTTTCCATCTTTTCTTCTCTCTCCCTTCTAGGTTTAGAATTTCTAATTTCTATCTTTTAAAAAAAAATTATATTATAATATTTTACTTTCGTATTTGTGTATACCTTACTTAAAAATATTACAGACCATGACTTTATGCATTAGACAGAATTTGAACTAAAAAAACCGAAGTTAGCAAGCTGAATAAATTAGATTCTAAAGAAAAAAATTTGAATCATATCGAATTTAATTAGATATGATATTGATATATCATTTTAGAAAATCGAATACCGAAATTTTTTAAATATCAGACGTCAAATTTCAAAAATAAACTCTCTTGTCCTTTATACTAGAACTAGAATCTCACTTGTTTAAAGTAGAACTTCACCCTTTTCCCCTCTTTTTAAGCTGATTTACTTTTCCTCACCACCACACTCACACACAACACAGAACACACAACACACAAACTCACTTCACACAAGTCAACAACCACGCACAAAAAGGGTCACAAAAACGCTGTTGCTGCGCAACCTGCCAGCGCCAAAAAAAAATTCTTTCTTCTCCAACCATCATTCTCATGAGATCAGGTATGTTTTTATCTAAGTCTCTTCTCTTTTTCTCTTCCTCTCCCCTCAATTTCTCTATTGCTTGTAGTGCTTTTGTTTTCTTTTTCTATGGTTCTTTTATGTGGAGTTGAGAGCACAAACTGTGCAATTTTGTTGTTGGCTGATTGGTATGCAAGTATGATTCTTTAAACTATAATTCCCATCAAATTGGGAGGGTAGTTCAATCGCCTATTTTGTGCCAAGAGCTTGGTTAAAGTTCCGTCTGCAACCTGTTCGATGAATTGTCTGAGAGAGGATTTTATTTGCCGGTGAAGTCTGAGTAACCAAGCGCTATTAGGAGTTGATTAGAGTAAGTTTGGAGTTTCTAGGTACGCTATGGGCTGCTTGGTCAGCTTTCTTGAGACACGACTGTGATAGGGAGTCTTTTGACGTTGAATTTTCGTTTTCAAAATTTATTCTTATGAATTGTGTGAAAGGATTTTCTTGCTTAAGCGGAAACTATTCGCTGGTGATAACCGAACGATACTAGGAGATGTGAAAAAGTAAGTGTGGGCGTGGGGTACTTTCGTTTGGTTTTAAAGGGTTTGTTTTTATTGTCCGGGCTATAGCTTAAACCTGTGAAAGTCCTAAGTATGCTATTTTCTGTGGTTGAATTGTTCTACATTGACAGGAAATGATGTGTGGGAAAGGTTTAATTGGTGCTGACTTCAGTCTTGATCAACTGTTGTCGTGCTTCAATTTTCGAGTTACATTAGCTGTCAAATTCTGCCCTTTCTTACTATCTGTAGCTGGTGAATATTCTTAGTTGGAAAAGAAAATTACATCACCACATGAAAATGGAATAGAAGGTAGTGTGAATGTAGATGGTTGTGCAGGAGAAATTGGTTTATTTTGTGCAAGTCTCTGTTCTTGTGCGTCTTAAGAGTCAGAATATTTTCTTCTTTAGGCTGATTTTTTTTTTCTTTGGCTACAAGATTGTGGTTTGCACTGCTAAATGGAGGAATTGTTGCTTGCTTATTTTCAATAGTTGTTATGTAAAAACTTTGTCCAAAGAACCTGCAAAATCCGTTTTTATGGTTTTAAAAGAGAATCCACTGTTAGAAATGTTATTTTGAGGGAGGTTGGATTCAAAGAGGCTTGTGATGAATATTTTAACTTACTTAGATGATAATGTTTTATCTGAAATGGAAAGAAAGCTGAAAGTTTTTTGAAGCTGATTTCGAATGCCAATGGGACGGTTGCCTGAAAGTCCTTGAAACTGTGACTTTCTTTGGAGGCTACTTATATAGTAAATTTAACAGACATATTATTGGTTGGTAATTTTCTGCTTATTCTTTAAAATAAAATACGGTTCCTTTCATAAATACAATTGATTAATAGACCATGATGAATAGAAACAGTAGACCGATTATGCTTTGAGCTCATATAAGTTAGCTGCTGTAAATCAGATGGCGTTCTTCAACTACTGCAATTGGGAGAAGAATAAGAACTTGCAGAGTAGCAAGAAGATTGAAAAGCAGCATTTGTGCGCAATTTATTCTCTAACTAAAAAAAAGGGTAGTCCTGTATACTAAACTCGCGCTCTGCGTAATTTATGTTCTGACCAAACTTTAAATATTAGATATGTTTTGAATTACAGCCCTAGAAGTGGCTACTTTAAATACTGAATAATATGTTTTAAATACCAGCTCTAAAAATGACTATTGGTGCACTTAGCCCCAAATTTTAGAGACCTGGTGGGGCTAAGATTTGACAGAAGCGAGGAGCATGTCTTTTGAACCGAAGCGAAGGAAAATTGACGGTGAACCTTCACGCAGGGCTATCATTCCACCACCTAAGAGAAAAGCAACAACCTCTAGCCATAAACCAGTAGTGGTGGTTGCAGAACAAACAAGCAGCTTCACTAATCTCAGGCTACAACAGGCTAAGAATTCAGCACTAGCTCAAGCACAACAAGACGGCTGCACTGGAAATTTTAGGATCTTTGATTCTCCTTTTGGGAATTTTCTTGTACCTGTAGTTCCAACTCGTGCTGAACTGGGTGGATAATTCATGCTTTTTAAGTGAAGGTAACTTTTGTTTATGTTCATTCTTTTGCCACTTTTAATTTGGTATTGTTAATACCTACTCCTTAGTTAAAACATCATTGTTTGGTACATGTTTGATGAAATTCTCGAAAGAAATTGGGATCTTCTGTATAAAACTAAATAAATGCAAAATGAGTTTAATACATATTGTTGAATTATGCATGTAATTGAATTGACTACTTTAAAGTTAATAACTATGGCATAAATTTGTTCTAATAAATAGAAGACGTAAATCTTAGCTCTAGAATGGTTTAGAAGATCTTTTCTATGCTCTGGCTTGAACAGTCTAAATTTTATGCAGTTTGTTGTCATATATATATATTCATTAGGAACTGCATATTTAGCGGCTCTCACGCCAAAGTATTGGGGTGTCTATCACTAATTTGCTAATTATATTTAGTTTCGATTTGGCTTCTTGAAAAAAATTACAGAAACAGTTTATTCAATGAAGACATTCATTTTTGCCAAATTTCATGTGTGTTGCACCTTCCCCCCCCCCCCCCCCTTTTTTTTTCCGGATGGAGATGGATTAGTTTATCTTTTTTTTAATACCTAAGCTGAGCTGCCTTGAGTTTCTCTTTATCATCTTGATTGGAGGTTAATGTATCACTTGCATAAATTTTAGATATTTCTTGCATTTTGCTGTCGCTCATGCTAGCAGGTGATGAAATCATAGAACGAGAACTGGCTTTTTACTAGCGTGGAACCTCGGAAACTTGGACGATTGCAGAGCAAAACAGGGATATGTCATTTAGCCAGAAGGTCCTCCACTTAAAGACTTTGCAAAGATGCTTGCGGTCTCCATGGTTAACCCAAACTTATTCTTTCTCAGACATTGTTCACACGAGAACAAAGCTTGCTCCTCTACAGGTTCTTGATGCTTCCACTTCTCTCCCTCTACAAGTACCGCTTTAGATATTCGTACTCTTATATCTCAGTATCCATTTGTCCGTTTATACAAGTTTCCTTACAGGAAAGGAGAATGATAGATCGCTTTCGCATATGGGCCAAAGGAGGTGATGGTGGCAGCGGTTGTACCAGTATTCGCCGTAGTCGACATGATCGCCGTGGCACACCTGACGGTTTGTTCTCTAATCAGTTCATACCTCATGGGTGGCGGGGAGGCAATATTTGACTAGTTGACTGCCATCTTCCATCTTTGCATCCTTTTCTTTCCCCTAATTGAAGTTTTATTTCCAATTTTATTATCATTCATCCAGTGTTGTAAATAGCGATCGCTACGTCACTAATAGCGAGTAGCGATGCGAAGCGAGGCTCAGACGCTTTTTTGGTTCTGTTGCGATGCGTTTTGAAAAGGCGCCGACGAGGCGAAGTAGCGCCAGCGAGGCGAGGTAGCAACAGAGGCGTCGCCTTTTAAAAAAACAAAGATAAAAGAAGAGACTTAAATAAAATTTAGGGTTTTCTTCGACTTACAGGTGCTCCTTTCTTCTTCTTTCTTTCTTCTTCTATTTTAGCGAAGAATTTTTTATGCCCGAAACTTGGGTTATAGAATTTTCCCGCTAAGGGGCTACTTTTCTTTCTTCTTTATTTTCTCTTTCTTTTTCCGGCAGTAAGCCTCTGTTTTCCGGCAGTAAGCCTCTCTTCTTTCTTCTTTCTTTTCTCTTTCTTTTTTCCGGCAGTAAGCCACTGTTTTTCTGGCATCTTTTCCGGCAGTTAACTTCTCTTCTTTCTTCTTTCTTCTCTTTTTCTTTTTCAGGTAGTAAGTCTTCTTTATTCTTCTTCTTCTTTCCGGCAACAACTGATTTCCAGTAGAAATATTCTTTCTTTCTTTCTTTTCTTTCACTTCTGTTTTCACTTCTGCTCTTGTTTCTTCTTCTGATTTCGCTTCTGATTTTGTTTCAAGTTTAGTAAACAATTACTTGCATATTAACTTCTCTCTATAATTACAACTACACTTAACTGTTATTTTCTCTCTTGAATTACAATTAATTTCTATAAACAATTTATTAAAATATTTGATTTCTATCTATTGAGTTTTTGAATTTACATATTTATTAATATGCTGTTGCTATTGAGTATTTAGTTATTTATATATGCATATTTAATATTTTATTTTTTGTATTAATTGGCGCTTCACATCAAAAAGGCGTGCTCTACGCTTCTCGCTTCTCGCCTCAGTGAAGCGGGCCCTCATCGCTTTTTGTCGCCTCACGCTATTCAAAACACTACATTCATCTCTTGCATGCTCTTTTTCTCCTCCAATTTTTCTCTGTTAAAACATTGCTTGGCTGTGCATTTCTTCCCTTGGTTCTTCATAAGATATTTGGTTTAACTATTATCTTTTACTTGACAAGTTTGAAATGCACAAGACATACTCACCAACTGAATTAACAATTAAGATACTATCAACGAAATCAAGACACCCACTAACTTAATGGTAAATGATAAAAGTTAGACATCCAATACATCAGATATCTAACCTGAATTTAAGATATCAACTATTTACCAGTAAAGTTTGAACCAAAAACCAACCATTCCTGTGGCTTTAGTCCCAAGACTAATTACTTCATCCGTTGGTCGGATGCCTGAAGTGCTTTTTCGTAGCAAAAATTCAATAAACAAAGAAAACCAATTATTTGTATAGTTAGAATTCTCCACATCCCCAAATATAGAAAGAAAAATAAATGAGAAACTCTTACACCATAATTGAAAAAGTAGCAACTTTTATGAGGCTGGGGATTGAGAAAACTGAGGTTGGGTTTATAATGAGCTGAAAATTACAAGTTTGAGTCTTAGCGGAGAATCTTATGATTCAGGGGTAATTTGGTATGCAACTGAAACCCCTCTAAAATTCTAGTCATTCTGGGAAGTGGAAATTGCAACTTTGTGTGTCATCGTTTGAAGCGCACACATTCTTTCCAGCACATGATTGAGTCTTTGTTCATAATTTCACTTCGCTTCTGCCATCCTCCATCCCTGTGTGTTCCCCTTGGACTTCACTCCTGAAACAATTACCCTCGCGTCACATCGCTTCATTGCTTTAAACAATGACTTATAATAACACTGGCTTAGGGAATGACTTTTCAATGTTGACCTCTTAATTTAGTTGCTCTACCTCTTTTTCCAGAGAATTTTCCCCAAAGGTTTATTTGTGCATTATCTTCCAAGTCTGTCCTTTGTTGTTTCTTATTTTCTTTTAATTTTCTTCGTACAACACCTTTTGTAAGTAACTCATTTAAGATATGAAGACAAGCTTGATTTGCTATAGCTACCAGTTGTAGGATTTCTCTCTTCTTACCTCATTTTTGTACTGGATGCAGGTGGGAATGGTGGAAGGGGTGGTGACGTGATATTAGAATGTTCCCCTGCAGTCTGGGATTTGAGTGGTCTGCAGCATCACATTGTGTGTTTTCTTCCCTACTGCATGATGTCTGTTGCACACTTTAACTTATTTATTAATTGGATCGTCCATGTCATTTGATAGATTTATGTGTGCCATTTTGCATCTTGGTTACCTAATTGTTCGTGAAATGCAGAATGCAAAGAGAGGTGGAAACGGGTCTTCCAAAAATATGATAGGAAGCAGAGGAGCTGACAAGGTTAGCTTTTGTCACTTTCTTGATCTTCAGTCTTTGGCGTATTTTTTTCAAACCAAACCTGAACTAAGGAAGGCTTGCTTGTATGGTAGGTGATCCAAGTTCCCGTTGGTACTGTAATTCATCTAGTAGAGGGTGAACTTCCATCTGAAGTTGAGAAGAGTTCAAGTTCTGAGTTGGACCCTTGGGAGCTTCCAGGTACAGTTGATATTGAGTCGTCAGAGTTTTCTACTCTATCAGTTCCGGCGTACCAAACCAGTTCAGAAGTTGAGAAGAAAGCCAAATTTAGTGGACGTCGAGCTTCTGCTGGTGAAGAATCCACTGCAGCAAGGAGAAGAAATTGTGCTTCGCCAATCAATTCTCGCACGAAACATTCACGTTCCAGAGGCAAATTCGAAAGTGATGATGATGATTTGAGCAATTGGGAGGAAGAAAGCTGTGGACAAATGGAAGATCAAGATGGTGAAGATGCTATGGGAACAGAATGTGAAGATGAGTTGGAAGAAACTGAACATATAGAATATGATGTGGCAGAGTTAACAGAACAAGGACAACGAATAGTTGTTGCTCGTGGAGGGGAGGGTGGCTTAGGAAATCTGTCCAAGGGGAAAGCGTCAAAGATGATGCCAAAGGGAGCCAATTTTGATGATGAAGTATCTGATGGTTATGATAATGCATCACTAGGTGCTGGCTTGCCTGGCTCCGAGGCGGTCCTTGTGCTAGAACTAAAGAGCATTGCTGATATAGGTCTTATTGGGATGCCAAATGCTGGCAAAAGTACCCTCCTTGGGGCGTTATCAAAGGCTAAACCTACTGTAGGTGATTATGCGTTCACAACGTTGAGGCCTAACTTAGGCAACTTAAATTATTTCGATTTTTCTTTAACTGTAGCTGACATCCCAGGACTCATAAGAGGAGCCCATGAAAATCGTGGGCTGGGGCATGCTTTCCTTCGGCACATAGAACGAACAAAAGTTCTAGCATACGTGGTAGACTTGGCTGCAGCATTGGGTGATAACAAGGGAATACCACCATGGGAGCAGCTAAATGACTTGGTTTTGGAACTTGAGTACTATCGAGAGGGTTTGACAGATCGACCATCCTTAGTGGTGGCTAATAAAATCGATGAAGATGGGGCTGAAGAGGTCTATAAAGAGCTAAAACACAGGGTGTCTGGTGTGCCCATTTTCCCAGTTAGTGCAGTCCTAGAGGAAGGAGTACCTGAACTGAAAGATGGTCTAAGGATGCTTATCAGCGGTGAACAATCAAACAGACTACAACTAGATGGTATAGTTCTTCATCGTGATTCTGCTTTTGTGAGCATCTAATCTATATTATTAGGAGATATCTGCTTCAGTATACTTACCCTTGAAAATGTAATACCTTTTTTTACCACAATACCATGACAATTTTCTTCGGAGGAGGTAATTTTCTTTCTGACTTGGAATTATGTTGCGTACTTCTTGATTTACACGTTATGAATAAACAATTATTAGATTCATTTTCAGATTTCTCAAGGGAGTTGAATTTATCGAAAGACGGTGTCTTATAGGTAAGCAATGGAGTCATACTTAAGTAACGTTTAAATTATATAATTGAAACTATCGAAAGGTGGTTTCTTATGGTAAGCAATAACACTTCATAACGTTTAAATTATATGTATTGTATATGATTTATGTTATAGTCCATGATGTCATGTAGACGATCAGATTAGCAAATTGTAGCTGTAGTAGTAAAAGAATCTTTAATCTTTTTATCGTGTAAGAAATAGTGATATGCTGCTTCTTTCGTAAAAGATATGTATTCTCCAAAAGCAAAAGCAAAGATATGATTTGATGTATACTATTTTGTATTGAAGCTCTTGCAGATATTTTTGTTAATGGATCGAAGGGAGAAATGGTTGAATCTTAGTACTTGATAAGTCGTGTAGGTTTCTGTAATTGTTAAAATATTGACTCTTTGTTAAGTTTCTACTACTATCAAATGAGATGATATTGGATTTGGAGAATATAACAAAGACGCTTTCCCTCTGGTTTGTTTTTGCGTAAATTTCAAGACTCTAAAAAGTATACTTTGGAATGACAGACGGAAAATTGATATGTTCTTGTCCATGCCTTTGAGCAAGTATTCAATCGAACACAATAATTGGTCTATCCTATATTCAAACACAAATAGCATCAAATAAAATAAGTTAGAAAGTCACTTTGGACAAGTCTCCTAAACAAAGATACCAATTGGATAATGTTTTTAATATGAAAAATCTACAAATTTTCACCTTAAAAATATATCCCTAATTCTTGTGTTTCCATTCATTAATGAAATTTTATTATCTTTTCTGTTTCAAGAATTGTTAGAAAGAGGAATCTTTAAGTTGTTGTCCGGAAAATATTCGTTGCTACGATGGTAAGCAACCTCCACTTTTAACCAAGAGGTTGTGAGTTCGAGTCTCTCCAAGAGCAAGGTGGGAAGGATGCCGGGGTCTATTTGGAAACATGGTACTAATTAATAGTTATTTCAAGCAGCCAAACGAATTAATAAGGGATACACGTTTACTTTTGTATTCCTTATATTATAGTATGATTTAATCTCGAGGACCCACCTTAGAAATGTCAACTATAGTAGGATGATCAATTCTCATTTCCTTAATTAAGAATGAAAAATTAAATAAATGAAATTTTCATTCTCACAAGCTCTCAAATGTCGTCTATCTTCATGCCTTTCTCCTGTATAAAGAGAACATTATTAATTAAATACTACTTTACAAATTCTACCATGATTTTGTCACGCAAATAATTACCAATTTTGTCATCCTTTCCCCCCCTATAAAAACCCCCATCTTATGATTCACCTATCAACACAACTTGCTTTAGTGATTAAACTTTCTTTTACAACAAATTAAAGCTCTATTATATCTCCCAACAACACAAGAAACAATGTCTGGCTGCGGATCAAACTGTGGATGTGGATCTAGCTGCAACTGCGGCAGTGGCGGAGGGTAAGTGTTTTCAATATTTATTTTAATACTAAAGTTAATATGCAAATACTGATTTTCTTATCAGTATCTGAACTTTAATATTTGAAATACCGATGATTCGTCTCATACCTATAATACTTATAGTTAAAGTTGAAACAATCCGTATTTGAAGTTGAAGCTGAAAAGAATTGTTATTACAGTATACGAAATTATAAAAAAAAAAGATTGTAACTAGTGTGTTTTTAATGTATATATTGTAGATGTGGGATGTACCCAGACTTGGAGAAATCCACTACCTTTACCATCGTTGATGGTGTTGCTCCCATGAAGAGGTACGTCGTCTTCCAATTTTTCTTTACTTTTCCCTATACTTTTTGGTTTAGATTTATTAGTAGTTTGCGGTGAAAATAATGTCGAAAAAGTAATTAAATTTTGATATTAAGAGGTATTAACTTATAGCCTGTTTGGCCAAGCTTCTCAGAGGCTAGAAGTGCTTTTTTTTATTTTATTCCAAAAGCACTTTTTTCCCTAACTTGAGGTGTTTGGGCCAAGCTTATAAAAAAAATATTTTTGGGAAAAAGCAGAAACAATTTTAAAGAAGCGGAAAAAAGTAGTTTATTTTCAAAAGCAGAAGCAGTTTTGACTTTTCTTCTTATCTAAAATACCCCTTGCAAAATATAGTATATACCAAAATAACTCTTAAACCTAATACTTAGGATATTAATTTATAAATATTTCTTCTTATTTTTAGGAAAACTTTCTAATATATAGTGAAAATGTTTTTATATTTGTTGAAGGAATTTTAATATATTTAACTTATATTAAAAGAATTAAGTACTTTTTAATTTTATTTTCATATATTTACTTAAATAAAATGATTTTTTTAATTATTGCATGTAATAGCAAAATTTTGAGATTATTTATTTAGTAAATTTATTCATGTCCTTATTCGTAATTTGACACTGAAAACACTTTCTAAAAAGTTTGGCCAAACACAAATTATTTCTCAAAAGTGCGTTTCAGACTAATTAGCCAAACAAAAACTACTTCTTTCCAAAAGTACTTTTTTCAAAAACACTTTTGAAAAAAGCACTTCTCAAAATAAGCTGATTTCTCCCCAAACAGGCTATTAGTATAATTTAAAAAAAATTTCTAGATTGATTGACTTATTCTCAAAGTCTCAGTTATGATAGACGGTTATTTTCATCTCTTATAAGTTATCTGCTAGATTTCAGAATGATAACTTCATATGTGAATACCTAACTTTAGTTTTGTATATATATTTAATGAATTTGTTGACACAAATATATTATTTGAGCAAAAATTATTAGGTTAAGCCGAATTTAACTCCGTTCTTGCTACTCGGTGTATAAAATATAAACTCAAACTAGAATATTTAAAAAGATTAATTACTTGAAATATTGCAGCTTTGTGGAATCAGGTGAGAAAGCAGCAGAAGGAGGAAATGGGTGCAAGTGTGGATCAAACTGCACCTGTGACCCTTGCAATTGTTAAGAATATCCCACTACAAAAACAGCATTATGTCTCTGTATTAAGTGTGTGTTCTAGAAGTTATTGTACTTATAACAATAAAACTACAACCATGGAACAGATCATGATCAGTTCTTAGGTTTTTGTGTTACTCATGTGACGTGGCTTTTCGGTTTGTTAAATTCTCTATCTCATACTTTTTCTGGAGTGTGAATTGGGTTATATATCAATATACTACATAAGTTTGTTTGTTTGTTTGTTTAGTAATTGCCTGTGTGAAGTCTCTTACTGTATTTCTTTCGCACCTTATATAATTTCCTTCTGTTCATTAAATTATTATACTTCGTAGTTTTATATTAAAGCCAAGTGTTAGGATCGAAAAAATCAAGTGTCATACGGAAACTAGCAAAGCAAACCTCGAAGGAGACTTCATATCCGAAAAGCGGGAACGATCTGACTAAAAAGTCATTCAAAAACTTGATCGAAAAACCCGCGTTTATTGAAGAAGCTATAGAGTCGATTATTAATAGGGACGATAAATCCAATAACAAAAGAAAAATATACCAAAAGAGACACAAGCATATAACGTGGTTCGGTCAACTAACCTACTTCCACGGCGGAGATGAGCAACCCACTAAATAAAAGAGAGTACAAAATATTTAGAGAACAACCTTACGAAGAGACAAACACAAGTGACACACTAACACTTGTCCCGTAAAGTTCTCCCCTTAAACACGACCTCATATAGCTACATTGTGGATGCTACTTAATGAGAAAGACAAATGTTCAATATATAGAACTCCAAACATTTTCCTGCATGAAAAGGGACTAGCCAGATACGTGAGATTTGTAATTTCCTTCTACAAGAAGGAAAACACAATTAAGATAAACATAGTAAGAAAATTATGGTAAACACCTAACAACTCTTCCTCCTGGCCTTAATTTTTTGACAAAGTAAACTTGATCCACCTGCTTCACATACCCTTCAACATGTCGCATCTCCAAATCTCCTCAACAAAATTGTCTCAACACGCGTAGCACTCTGGCCAAATTTCTCAAATAAAAATCATGATTATCGTCAAATATGTTGCAGCTAGAACTGAACCCGCTAAGATGAATCTGTTTTGAACCTTGCTCTAATACCACTATTATGTCGAGGAAGAGGCAAACCCAAAAATATAGAAGATAAGAACACCAAATTTTAACATGGAAACCCTTCAAATCGAAGATAAAAGCCACAGGATCATAAAGATCCAAAAAGCTCCATTATAACAATAAGCGGGTTACAATTTTTTTCTAAATTGGCTACATAACAAGTGTCAAATACGGAGCAACAAAAGCAATAACTAATCAATTGAAAAAGAGAAAATCCACAAAAACGAAGCTGCTGTTCGAGGCTCAAAATCAGATGCTACAAATTCGATCTCCACCGTTAAAATTAAAGACCAAATGTTACAAATACTCAGTCAAATATCAACCCGATCCAACTGTTAACGAATCAAAAAACGTGATTTGAAGTTGGCTGGTCGGAATAAAAATCTGCAGCAAAATAAATACTTTTCTTTTCTCTTCTCTCTAGATAAAATCTCTCTCAAAAACCACTCTTATGTGCTTAGGTCTTTCAAAGATTTGTATCAATGATCATAAAACAATTCTCCAAGATTTTCCTATTTATAGATCATGATTGGTGCTTTCTCTTATAGCCAAAATTCACTCAAAATAGGATTAAATACTGAATCCAATTCCGAATAGGAATGGAAACCAAAAGAGAATAGGATTAGGACATTGGGCTTTTGACTGGACAACATGAGTATGTGTCCAACAAACCCCCCTCCAGCCAGGGGGCCAAATATGTCTTCAAGTAGAGGAACTATTGACATGCTTCATGCGTGCCAATTTTCCGCAAAGCACATACTTATCTGCAAGCTTAACTACGAAGTCCTCAAACTGCTCCATATAAATATCATCATCTAAATCACCATGAAGAAAAGCAGTCTTGAGATCCATCTGTTCAACTTCTAAATCTAGACTTGTGTCTATGCCTAGATACACACGAATAGAAGATAACTTCACAACAAGGGAGAAAATTTCATCAAAGCCAACTCTCTTCTTCCGGCCAAAACCTTTAACAACTAACCCCGCCTTATATCTAGGATCATAGGTATGCTTATATTTCTTTATTATAAACATCCATTTGTTAGATAAAGCTCTCTTACCTTTTGACAAATTTACTAACTCATATGTGTCATTCTCATGGAGTGACTTTATCCCATCTTCCATGGTCGATCCATTGATCTTTGTGAGTATCTTGCATGGATTCATCATAATTCTCAAGTTCTACTATGTCGGTCAAAAGTACATACTCATTAGGAACATAACGCATGTATTTTCGCTTCTCCCTTGTAGGTCTTCTATGATAGGTTTCAGGAGCATTCGAAGTAGTTACCTGAGCATGAATTGATTTCTGATCAACCATAACTTCATCAATTGAAGCATCCATAACATCTATGTTATGATGATCATTTTGATCTTGATCACTATCTCCATCATTGTCCTGGGTTCCTTCATGTGCAATATATTCCTTAGAAATACAATCTGGATCACAATCAACCAAGCTCTCATTACTATGAGAATCTGTCTTCTCAGCTTTGTCAATATCTTCAATAGTCTGATCTTCAAAGAACATTGCATCACCATTTCTAATAAGTTTATTGTCAACTGGATCCTAAAAACGATACCCAAATTCATTTTGACCATAACCGAAAAAGATTTACTGTTTAGTTTTGACATCTAGTTTCAACCTCTCATCTTTAGGAACATGCACACAAGCTTACAACCCAAAAACTCTCAGGTTATCATAAGAAACATATGCGTCAAATCAAACTCGGTTTGGGACATCACCATCCAAAGCAATATCAGGAGACAAATTGATAACATAGGCAACAACGTTAAGTGCTTCCGCCCAAAATGTATTTGAAAGTTTACCTTCTGAAAGCAGGCATCTAACTCTTTCAACCATCCTCTGTGCCAAACCATTCAATTGAGGCATTCTCGGCAGCTTTTTCTGATGACGAATTCATTGTTCCTTGCAATAATTATCAAAGGGACCACAATATTTACCACCATTTTCTGTACGAATACATTTTAATTTGTTCCCCATCTGTCTCTCAGCTAAGGCATGAGATTCCCTAGACACGCCAAGTGCTTGATCTTTAGATTTCAAAGGATACACCCAGAGTTTACGATAATGATCATCAATGAAGATCACAAAGTAAAGTGCACCACCGTTTACATTACTTTAAAAGGACTACACAAATTAAAGTGTACTATCTCCAATAAATCGGGCTTTCTTGAGGGAGGATGGCTATGAAAGGAAATCATTTTCTGTTTAGCAGCTAAACAATGGATGAACTTTTTCAACTTTGCTTGTTTCACTCCAGAAAGCAAACTTTTCTTAGCTAAACAAGTAATCCCCCTCTCACTCATATGACTCAGTCTTCGGTGCCATAATTCTGATAAAGTATCAATTTTCACTAGATTTATGGAGTCATTAAGAATAGAGCCCTATGTCACATATAATTGACCAGACTTGACTCCTCGAGCCACTACTAACGAGCCATTGGTGAGCTTCCATCATCCATTAAAAGGGCATTGTGGTAACCTTCATCGTCTAATCTTCCTGCAGAAATTAAATTAAAAGGAAAGTCTGGAGCATGCTTGACATCTTGAAGAAATAACGTTGTACAATTATTATTTTCAAACAAATAAACAAATTTGGACAATGCAGTTGTAACCGCCCAACTGCACAGCATGTTCCCAACACACTTGGTAACCGCTCTATGTGCACTGCAAGTGCGTATTGTTGGCCAGCTGTTGCACGCTCGAGGTTGGCATTGCTCCCAACCTTGCCCTTTGACATTTCTCCACATTAATGTCATAGCCACAACTTGTTGCCCATGACTTATCCGGATACATGTCCGCTGTCACAACTGCTTGTTTATGTCAAGTCACCCCTAACTCAATCAAGTCCTCCTTTGACAATGCCATAGCTTATATTGGCAAATCACTAAGACATGATGCCATTTCCCTTGCTAAGTCGTTTTCCCATAAAAATACTTAGGTGCCCGTCGACTCACTTAAGCCAAGGCAACACCGTGTTGCCAATGCCACTGCCTTGGCACTAAGCCGCCTTGTTTTAGCCTAGGTCTTTTTCGCATTGCCTTATCAAGATTCTATCCAACACGCCTTTCCCCTTCAATATATAGTCTTTGCTTGCACACAACCCCACTCATACTTTAGTGTAGTCCGTCACACCTTAGCCTTGCAATAATTTGTTGCTATTGATAATGCTTCAATTGTCTTACATGTTGATTGCCCCGCACATAGGCTAATAACAAGGACATTACACCAAATCCTTGTCATAGCCGCGCCATATACCGATCAGCTTTGTCAAGAGTCTACAAACCACCACAACCAGTTGAATTCGGTGCCCTCGTCGAATAATTCCAACACAAGTTCTCCATTTGCAAAGACATTTCATGTTCAACACAGTTTTAAGAATTACGTTGTCCTTACCCTCAAGTGCAACATTTTTCTCATTTGCTTCTCTTATCCGTCATTCCCACAACAAAACCAGAACGTAACTGGCATGATATGAAAGAACCCAATGCTGGTTTTTTCCCCCATCAACTCGAAATTTTACATCACTGCCTTCCTTGCCTTTTCTGAATTTCTAAGAATGAACAATCCCTTCTACGTACAAGTACACTGACCCCTTGTCTTGCCGCCTTGCTCATGGTCATGTTGCCCTCGTCATGAACCTGCTTCGCTCTGATACTGGTTGTCACAAGGTCATTTTATATACACTGAAAACTTGCCCGATGTGCGGTGGTCAAGTCCCTGCTTGGCTCAACCTTCACCCGATTTCTTCCGCTTTTGAGGTTTAGCACTTAGAATAATTTCAAGGCAACATAAAAATAGATAAGGCACACGCAGAATTATGGGAAGTCTTTCCCTATATTTTATAATAAATGAATTACAAAGAAAAATCTCGAGTTTGGCAAAGTACTGCCACCCTTGGCAGTCACCAACTCACAAAATCGCCATCAGTTGCATAATTTGCCTTCTAAAGGCCTGTCCGCTGATTTTGCCAAGACAATAGCACATAATTTAGTGTAGTCTGTCACACCTTAGCCTTTCAACAATTTGTTACTATTGGCACCGATTGTCTTGCATGTTGATTATCCCGCACATAGGCCAATGGAAAGGCCATCATTCCAAATCTTTCCACAGCCACGCCATATGCCGAGTAGCTTTGTCAAGGGTATAACAGTGAGCTAGCAGCCATTTGATACAAAATCAAAGGAAATGACAATCGAGGTCAGATTATTATTACAATTATCTGAATAAAAAAATATGTGCGTGGATGTTCTACCTACCATAAACTCAACACCAACAACAATAAAAACAAAGCAAAAACGAAAGGGAAAAATAAATCCAAATAGAGTGTATAAGTAAAATTAAAAATAGAACAATTGAGAAAATATATAGCTTGTAAGGAAACAATAAAGAAGAATATTGCAAATAAAGAGAGAGAGAGAGAGAGAGAGAGAGAGAGAGAGAGAGAGAGAGAGAGAGAGAGAGAGAGAGAGAGAGAGAGAGAGAGAGAGAGAGAGAGAGAGAGAGAGAGAGAATTTGTATTGATTTGGGATGAATTACAAAGGTATAGAACCCCCTCTATTTATAGGAAAAGAATGACTAAACCACCAAGTAATAATCTCTATAATCCATGTAAAATATAGACATTCACGTTAAATACAATTCTATTTATAACACTCCTCATCTAATGTCTATACAACAGATAATGTGCCTCGTTAAAACCTTAACTAAAATAAAACACAATGAAAAAAAGTTCAAGTGAAAGAAAAAGATTACAAATGTTTAGAAATACGCCTTATAGTTGCCTTGTTAAAAGCCTTGCAAGGAAACCCAATGAGATAAAATATTGTAAAGGAAAAAGAGTACAGCGCGTAATAACTCCTCCTAATGAGAGCATCAATTCACATCCCGATCTTTTACAATAGCTTCTTGAAGGTTGACATCGATAGAGATTTGGTGAAAAAATCAGCTATATTATCACCAGAACGAATATGTTGCACATTCATATCACCATTATTTTAAAGATCATGTATGAAAAATAACTTGAGTCTAAAGGTTTCAATTTGAGCAGGACCAATACAGAATACTTAGAGTGCAAGTTCAGCGATGTTACCCAGGAAGCGGACGGAGATGTGTGGCTTGATATACAAGTTATTACCAAGAGAGAGAGTTTCATATACCTTGGGTCTATAATTTAGAATGATGGGGATATTGATGAGGATGTTATACATCATATCAGAGTTGGGTGGATGAAGTGGAGGCTCGCTTCCGATGTCTTGTGTGATAAGAATGTGCCTTTGAGACTTAAAGGTAAGTTCTACAAGGTAGTGGTTAGACCGACTAGGTTGTACAAGGCAGAATATTGGCCAGTCAAGAACTCCCATGTGCAACAGATGAGAGTAGCTGAAATAAGGACATTGAGATGGATGTGTGAGCATACTAGGTTAGATAGAATTAGGAATGAAGTTATTCGGGACAAGGTGGGAGTGGCCCCTGTGGAGGAAAAGATGCATGACGTGAGGCTAAGATGGTTCAGACATGTTAAAAGGAGAAGCACAGATGCCCAATCAGGGGGTGTGTTGGCCTTGGGCGCTAAGAGGAAGGTAAAGGTAGGCCAAAGAAGTCTTTGGGAGAGGTGATCAGGCATGACATAGCATAACTGGAGCTAACCGAGGACGTGGCCCTTAATATGAGGGTATGGAGGTTGAGGATTAGGGTAAAAGGTTAGTAGGTAGTCAAGTATTTCTATGTGTATTCCTTGGTTATATAGTATTAGTGTTAGTTTGGTATCCCTTTTATCCATAGTTTTCTATTATCACATTTTTTTTTACTGTTGCTACTTGCCTTCCGCATGCCTTTAGTTTGCTATTATTTCATATCTTGTACTGTTATTACTGACTATTAGTACTTTTTTCATACTTTCTTTTGCTATCTTGGGTTCGTTTTCTTAATAACTTGTATTAATATTACTTGCAATGAGTGCTTTTTCTATTATTTCTTTTGCCGAATTTCTATCGAAAACAATCTCTCTGCCATTCCAAGGTAGGGTTAAGGCTGCGTATATTCTACCTTCCTAAGATTTTACTTGTGAAATTATACTAGGTTGTTGTTGTACTAGTAGTAAAAGAAGGATCTTCAATCTTTTTGTCGTGTAAGAAATAGTGATATGCTTTTTCTTTTCCTAAAAGGTATGTATTCTCCAAAAAGCAAAAGGGAGTTGATGATTGATGAAATACCATCTTGAACGGCTGAAAATAGAAGTGTAAAAGGAAATCTATTTTGGGTATCTCATAGTCATCTCAAGACTCGTTTACCCCTCTTTTTTAATGCATGCTATTCTGTGTTCAAGCTCTTGTAAGTATTTTTGTTAATGGATCGAAATAAAAAAAAAAGTTGAATCTTAGTTTACCGTGGTGGTAAGGTCGCTTTGTTAGATTTTTAATTATTTGATCGTAATAGCAATTACTACTATAAAATGAGATGATATTGGAGAATATAACAAAGACCCTTTCCATCTAGTTGTTTTTGCGTAAATTTCAAGACTAATTAAAAACTCTTAAATGCAGTACTTTGGAGTTTGGAATGATTGAGACGGAGAATTATATTGATACGTTCATGTCGATCGATGCATATGCTTTGAGCAATTATTCAGTCGAACAAAATAATAGGTCTATTTTATTATATTCAAACACAAATAGCAGCAACAACAAACCTAATAAAAATAATTTGAAGAAAATAATGTGCACACAAATTTTAACCATACCTTATGAAGTCAAAAATAGTAAATATGATCAAACACAAATATCACTAGATAAAATATGTTAGAAAGTCAATTTGGACAAAAAGTCTCCTAAACAAAGATACCAATTGGATAATGTTTTTAATATGTTTGAGCGAGAAAATCTATAAATCCTAGATTATGCCGAACCCCTATGTCAGTGTTGAGAGTTGAAAATTACACCTTAAAAATATATCCCAAATTCTTTTGTTTCCATTCATTAATGTAATTTTATTATCTTTTCTGTTTCAAGAATTGTTAGAAAGGACAGTCTTAAAGTTGTTGTCTGGAAAATATCCTAATTTTATTATATTTTTAGTTAAAATAACTAAAATGCTCTTCAATATTAGCGGTATTTAACGAACATAAAATTAAAGAACATATAACGGTACCTAACTCAATCCCAAAACATTAATTACTATGTTTCAAATGTTGAAAGTCATATCTATTCCTAAACGACTACTTAATAGTAATTGCAAACAGCTAAACTAATTAAGGGATACACGTTTAATTTATCCTTAACATATTTTAATCAATGTCAACTTGCTGTAGGGCGATAAATTCTCATTTCCTTAATTAAGACTGAATAATTAAATAAATGAAAATTTCACTCTCAAGCTCTCAAATGTCGTCTATCTTCATGCCTTTCTCCTTTAAATAGATATTTCAGACATTATTAAATACTACTATTTTACAAATTCTACCATGATTTTGTCAACTTGTCACGCAAATAATTACCAATTTTGTCCTCCTTTCCCCCCTATAAAACCCCCGTCCTATGATTCACCTATCAACACAACTACAACAACAACTTACTTTAGTGATAAAACTTTATTTTACAACAACAAAACAAAACATGTCTTGCTGCGGAGGAAACTGTAGTTGTGGATCTGGCTGCAAATGCGGCAGTGGCGGAGGGTAAGTGCTTTCAGTATAGATTTTGTGTTATTTGGAATACCGATGATTCGTCTTAGTGGCGCACGTACGTGGTGGCAAGCGTGTTCAATTGAACCTGCTCATCAAAAAATAATATTGCGTATATGTATAAATTACTATTAAAGCTGCATAAATTTTGTATAAATATTTCTTTTGAACCCACTTGACAACTTTACGACTAAAGTTATGTGCTTCTAAGATTGACACGCTTGCACAAAATTCTGGGTCCGCCACTGATTCGTCTCGTATATTTAATTTTACAAAAAATATACTGTGACTTGTGTTTTTGATGATATTGTAGATGTCGAATGTACCCAGACTTGGAGAAGTCCACTACTTTTACTATCATTCAGGGTGTTGCTCCCATGAACAAGTACGTCTAATTTTATTTTTCCTTTCTATCTATCTTTTTTCGTTTTAATATATGAGTAGTCTGCTGTGAAAATAAGGTCGAAAAAGTAAATAAAATTTGAGATTAGGAGGTATGTATTAGTTTATATTTTAAATTGATAGGCTTATTCTTATTGTTATTGGTTCCATTTATGATAGACAATTATCTGCATCTCTTTTAAGTTATCTGCTCAGCAAAGGCAGAGATAATATGTATACATATTTAATAAATTTGTTGACACAAATATATTGTTTGAGCAAAAGTTATTAGGTTAAGCCGAATTTACCTCCGTCCTTGCTACTCAGTATATAAAATTTAAAGTCAAACTAGAATACTAAAAAAGATTAATTACTTGAAATGTTGCAGCTTTGTGGAATCGGGTGAGAAAGCAGCAGAAGGAGGAAATGGGTGCAAGTGTGGATCAAACTGCACCTGTGACCCTTGCAATTGTTAACATTATTCCACAATTATTTAAGTGTGTGCTATAAAAGTTATTGTACTTATAACAATAAAACTACAACCATGGAACAGATTATGATCAGTTCTTAGGTTTTTGTGTTACGCATGTGACGTGGCTTTTCTGTTTGTTGAATTATCTATATATCTCATACTTTTTCTGGAGTGTGAATTGGGCTGTAACAGTACAAACGTATCAATATACTATATATAGGTTTGTTTTTATCTTTATTAATTTCCTGTAAAATCTCTTACTGTATTTCTTTCTCACCTTATATATATTCCATCTGCTCATCAAAATTTTATACTTCGTTATATATTAATTAAAGCCAAGTGCTATATTGGACGCGAAAAATAATCGTAAAAATGAATTTTGATTTAGTCTCACCGCTATATCGGCAATGGTTGTACTTTTGGTTCATCAATCATCCAAAGGGTTAATTTCACTTAAGGTCATCCAACTAACTTTATATTTCACAAAAGTTATTTATCTATTATTTATCACTTAAAAGTCACTCAACTTTACTTTTATAACTTAAAAATTATTCTTGTTCAAAATCTATAAAATATCCAATAGGAGTAAAAAATATGACACGGCATTAAATTTAATTTTAAAAATCTAATAATAATGTCACATAAGCTTAAATAGATCATAGCTAAGTTAGACCCATCATTTCCTCAGCCCGGTTTGACCTATAACCAAAATGGGTTGTTAATATTTTGACCATTTAATTTTTGTGGTTAATTTGTAGAAAAATAAGTCTAAGAAAATTAAAAAAAAACTAGGTCTTTTGAAATTATCTTTTGATTTTGATTGTATATTTGCGGTCAATGACACAACATCTTGTTTCTTTTGTTAGTGATACATTTATATGTTATGTGAGGTTGATATGGTAGTATTTTTTAACTTCATGAAAAATTATAAAATGCCATGAAGGATGCAAAAATTGGTTATGTGCTAGTTATGTTCATATTTTTAACGAAATTATAGGTGGTGACATTAAGGTTATTACGTAACAAATAAGTAAGATAGTTTTAGCACATAATTGTTCTCGTCTTTCCTTCTAATGATCAAAATATTAAAATTCATTTGTGTTATGGTCAAATCGAATTGTTGATGAAATGGGGCTAAATTGGGTATGGTCCATCTAAGCTTATGCGGTACTATAATTAAATTTAATGTCATGTCATATTTTTATAGGATATTTTATATGTTTTAAACTAGAATGACTTTTAAGTTACAAAGGTAAAATTGAGTGATTTTTAAGTGATGAAAAATAAATAAGTGACTTTTATAAAATAAATGATAAGTTAGATGACCATCCCTTAAATTAACCAATCATTTGAACACAGATACATTTAACTATTGGTTTGTGGAACTAGTGACTCATTTCCCGTGCAGTCTTTTCTAGAGGGCATATGACTATCTCATACTTTTCTAAAGGGTAAAGGTTAAAAAAAATATAAGACATATACAATGGGCAAGGGGATAAAAAATTACCCTTTAAATTATACTACGAAATAAAACACTTTGTCATCCATTAAAATAGTGCCACCCATGATCATTTGCCTTTCATGGAAAACGACAGTAGCTAAAGGCTAAATTTAGACCATTCGCAAAAGTTCATGAACAAACATGACCTTTTTTCTCCTTTGCCTAAGATATTTAATATCTCTGATTGACCTATGAATTAATTCACAAAATTTCTTTTCCCCAAATAAAAAAAAAAAACTCTATATGTAGAGAGAAACTTAAGTGATTCATAATTTTTTTTTTTAATAGCAATCCAGCTGAACAAGTTTCAATCGTTCAACCAATAAATGAGAAGTGTGACATTGTTATTAGCATGCAATGCTAGGGCAAAGCTTTGGTTGGGTGGGTACATGAACTCTCTCGGTAGCTTTATACATCCTTGTATATGTAACTATGTATTATTAGTGAAATCAGATATTTGGATACTAATTTTATTTTCAATATAAATAATACTTGTACTGTTATAAATATAATGCTATTTATAGTGAATGTCTATATTTAAAGAGATTTTAGAATTTATTACTTGGTGGCTAAGTCAATCTCTTCCTTACTTTATTTACTTAAAATGATTTTGTTGGAAATAAAAACACGATAGCTTTGGCTTTAATGACTTTTTTTTTGTTCCTTTAGAAAAACTGAATATCTTCATTATTCCGTCCACATTTAATCTACTAAGCAGAAATAACAAAAACTTCGTTTAGGACATCCGTCATTGAGAAATAGTGTTAATATTGTAAAAATAGCATGGTCTAGCCAATTTTTGGATTGGTCATTCAAAAATAGCCCGTGTTTACTCAGTCAATGAAAAATAGCCACTATTTTATTGAAACAAAGATCGATCCAGCACAATATACTGGAGTTCGATGCACCTGTGTATGAACTTTGAGAATATTATGCTGGAACTCCAACACACAGAAAGTTCCAGCATAATATACTGGAAATTCGAGCACTTGTGCTTGAACTCCATCATATTATGCTGGAGTTCCAGTATACTATCTTGGAATTCCAGTATAATATGTTGGAGTAAAAGTATACTTATGCTGGAACTCCAGCATAATATACCGGCGTATTCTACGGGTTTTGAACAATATTTTCGCTCAAATTTATCTTTACATAAAAAGTGACTAAATTTCAATTACTTTTGAAACTATGCTATTATTGAATGATCGCTTGAAAATCTGGCTATTTTTAAATTTCACCCGTTAATATTGGCAACAGCTTGACAGTATATCTAATTTGTTTACAATGAGCCAACTATTCTGTGGTTATTATTTATCGTATTATGATTTCTACATAGTAGCTTGCGTAAACCACGTGGAACCTTTAGGTGTTTTCTGTTAGTTCGAGTTATATATTGAAAGCTATAGTTCATAACCCTTTCCCACACATATTTGTTACTCCGTACGTTCGTATTAGATCAGATGAGATAGTTTGATTCGATACGGAGTTTAAGAAAAAAAAAATTTAAAATTTGTGATATTAAAAACTTAAGGGAAAAAGATTTGTAAAGTCATGTCATTTCAGTGGCTATAAAAACTTCTCATTAAAGACAAATGGATAAAATGAAGAATGTAAAGTTTGAATTATTTTCAAAATAAAAAATGTTTCATTAATTTTGAAACAAATTAAAAAGAAAGTACTTGATCTAATATGAAACCGAGGGAGTACTATGAGCCAATTTGCTTAGCTGATTTAGAGTAGCTGATAAGCATAGGTATTGAAAAGCACTTTTAAGTGTTGAAGTTGATTTAAAAAATAAGCAGTTACGTGTTTAGATAAAAGTATTGAAATTAATAATAAACAACTAAAAAAATGGGTATTCAAATGAGTTTTTTTTTAAAAAGAAGTATTAGGGATAAAATAGTAAATATTTTGGTCAAACCTAAAGTGCTTATAAGATGAAATTTGATAAGTTGTGGGAGACCAACTTATGACTTTGGCTTATAAGCACTTAACTTATAAATGCTTTTAATTTTACCAGTATAATTCCAGTTTGGGGAGAGTAATGTTTATGCAAACTTTACCTCTACCCTAGGGTAGAGAAGCTGTTTCCAAATAGGCCATCGGCATCCTTCCCTCCAAGAACTTTCCACTTTGCTCTTGGGGAGATTCGAACTCACGACCTCTTAATTGGAAGTGGAGGTTGCTTACCATCAGAGCAACCCCTCTTGTCTTATAAAGGATAATTCCATTGTTTTAATATGTTATAGGAGTAAGATGCTTCAAACTTATGTGTATGTTTTTATTTGCAAGTTGTCTTTAATTACTTCTCACTTTGGCCCATATAAGTTCCTAATCTTTCAATCACAATCAAGAAGATAAGTTTTATGATCTACTACAAATATTCTTTTAATTATATAGTCATGTTCAAAGGGTAGCTGCAAAAAAACATAGGAGTTCGATGAACAAAATGTAATCAGAATCATTTTCCTTTATTTAAATTGGAATATAACTACATAAGATCGCCATCGGGGCCTTTAATTAGTATTTAGATACGGACGATACACTCTGTAGTTTATACCAATTACAATATCTAAGAGGTTTACACATATTTTATAACAACTGTAAATTGTAAAGAATACAAAATAATTTATGAAGTTTAACTGGACATCAACTTCTTCAATGTCAAAAAGCTCAAGCAACTTTTTAGTTTCTGTTCAAACCACGTAGCTTCCGCACCTCGTCAAATAATTTACGATTTTAATGAGATATTAACAGCATACTAGATGCATTAAGTATGGATGAAATGTCAGTTTCATGAAACTTAGTCTAATCCTATGTTGAATTGTGTAACTACCTTTGTTGAAAGTAAAAGGTTAAGCCGCTAGAGAAAACTACTATTTTTATTTTTTAAATTTTAAATATTAATATAATAAGAGTTTAAGTTATAAACATTGTTAGTATAAACAAATTTTTATTGTCATTCGGATGATATTTATAAGTAAGTCTCCTTAAAATTAGAATTTCTAATCTGGAAAAATAAAACAAATTACATATAACGACTTAAACTGGCTATTTTTTTTTTTTATACTTGAACAAAAATCAGAACAAATTAAAGTTGAAAGGTTTTAGGAAGTTTTACAAAGTAAAATCAATTGCAACTTGCAAAAGTGTGTCCAATCCTTCAAATGTTCAATTAGTATTCTAATGTATAGAAGAGCTCTCGAAGTAGCACGACAACAAGAGGGGTTGCTCTGATGGTAAGCAACTTTAACTTCCAACCAAGAGGTGAGTTCGAATCTCCCCAAGGGCAAGGTGGAAAATTCCTGGAGTGAAGGATGCCCGGGGGTTTATTTGGAAACAACATCTTTACCTTAGGATAGGGGTAAGGTCTACGTACGCACTATCCTTTTCAGACCCCACTAATGAGATAGATATTGAGTTAATGTTGTTGTTGAAAACAACTTATCTTGCCAGCTTGCCGACCAAAAGAGCCTTGAAAGCAGCTGGGCGTTGTCTTGCCAGCTTGCCGACCAAGGACTTCTTTGCTAATTTTAGGTGATTCAATTATTTTGATTGGTTTAGCTTGTAGTTATATTGTTAGTTTTAGGCAACGAAGACACTTTTGCCATTGTAGGTTCCATAAATTTTCTCTCCGAACGACTTGGCTCAGTTGATTGCAAACTGAATGCATCATTGCTCTTCCATGCATTGGACTGCCACGTATTAGGAAATGATGATATAGAACTTGGTAGACAAAAAATAAAATAAAGATGAATCACCTAGGGGATCTAAACAACTTATGCATAGGGTTGATGTAATAATTGGATTCCCAATTGAGACAACTAAGCATCAACATAACAGCGAGTGTTTCATATGCATCCACGCAAAGCAAAGAAACATGTATGACGCAGAAGTAGTGCAGAGGTTACCTCCAAACACTATCCGCAATTTCACAACGGCCTTCTAACAATCACACCTGCCGCATCTGTCACTCCATTGCTTATCCCTCCAAAATCATCCCTTGGAAAAAGCCACCTTTGGAAGTTTACATTTTGAATTTTGGTCATTACTAAGAGCCCGTTTGGACATAAGATTATTATTATTTTTTTTTAACGATATTTAGTTATAAAATTTCTAGTTTTTACTTGAAGATAAATTTTGAAATTTATCAAAATTTCAAAAAAACTCCAAAAACTTTTTTCCAAAATTTTCACTCATACCACTCACAAAATTCAAAAATAGCCCAAAATCATATTCATATCCAAACACTATTCTAATTTTCAAATACAATATTTCCTTGAATTATTTTTACTTTGTTTTTGATATTTTACCATTTGTATATCCAAATGTGCACTAAATTACTGAGTTCTAAATTAATAATTTATAAATATTTAATAAATATATTAAGACAAATATAAAGTTTGAACCAAAGTTATTGAATTACATCGAACCGTTAACTTTGAGGGTAGCTCTGCCCCCGCCTTTTTTTCTGGTTTTTCATTCGGTGTCGGATACCCATATTAAAACCCGATAATATCCGGATTCGCACCGCATAGAGCCCCATTCGGGGGGAAGCGTTTTCTACCAAGAATTTTTTCATACTCAAAACTTGAACTCGAAGTCTCTGGTAAAGGGAGGAACAGTCTCATCCATTGCACCAAATACTTCGATTGGTGCTCTGCCCATGCCTTTAGGCTCCCTTGTCGTTGCTCACCGCCATACTACACCAATATTAGCATTTCCAATATATATATATATATATCAACTAAAAAATCCAGTATCACTTGGATCCATTGATATGCATTTTATCTTTCATCTGCTTAAACAATTGTCGTGTGTGTAGAACTGTGTGACCGACCAACTCCAACTCGTATGGAAGCTTAAACCGTTAGAGATGATACACTTTATTTACCTAATTATATCTTCGACAACATATATATATATATAGAGAAGAAACCCAACTTACATTTGAATTACTATATTACCCCCTTTATTATTTACCTAGATAATCTCTTTTTTTCTGAAAACCCCTACAAATAGTTGCACAAACTCACGCCTACAAGGAAAAGTCATTTAGATGTTTGCAACTTTTAGTTTGAAGAAAGTGTCTCTTTAAGCTACATCCAAGAGGTTTAAGTGATTGAGACATAAATGATTATCATACATCCACAATGCCTTGCCTCTTGGATGCGATTACAATGTGAATAAACATTACGCCTATTGATCTGCTACTACTGCTAGCTAGAAAGAAAAAAAAAGGAGTAACAGGTATGCTTTTCTCGTGCTAGAATAGTTTCATGTATCTTGCTATGGAAATCACTTCTTTTATACCTTAATCCATACTAGAAGAGTTATTATAATTCCATGTCTCTTCAACAAAAAATATTTGGTAAGTTGGGGGATGAAGGGTGGAGATAGTTGAAGAAGTTAAAAAGAAACGAAATCTTGAAATTAATATTTACGTACAAAATTAATATATAACAAACTCATGAAAAAACACAATTGAACATCAAGCTTCAAGTTTCTTAATTAAGATTCAAATGTTTATTTTTTAAATTATCAATTAGGTCCTCGATTGTCATATAAGCTGATTAATTTGATTTAATATGTTTTGTTTTAAAAAATTAATTGATCAATTATGAGGTCTTTTCTTTTAAATTGTGATTGCTGCAGTTTCATTTACCTGATTCTACATGTGATGAGATGTCTCAATGCCGGTAAATGTTTCAGGAAAGCCTATCTACATAGTGTACCCCTCTACTTCACAATAAATGACCAATTTACTTTTTCATTTTGGTCCAAAATTAGTGTCCATTAATATAATCAAGAAAAAACATACTCTGCCATAAGAACTTTGAGTCCGTATCATGGTGAAGATAAGGTATTCAATTTGTTTTTTCAAAATTACCCTTATATACGTATACCTAAAAAGTCATTTACTCCTTACATTTGAGAAGAGAAGTAGTGCTACTATAACTATGGTCCAACATTTAATGGAGAGTAGTTTAATCACACTAACTATTTTCGTATAAGATTTAGTATTTCCTTAATGTGTGTGCCAAAAGCAAATTGATCACTTATCGTGGACCGGAGGGAATAACATTTATGATCGATGTTGCTCATATTATGACAAAGGTATGATTCAGGGAGTCTGTCCTAGGAAAGTATTGTTGGTGATTTATTCTACTATGTTTTATTTTATAATTCCAGTATATATGTGAATTTCATATAGTTCATCTTTTTTGGTTAATACATTTTCCATAATACAGTAACATCAACATGTGCATCTTAGATTTATTTTAATCAACTTTACTCTATGAACATTTAGTTGCTTTGGAGTTCAAAAAAATTAGCAGTTTTCGGATTGCTAACTAAAAATAATCCCTTTTCTGTTTGTATCTAGTTTCCTCTTGTCTAATAGTCACACGCTTAATAACTTCTGTTAGTTTTTGCCAAAAAAAAAACGATTAGTTGTGATGAACTCAGCCAGTAATCTATTTTATAGGAGTGATCATTTGCTGTAATGAGTTTGTGAAACCTTTAATACCTTCTGTTGGTTGAATAGAAAAATTTCCCATTCACGACTTTTATTTTGTTTGGTTTTGTTTTTTTATAAGTAGAAGTTATATTGATACAGTGAACAACTAATGGAACATAGAAAATCTAATGGTGTGTCTATTTCTCACATACAATGTCCAACATACACCAAAATGCTAGCAAATGCATTCATTTGAATTTCTCCTCATAATTTATTAGCCACATCTATTTACAATTAGCAACTGAAATGTCAGGTGTTTTGATTCATTGATTTAATGGATAAGAGGGTGGGGGACTGTATTTGGAGATGCACTAGGTGATTTGTAGTTCATGAGTTTTCACTTTTCTGGACAATTCTTGATGTTCGATAGTATCTACTGTAACATATGTTTTCTCACATGGTCAACTTTATGTTGCATTTTTAAGAGGGATATCAATATCAACAACAAGAGTCATGCTCATGACAGAGCAACCAAAACGGATGAAAGGAAGAAAGGAACATACAACAGGAATATTGTTTATAAGGAAGTACTAGGTGGAAATACGTTTCAATACATGTTTGTAACTCATAAAGTCGAAATAAGCATAAAAAAACACATTACCTAATTAAACTTTGATTGTTCTTTTATGTAGATTCAGACGATATCCAATCATATTGACCTCGGCAAACAAGTTGCCATGCAGCTATACACATTAAACTTTGATTGTTCTTTTCTAACTTGTATTCTTCAATGGATATATTAAAGATATATTGTTGCTTTCTTCTTTCATTTCTATGATGAATTAAACATGGTGCAGGTGGAAGAAATGATTGAGCCTTGGAGCCCAATTGGTGAAGTGGAAGAACCAGAGGAAGAAGAGAATGAAGAAGTAGAAGATATCAGCTACGATGATCTCAAGAAGCGCATGTGGAAAGACCAGATGTTGTTGCAGAAGCTCAAGTCTATGAGAAGCAGCAACAAAATAGAGAGTATTGATGATGAGTCACAACAGGCAAAGGCGCAAGAACAATCTCGCAAGAAAAAGACATCCAGAGCTCAAGATTCTATTCTCATGTACATGGTAAAAATCATGGAGGTGTGCGGAGGTCAAGGCTTTGTATTTGGGATAGTACCAGAAAGGGGAAAGCTGGTAACTGGTTCTTCAGATAGCTTGCGAGGTTGGTGGAAGGAGAAAGTGAAGTTCTAGAAGAATGCCCCTATTGCCATTGCTGAATTCTTGCCCGAACTACTGGTGCAGCAGCAGGAGAATGATATATTGGATCCTTCCTCCTCATATTTGCATCTTCTTGAAGAACTGCAAGAAGCCACTTTGGGATCACTGCTTTCTGCCCTGATGCAACATTGTATCCCTCCACAGCGAATGTTTCCTTTGGAGAGAGGATTAAGCCCACCTTGGTGGCCCACAGGGAAAGAACTGTGGTGGGGTGACCAAGGATTCTTGGCCCAGGAAGAAGGCCCACCACCTTATAGGAAGCCCCATGATTTGAACAAGGCATGGAAGCTTAGTGTTTTGGCTGCAGTTATCAAACATATGTCTCCTGATTTAGGCAGGATGAGGAGGTTGGTGATTAAGTCCACAAGCTTGCAAAACAAGATGACTGCTAAAGAAACATCTACTTGGTGTAAAGTTGTTAACCAAGAACAAGCCCTTCTCGAGCTCACACAAAGGGCCCTCAAGATTTCAGAAGATGAGGATGAGAAAGAGGATAGTCTTGCTTTTGATGGATCTACTAGTACTTTGATAAGAAATGACATGAAGAGGAAGTCCAACTTTGAGCACCACGTCATGAGCATGGAGCAAGATGTATCTTATGCATGCCAAAACTTGAGCTGCTCACAGAGTGGTTTAGGTTTGGGATTTGTTGACAAGAATTCAAGAATCGAACATGAGATAAGCTGTTCCCATCGTGATGATCAGCAACGACTTAATTTGGCCATCAATAGTACTACTTTTTCTAGCTTGATCAATGAGGTACAATTGAAGCCACATGAAGAAAGTATATTGGGTAGAGAAAGGGAGATTATTTTCCAACAAGATTTGATGAACAATATGGAGGTAGAAAGGAGCTCTGGAAACTACCATACACAAATATCAGTCGGGGTTCTGGAAAATTTGAAAAACTTTTGGGGAGACAATAATGTTGTCCTTGAACAGCTGGATTATGATCTGACAACTAATGGGAACATGAACTCAAATGGAGCTCCATCACAAGATGTTGATCTGAATTTTGAAGCTGCAACTTGTATTTGGGATCTGGCTTATGATGATAGGTTTGAGGGTTGAAAACTTAATAGTTGTAGCAAGAGAGATCATCTTGTCATGTTTCTAGGTAATCTGCATATGTTGTTTCGAGAAATAAAGTTATGAATACATATAAAACTTATCTGCATAATAATTTTCTTCCTTCTTTCACGTTTTGTCCTATGTTTCTTTATAGATAATTTACAAAGGGTTCTCTTCAGGTATGGCTATGCTATACTGATCTTGGAAAGGAGCAAATAAAAAGGAGTGTTAATTACGTACTTCAATACTGATATAAGAGGGTGCTAGCACTTCGTTAATACTCTCAAGATACACTATAATATTTTAAGTTAAGAGTACTTCAGCTATCCAACCAACGGCTGAAGTAGTTAGTCGTGGGGCTAAAGGCGCAGGAACAGTTGGTTTTAAGTTTAAGCTTTACTAGTAAATAGTTGATATCTTAAATTCAGGTTAGATATCTGATGTATTATAGGTCTAACTTTTATCATTCTAACACGGGTCAGCAAGTTGGTGTATATCTTGATTTGGTTTATAGTATCCTAATTGTTAGTTCAGTCAGTGAGTAGGTTGTCCAGTGTACTTAATCATGTCAACTAATCGAGAATAGTTAATCGAAAGATCTTGCAAAGAACCCAGACACAAGATGCACAGCCAAGCAATGTTTTAAGAGAGGAAAATTGAAGGAGAAAAAGAGCAATATATACAAGAGATGAATGATAACAAATTGAACATAAAACCTGAGGAGGCGCCGACATCCCCGTCTTGATCCTCATCCATTCTTCTTTTTCTCGAAGAGGGCGAGTCTTCCTCATCTTGAGACTTCAACTAGGGGAAAAGATGGAAGTTGGCAATCAACTAGTTACATATTTCCTTCCCACCAACCTTGAGGTATGAAATGATTAGAGAACACACCATCAGGTCTGCCACGACGATCATGTCAACTAGGAAAAATACTGGCACACCCGTTGCCACCATCACCTCCTTTAGCCCATATGCAGCAATCTATCTTTCTTCTTTCCTGTACAGAAATTTGTATAAATGGACCAATACATAGTGCTCTCCTACCAACTATATCGCGATCTGGTTCTAAATGATACACACCAACTTACCAACCCATGTTAACTGATGGCGATATTTAGTAATTTTCATCATCTGGTTCTAAGATTTCATCACCTGCTAGCATGAGTGACAGCAAAAGACAGGAAATATCTAAAATTAAACCTTCAACGAGAGATAATAAACAGAAATTTAAGGCGCCTCAGTTTAGGTAACTGCACACGAACTTTGGCGAAGAAGAATGTCTTCAATGAATAAACTATTCCTGTGAAGCCAAATCGACAGTAAAGATGATCAGAAAATGAGTAACATCCCGATACTTTGGCGTGAGAGCAGTTAAATATGCAATTCCTTAAAAACGTATGACAAACAAATTGCATCGAATTTAGCCTGTTCAAGCCAGTGCAGAGAAAAAGAACGTTTAAACCATTCTAGAGCTAAATGCTACGTTTTCCATTTATGTAGATCAAATTAATGCACTTAAATGAAGTAAAATTCATTTACATGAATAAGTCAACAATAATAATCGTGTTGTTTTTATTATACAGATAAACTTCAAATACTTCAAGTTATTAACCTACTTCCTAAATTTTGTACCTTCCAGAAAAGGGGATCTATACTATGAAGAAAATATCTCAAGTTCTTTCGAGAATTTTATCAAACACCTACCAGACAATGTAGTTTTAACTAAGGAATAGGTACTAACAAGATCAAATTAAAGGGGCGGCAAAGAATGGACATAAAAACAAACTCAGGGTTGAAGATTCATAATAACAAAGTCAAAATTTATTGTCTAGTACAATTAAGATGCCATCTGTTTCGCTTTTTAACTCTTGTTCATGAACTTTGTATATAACATTTCAATATTCAATGTAGAGACACCTTTAGTTACAATAAAAGATAACCTATACTTAAAATTGGATTATCCCGTCAGTTCAGCACGAGTTGGAATTATAGTGACAAAGAAAATTCCCAAAAGGAGAATCAAAGATGATAAATTTCCATCTTGTTGTGCTTGAGCGACTGCAGATTTGGTAATATTAAAGTCTATCATTGTCGGATTCTTTATTCTGCTACTTTTTAAAGAAGAAATCAGTATAGCATAGCCATACCTTGAAGAAAGTCCTTTATAAATTATCTATAAAATCATGTAATAATAAATGCGTTTTTTATTTGTACAAATAGTACTTTGAGCTTGCCATATAAAGTACTTCTTTATCTTTTAAATTATTTTAAAATAATGACAGTAGAGTAAAGAAAAATATAGAGAGAAATTGATATATTATTCGAATTTTAAACTGGTGTACATAATAAACTGAAAACTCTTCTATACAAGCTGTTGTGTAAGTTACTGTAAGTTGCTCTGTAAGCTGCTATTACAAGCTGATGTGTAAGGGACTACAAGCTGGTGTGTAAGCTGCTACAATACCAGACATCGATAATATTCTACTAGGGGCAATGGTTATCCATAACGAAATACTAATTAAAAGGATAAGCTCAATGTATCCAATATGGATAATCTTCTACTGGGGTAATATTTATCCATAACCTGGAACCGAAGTGATAAGCTTATTATATCCGATATGGATAATCTTTTACTAGTGGTAATGTTTATCCATAACCGGGTACCAAAGTGATAAGTTTCTTCAGGAAACTTATTTCCAATAGAGTACTGAATAGATAAACATATTTACAATGAAGTCACATATAAATAAGCTTCTTCACAAAGATTATTTACAACAAAAATATAATATATTTATAACATGAGTTGTTTCTTATTCGAATCGGATGAAATAAATGAGGTTGCTTCTTATTATGAGATAATTAAGTTCATGATCTATTTGAAAAAGATGGGAATATTTAGTAATATTTGAATTCAACATACTTGAGCCCGTTTGGACATACAAAAAAAAAAAATCAAACTTTTTTTGAAAATAATGTTTGATTATCCCATTCTTACCATTTTTTTCTTTTTCACTTGAAAATTCATTTTCAAATTTGAAAAATTGGTTCTCGCCACTTTTTCAATTGAAAATGGGAATTTACTAGTTTTTACTTTTACCAATTTACCTTATATTATTAAAATTTATAAAATGACCACCATTAGTTTTTCATCTTTGGCATATACATCTTTAGTGATTTATGGTGGAACATCACTGCTAGTTGATTTTGCATCTTTTATGCATTGGAATAAAGCAAAATATGATAACAGTTAAACAATAGCATTTTGATTGTTTATTTTAAGTAGAATAATCAATTAGAGTGGTTTTGATATTTTTACAAGTTGTGGGGTATTAATCATGTTTCATGATTTTGAAAAAGAAAAAAAAAAGACATCCAAATATTGCATAAATTATAACCAAACACAACTTCATATGCAAATCAAATTTCAGTGAAATTCCAAATTCGGGAAAAAAAAAATTAGAATTCATGTCCAAACGCCTACTTATTTATCGGAAAAAAATTTGGAATTCATGTCCAAACGCCGACTTATTTTATTCTTAATAATATTTGCGTATAGGAATGACACGATATATTTAAACCCAAAAGATCTAAACGAAATATTTACTATGCTATAAACTTGTTTAACTTAAAAAATGAAATTCAAGTATTCTTCTTTATATGATCTTAAAGCTTCGTGGCTAGTCAACCTAGGAGGAAAACTTATTTTCGAGACGATGCAAGAACTTTTAGAAGAGTAAAAGTATAATTTTTTTTTTCAAATAAATGCAAGACGTAGGTGTTAGAATTCTTGGGATTTAACGAATATGGAAAATTTAAATGATTTAAGTGTTCAACTTGCCTTATGGGAGAAAATCAAAATATGATTGATTACCCTTTAAATCTTCATCATTCTTAATTTCCATTAAGTTTCATATCGAATTAATTAAGTGAATCCTATTGTAGAATCGTTCCATTCCCCCTGATAGCCGCAAATTATTTTCCTAGTGTTGATCAACGTTGACTTATTTATTCACTCTTTGCACGTCTTTTCCTTCTACTATTACTTAATACTTTTCTTTTTAATTTGCACAAATTGACAAAGTATTAAAATAATTCTATAAATATAGTTAGTAGGTTCCCAGTACAGTAGGGTACCGAGATTTGGTCCGTTTTAAAATGTTTGATTCCACTCTATATAAAGACATAACAACATTCTTAGTTAGAAGAATCTAACAAAAGAGGAGAAAGGAGAATTCTAATTCAAGGAATCAAATTCTCCTTTCCCTAGTGGATAAAAAGAACAAACCATAGAATTTTCAATTCGTTGTAGTCTTCCAAGCAAAGGATAATGTAAGTTCCCTTCAACTCCTATGTATATAGGAATTAAACCGAGATCATATTCGGATTTGATATTTGCTAGTTTATTTAACTTACGTGTTTGTCAAAATCATATTTGGAATACGTTTTATATTTTCACTCAAATTTGATTTTGTTAGTATTATGAATAGATGTTTCATCCCTCTTCATAAACACTTGTCAGATCACTTAATTTTGTGAAACCAGAAATAAGCATCAATAGAGTGTTGATTCTTGTTGTTGTTGTTGTTGTTTTCTTTTTCTCGTTTACAGTTTCCTCAAAGTCCTTTCGTGTTAGAATGTCTACATTAAATGAAAAACACATCCAAAGGATTTTCGACAAGCTTGATGAAGATGGTGATGGATTAGTGAGTTTAAGTGAACTCAAAGGCCTACTTGATAAGATTGGAGCTTGTACGGATCTTGACGAGCTCCAATCTTTGGTAGGAAAAACGAGCCTAAACATCATTGACTTCTCCCTCTTTTACGAGGCGATGGTGAAGAAAAATAATGAGGATGAAAAGAGAAAAGAGGACAATAATTTGGAAGATGATCTTGTTGAAGCATTCAAGGTGTTTGATTTGAATGGAGATGGTTTTATTTGTTGTGAGGAGCTTCAAAAAGTGTTGTCAAGATTAGGGTTATGGGATGAGAAAGAAGGAAGTGATTGTAAGAGCATGATTCATATGTATGATACTAACCTTGATGGAGTTCTTGATTATGAGGAATTCAAGAACATGATGTTGGTTTCTAATTCTGAGGGTATTCCTAATTTGTAAATTATTGACTATTCTTTTTGAAACTTTCTACATTAATTAATTTTTGTTATATATGACTACTTTTATGGTGTTTAATTAACTTCCTTCTTGTATTATTCCACAGTAAGACTAGTATATATTTGCTTAATACAAAAGCTCTTGCAAGAAGTAGAATATTACATACTTGAAATAAAAAAAAAAAATTATTTGATTTTTTGTGGGAAAAAATCTGTGAATAGTGAAGGAAAGGGTCAGTATAGGTGATCAACTTAATTTGATGGTGTAAAAAAATGTACCATCAACTTAATTTATCCGGTTATAGCAGACTATTACTTTATTTCAATTTCTAAATTATTATATCATGTTTGCTATGATGAGTTATACATTATAATAGATCAACTTCACTTCGAAAAATAATATTGTATAGCCACTCTAAAAATAATATTCAACAAAAGTATTAAATATATATATATATATATATATATATAAGTTTTATACATTTTTTCTGCTATCAAATATAAATAGTTTCTGGCGTGAATTAAAAATAATAATACGCCGACTTAATTTGATTGCGTAGTGCACAAAATTTAAACTCACTAATTAATGTGCGGGACGAGAATTCCCCATTCATTCCTTATTGTACTACCCCGTTGTTTTGTTTGTCTGGTTAAGGCAAGAAAACCTACTTGTAAATTGAGTCAACATATTTATATATGCGTGTGTCTAGGGGCGTAAAATTTTCGTAAGTGATATCGATATTTATAGAGAAATAGAGAAAAAATAATAGTATTAATTATCATATTATTCAACAAAAAATAACCTTACTCCATCGGTTTTATAAAGTCTAAGTTAGAAGAGATTGTGAGTTCAATTTTGCCTCACCAAAACTTTTAGCAATACATCTCTCTCAAATATTTGAAAAAAACTTGTTATAGTTTGAACCTCTGGTCTCCTAAAAAAAAAAACTAGGAACTTAACCAACGTGCCAAAAAATAATATGTGTCAAGTTGTGTTGTTTTGGTTATTTTATTATATATGTACAATACTAGATATATTTCATAAAAATTTGACGGCGCGGTGTTGCGTGATACCGCTTAGTTCCACATGCATCCGCCCAGGAGCGGATTTACCTCAAAATAAGCGGTGTCACGTGACACCTCTTCGTCGAAAATCTTTACTAATTATTTGTATATAATTCAAATTAAAAACAAGAAAACACTAAAATCAAATAAAGTGACACCATATGGTAGAAAGAGTTCTATTGCAAAACTGATCAGAGGTGGTAGAACTCACTGTGAGGCCGCGAGTTCGAACTGCCATAGCAACATTTTTTATGTTTTAATTTAGTTGCGGAATTTAGTGGATTCGAAGTTATAACAAAGAGACGATCACATTTCAATTTTTAAATTGGAGGAACGCTGCTACTTTCTTTTTAAGTTGTGTTTTTATTGGTTGTTTTTTAAAATATTATATTATATTATTTTATTTATTTTTCACGTTTAATGATAGCATCGCTTACAAAAAATTTTGCGTACAACACTGACATTCGCCCATGTGTGTGTTAAAGCGTCAATGACACAAATTAAATATAATTACTGTCACTATTAAATTTTGGTCCCGTCAAGAAAGATTATGGGAAAATAGCCTCGAGTTATAATTTTGAAGTAATTAAGCTCCTAGCAATTGCCTGCTAGGATTTTTGTATTTGATTTTGGCAGGATTTTTATTCGGAGCAAGTTATGGCGATCGTCACAAAATTCTGACGATCAACGGTGTATAATTATTGTGCAAATATTTCATCATGTTGTTTTGCTTCAAAACTGATCTAAATCAACATCAAATTAAATAACTCAAAATTTTAATATACAACCTTCTAATACCAATTTTTACAATTTTTGCTAGTTAGATTCAACTTAAGCCTTCAAAAATCAATCACTTTGTCTTCCTCAACAAATTTTTTTCGAGCTCAAAAAAAAAACAAGGGACTATAATATTTTTCAATTTTCCTCCAATCAAATCAATCTTAGTCATTGAAAATAGACAATATACGCTTTATGGAACATCACCTACTCAATTCTAATTACAAATAAGTAATGAATCTTCAATTTTCTATACCACATATTTTATTATTTTTTAATTTTAGTTGTATGCTCAAAATTTATTAAAGCAGAATAAAAAGAGAAGGGAGAAAGGAGAAGAAGACGATGCAGAAGAATAGGAAGGAGAAGAAGAGAATATGCCGAGAAAGGAGGAGGGGGGAAAAAGTTCTGACGGAAGTCTATAAAAAATTAATGAAACTTTAATAGGGTCAAAATATAAAGTGGTCGTAAAAATGTCCATTCAGCATAATTTCTTGATGTTAAAAATTAAAAGTATTCACTAGAGAATTAAAAATGGAAAAGCCACGCCTTAGATTAAACATCTAATTAATTAGCTAAGATAAGTACCTACTTATGGTAGGAAATAGTATAACATTTGGAACTATATATGATTAGCGATTATTGTTGACCAGCGGGTAACAAAAGACTTATTTGTCATTAATTATTATTATTATTATTATTATTATTATTATTATTATTATTATTATTATTCGAATTATATATCTTATCAAGCATATAATGTTATAATTGTCATGATCCCAAATTAATCGTCGTGATGGTGCCTATCGTGGAACTACGCCAGCCTCAGCTAAACAACCCAACACAGCAACAATACGTTGAAAACATTAGCGGAAACATTTAACATTTTAAGAAAAAACTGTTTGAAACATAAGAAAATCCCAAAAGTGATAAAAATTCAGGCCAAAATCAGGGTGTCACTGAGTACATGAGCGTCTAGATCAGAAAATACAATCTACTATAGTGTCTAAAGATATAAACTGAAAGTACGACAAAGATAAATAAGGAGAGTCAAAGACCACGAACGTCATGCAACTACCTTGATAATCTCCGAACTCTGGAACCTCGATCAACAACCGCCGCAATGATCGATATCGCCTGGATCTGCACACGAGGTGCATGGGGTAATGTGAGTACACCAACTTAGTAAGTAACAAGTCCAAACTTTGGACTGAAAGGTAGTGAAGAACTCAACCTCAACAACTATAACAGAAATAAATGTGCAGAAACGTAGGCATGCTTTCAAGTCAAATAGACAGCTCAAAGCAATAAAATAAATACAGATCGAACAGTGTAAGGTATACGGTTCAGCTAATCTCTACATTCCAATGCATAGAATGTATGAAACGCACCATGTGCTCCCACTCTCAAGTGTTCAACCACTCGATACTGTATATAGGCATCCGACACAAGGAAATCCATCCCAGAACATATACAACATTGACTGCAAGTCATTCAGTACCGAGGGAAAAAGTCAACCTAACCCTGTGGAGAGATCCATCTGCAAGTATCAAGAACTTCGGACAAATCCATGTCCAGAAAAATGCATCCCTCAATAATATCACCCGCGCTCACTAGGGTGTGTTACAGACTCCAGAGGGGCTTCTCCAACCCAAGTGCTATCATAATCATCAATATAACCACTGCGTCGTGCAACCCGATTCCATAACTGTCACTCATAACCTGGCCCTCGGCCTCACTCAGGCATTAACCTCTCTCGTCTCACGCACAGGCTCATAATGTCATGAAAATAAATTCGGAACAATGATATGATGCATCAATAAATAACTGAGACTGAGATATGATATAAAAATGCCTGGACATGACTAAGCACAAAATATTAATGAAAATAGTGAGATGACAACAAGAAACAACCACTAAGGGGTCGTTTGATATGAGGTATAAGAAGCTATATGGGTGGTATAAAAATTTAATATCACCCTAATACTCTGTTTGGTTAGCAAACTAGGTATAAGTTATCCCGGTGTTAATTTTAACACTAGGATAACTTATACCTTATAGAAGGTGGGGTAATTAGCATCGGTATAACTTATACCTTCTTCTTAGAAATTGCGCAATTGTCATTCTTAATACAACATACCAAACAATGAATGAACAATTATTCCAGCATAACTAATCTCATCATAACTTATCCAAATATAACTTATACCGGTATAACTTATACCAGTATAAATCATATTCCTATCAAACGACCCCTAAGGGTGCCAACAATACCGACATAAATCCTAAACATGATATCTAGCAAGATTTACAATTCACTCGCTTTATCAAATGATGAAAACAAGGATATCAACAAGATATAGTCACTAAACAGTGCCATAGAATCACCAAGGTCATAATTCTCACGATGCTCGCTCACACATCTGTTACTTTGCATGTGTGTCACCTCAATATCAATCACACAACACATAATTTAGGGTTTCAAATCCTCAGAACCAAGTTTGGAACCGTTACTTACCTCAAACCAACAAATATCCTACTCTATGATGCCTTTCCTCTCAAATCAGTCTCCAAACGCCCTATATCCAGCCAAAAGCAATACAATACGATCAATATAGGCTAAAGGAATCAATTCCACAAGAAAAATACTAATTTCTAGCTAAAAATCCAAAATCAGCTCAAACTTCGCCCTTGGGCCCACGTCTCGAAATCTGACAGAAGTCACTAAACCAAAAAGCATATTCATTCACGAGTCTAACCATACCAAATTTACTCAAATTCGACAATAAAATACAATTTAAAACCTCAAAATTTCATCTCAGAACACTTACCCCAATTAACTTCGCGAAAATCCCTTCAAGAATCGGCCAAATCCGTGATCTCTAACTTAAAATATGAAAAATGAGCTCAAACCCTCAATTTTTGAATTTGACACTATCTGCCCAGATTTCCTTCTTCACGAACGCGATCGTCGTATCGCTTTCGCATAGATCAACTTGGCTGCCTATCCGCTTTACTCTTCGTGAACGCGACTCATCGCGAACACGATGCTTTACTAGATCAAACCTTCATGAATGCAACCACCACCACGCATAGAACAAGGACCTGGGGTCCTCAACTACCTCACTTCTTTTCTCGAACGCGACACTAATCCCGCGTTCGTGATGCATATGCAGGCATTCGCTTCCTCTCCTTCGGGAATGCAAAGAAGAAAATCTCACCACTCAGAAAACACTCTTCGCAAACGCGACGACCCTCTCGTAAACGCGAAAGAGGAAACCAGAAAAATGCAGCAGCAGATATCAGCAATCTCGCCAAGGCTAAAAATGCTTTGTTAACCATCTGAAACTCACCCGAGGCTCGTGGGACCTCAACCAAACATACCAACACTTCTCATAACATCATCAAACTTAGTCGAACCTTCGAATCACTCAATACAATATCAAAACACCAAATTACCCCCCGAGTTCAAGCCTAAGAACTTTTAAACTTTCGAATTCCACGAATGATTCTAAAACCGACCAAACCACGTTCAAATGACTCAAATTTTGCACACAAGCCATAAATGATACCACGAACCTGCTCCAACTTCTGGAATCCAATCCAACCCCGATATCAAAATTTTTCTTATCGGCCAAAATCGCCATAATTCTAGCTTTCGCCAACTGAAGTCTAATTATACCACAGACCTCCAAATCATATTTCGGTCGCGATCCTAAGTCCAAATTACCTAACGGAGCTAACATGCCATCAAAATTTAATTTCGAGGTCGTTTACACATAAGTCGACTTCCTGTCAACTTTTCCAACTTAAGTGTTCAATTAAGAGACTATGTATCTCAATTCACTCTGAAACCACTCCAAACCCGAAGTAACTAACCTGGTATATCATAATATAATTGAAGAATACAAAAGAAGCAAAAAATGGCGAATATGGCCATAACTCTCGATACGACCGACCGGATTGTTACAATAATTCACGGGAGACTTTAAATTTTTAGGTCCTCAAGCAAAGATTTTAGTTATTCTGGGGTCTAGTTGAACCGCCTGTTGATTTTGATACCATTACTCCTCATTTAAGGAGCTATGGATGTGTATCATGTGTTTACAACAACACCGACTTGGATCTTCTATTATAACCACACAAAAAAAACATATTAGTACATTTCATTAATTAAAATAATAAATAGTAAAATAACATTTAATACCCTACACTAGTTACAATAGTAAATAGTAAGCAAATATGAAAATACAAATATATTCCATAAAGAAGGAAAACAGAAAGAAAAAAAAAACACGACACTATTTGCATCCTATTGGTGTTGCACAACAGGATAAGAAGCATAGTCAAAATAAATGGAGGAATAATGTTGAGAATATAATACAAGGTCCACGTATTTAAAAGTTATGGACACAAATGGTATACGTCTATAATTCCATTGAGAAGTAATAGGAGCATCTCAAAAGAAAAATAAAGGCAAAAAAGTTAAAAAGGTTATTCATAGAATCTCTCACATAAGTTCGTGAGATCAATAAATTTACTAGCTTATCCTATATAAACTTTTTAAGCATTTATTTAATCATGTAAATTTTAAATATATAATATATACATTCAACTATTTTGTCAAGAATCTTTATCTTAGTACATTGCTAAAATTATGGGTATGTGATTGCTCTCGGCTGATTGTTGTCCAACATTTTGACGGTCTATAAGTTTTGCCAAAATAAATTTGTGATTTATTTTTAAAATTCATATTTGGTCATTTGCTCATATTTTGGTCAAATTTCAAATTCCAAAATCAGCTATTGAGCTAAATTTGGGCTAAAATCCCAAAACTTAGGAATTATATACATGTTTTTTCAAAATAAAGTTGGAAAATATGTTTGAAAACGTATGTCCAAACACATTTTAATCTTCAAACCAAACTTCACCCAAATCAAATTTTTTAAAATAAATTTGGAATTTATGGTCAAACGCTAGCTTAGGAAAATGTATTTTTTTGCAACTTCTCAAGTCTTGAAATTATGCTAGTCCTTTCTATCGGGAGCAGCTCCTAGTTTTTTGTAAACTTAGTGGTGACCGATTTAATTTAATAAAATTATTCGTTTGAGTTCAAAAAAACTTCAGCCCTAACTACTCCAAATATTATTTGAAAATAATTTTATTTTTATGAATTTGTGCTTTATAGTATTTCATATAGTTTCTAGATATTTAAACTTTAATTATTTCAAAAAATTAAGAAATTTGAATATCTAGAAGGATTTTCCATAAATATTTGGAGAAAAAACAAAATGACTTGTGTTACATGAGCTAGACTAGCTAATCTACGGACACACGGTATGCACGCGACATCTTACCAATGAATTTCTTAAAATTAATGATTGGACCCAAATAAGAAAGCATGAAGCTGATTGTTATGAAATATAGAGGATCTGACTTTAGTAAATAATAAGAAGGAAATTTCCAATTTGGATCTATATATATTTTCAAGTCTTTGGTCTGACGGCCCCTAAATTCTCAGTAATCTAAAATCATTGAATATTAATATGTGATCCAAAATCAATGAATATTAATCTCATACGATATTCCATACACTTTTTAGGTTGATTAGTCTTTGGTAAATTACTTAAACGGGTATACGGAATTTTCTAGGGAAAATTACATGTTCAAGGGATACTCATCTAGACGTGATTTATAATATTCTATTTTGTGTGAAACAAGTGCAATTTAAAGTGGACCATTGTGCTTAATTATTATCAACATATATTCATGTTGTTAGAGGAAATTATGTTAACATCTGCTATCTTTCACCGTCATTAATATATATCGAGTAATTCTAACCTAACTCGTGATTTTCCTCTTATTTCATTAACCAATACGCCACACCCTTGACGTATATCGAATCTTGGGGGCCAAGGTCCCTCAGTTCACCCAAAGGACAAGAACTGAAAGTAAGATTTCTTTTTGTGTCCTATTTTTATGGAAATGCCACATCCAAAGCTACCTTCTTGATTGACGTTGATAGGGTCGTTGCTGATCTCCTCACCTTTAGTTATTAAATTAACCAATTTAAGTATTTTAACTTTTATTTTAAGTAATATTCTTTTTTTACGTAATATTCTTTTTTTAATATTTCAGAGAAATTGACAACTTTTGTATTATATTGGGAACTTATTTAATCTTAAAATCTCATCTTTATCTTATTGATATGAATTGTGATCATGTCCAACTATACTTTATAAGAAAAATTAAGCAGTCGATGGAAATATAATCTGGTCTAAAAATTTAGAGTCGAATTCCACATAGAATTAAGGTTTATTGTATCTGTTAAGTATCACAAAAAAAAGACAAGCTTGAACAATTCCTAAGTTACAAAATATTGAAATTTTCTTTCTAACAAAGTAACTAACTAATTGAAGTATTAAATTATCAACTAACTAATGGTCCGAGATAAGATTAAGGAGAGGTCTAAAGTATGATTTCCTCAATTGTCGGAATTCTTCCCGCTATGTTTCCTATAATTTTTTATAAATATTTTCTACTGATAGTGAGTACTTCGGGTGTCATAATTCTCTTCCAAGCAACTATTATAATTTACTAGACATATTCATCCAAACTACGCTAGCTGGCACTAGTTCACAACTCACCAAGATCGCACCAAGGTTTTTATTCACAGGCTCGGAATCCCAAACGGACATTGATAATACTGAAATGCACTTCAAGCCAAACTTATGAAATTTCTTCCAAAATGCTAACGTCAACAATAGGCGCCAAAATACTTCTGGGTTATCCAAAACCCGAACCGGACATACGTCCAAGTCCAAAATCAACATACAAACTTGATTGAACCTTTAGATCCCTATTCCGAGGTTGTTTACTCAAAAATCTAATCCTAGTTAATTCTTTCAATTTGCAACTTTAAGCTTTCGAAATGAGAATTCTCTTTTCAAATCAACTCTGAACTTCCCAAAATTCAATTTCGACAATGCGTAGAAATCATAATACCTGAAATGAAGTTGCTCATGGTCTCAAACTGTTGAACGACGTGCTAGGGATCAAAACAACTGGTCGGGTCGTTACAATCTTACTATTTAAGATCCAGTCATACTGTGAAATAATTTGAAAGATAGATATGACCACCTGAAGATGGTCGTCTTCCACGGATACGATATGATTGGACTCATCTAAGGCTACAAGATTTTGAATCTATTAGTGAGTATAATTCTGCTATGTTCAAAATTATTTCCAATAAAAATTATGTGGTGATAATATTACTGATCATGATATGTTGGAGAAAACTTTCATCACTTTCCATGCCTCGAATATGCTCTTGCAGCATCAATATTGAGAGATGGGATTTAAAAAGTATTTTGAACTTATCTCACATCTTTTTATAACCGATAAACATAATGGGATATTAATGAAAAATCATGAAAGTCAACCTACTAGTTCTTATATATTCCCTGAAGTGAATGAGACGAACTTCCACCAAGCTAAACGTGGAAGAGATCGTGGCCCCAATCGTGGTCATAGCCGTGGTCGGGGAAGAAATCCCAATCATGGTAATAATAATGCACCAAAGAACCCTCCCTGCCACCAGCAGTGAAAAAGGAATGAACAAAAGTACGAAGATGTGCAAGCACTAAATGCAGAAAGTGCATGCTATAGATGTGGAGGAAAATGGCATTGGTCATGCACATTCCGTATGCCAAAGCACCTGGTTGAGCTTTATCAAGCCTACCTGAAGAAGATAGAGAAAAATTTTGAAGCAAATTTTATTTCTGAAGATAATTTAGACTTCATGCATTTGGATGTAGTTGATTACTTTGCACTACCAGAAGGACAAACAAGTCATGCACTCGGTGGTGAATCTGTAGAAATGTAAATATTTTAATTTTTGTTATTTGTAATAGATAGTATGGTTATGTAATTGTATATGTGCCAGTAGCACCAGCACAACGTAGTAAGATATGACCAAAAAGAAGAATAGAAATATATGTTGGGTTTGAATCACCTTCTATTATTCTCTATCTTGAACCATTGAGAGGATATTTATTTAATGCTCGATATGCAGATTGTTGGTTTGATGAAAAATATTTCCCACAATTAGGGGGAGAGAAAAAGAAAATCAAAAGAAAATTTGTGTGGAAAGTTTCATCATTATCTCACTTTGATCCACGTACCCCTATATGTAATCATGAGGTCCAAAAGATCATCCATTTACAGAATATAGCAAATCAAATGCCAAACGCATTTACTGATTTGAAAAGGATAACTAAGTCACATATCCCTGCAAAGAATGTGCCTATCCGAATTGATGTCCCAGTATGATCATCTACTAGCATGAGAGCTAGTGAACCTAAAGCACGCCTGAAGAGTGGTATGCCTTTGGGTTCTAAGGATCAAAATCCTCAAAAGAGAAAATTGACAAATGATCAAAATGATACTATGAAGGGATTTCCTGAAGAGACCCAAGATCTGTTAGTTCTGAGATTCCTAAAGAAATCAATGAACCCAAAGCTCATATGAGTAAGGAACTTTTAATAAAATCTACCAGTGATGGAATTAATTTGAATCGATATAAAATAGTAGTGGATAATATTTTTGCATATAATGTTGCACTTAATATTATACAAGATACTAAGGATCTTAAACCCCGATCTGTCGAAGAATATCGACAAAGATCTGATTGGCTAAAATGATAAGAGGCAATTCAATCGGATTTGAACTCACTTGCTAAAAGAGAGGTGTTTGGACCAGTAGTCCGAACACCTGCTAGCATAAAGTCAGTTGGTTATAAATGGGTTTTTATGAGAAAAACCAATGATAAAAATGAAGTTGAAAGATACGAATCTCGCTTTGTTGCACAAGGATTCTCACAACGACCTGGGGTCGATTTTGATGAAACATGTTAACCTGTTATGGATGCCATAATATTTCGATGTCTCATTAGTTTAGCACTACATGAAAGACTTGAAATACATCTAAGGGATGTAGTTACAGCGTATCTGTACGGTTCGCTTGATAATGAAATTTATATGAAAATCCTTGAAGGATTTAAAATGCCTGAAGCGAATTCAAAATCTTAAGAACTTTATTCAATTAGATTACAAAGATCTTTATACGATTTAAAGCAATCTCGGCGCATGTGGTATAATTGCCTTAGTGAATATTTGCTTAAAGAAGGTTACATAAATATAGGAGAATAAGGTATACCTCGATAATTATAAATACCCCAGGAAAGGATATAATAACAACGAGGAAGGAGTTTTTCTAATTTAAGGACAATCGGTTTGGGATTTTATTAAAAATTTTAGAGTCGCCACTTGGGAAAATAATGGTGTCCCAAGTCACCGGTTAATCCCGAACCGAGGAAATTTATGACTCTGTATTACAGTCTGCGAAACTAGAAATCTGGATAAGGAATTTTGTTAACCCGGGAGAAGGTGTTAGGCACTCCCGAATTCCGTGGTTTCAGCACGGTCGCTCAATTGCTATTTTTGTTTTTATCTGATTTCTTTATATGTTCCAACTATGTGCTGTTATATTCCGCTTTTAATATTTTATGACTTGTGACATCGCAAAAGCGTATTTTGAGTCACACCGCAACCAGTACGCCTGTGACTTTTAACACGTTTCGGCTTCGCCGAGATTTAAGATTTGAGTCACATTAGATGTGCACTCATATTAGGGAAGTATATTTTAAAATCGTGCCAATATCGTCTAACGGCTTGTTATTCTTTATGAAAGACCATGGAATTTACTAAACGGTCTTCCCGAATCTATCACATTATTATTATTTATATGGGGGCCCCGTTTGTTTTGTTCTTATACGAGGCTCATCCCATTCATTTTTAATAGTCCAATCCTAACGCATACTATATTTTCTACTTTTGGTTTTTCCTAGTCATTTTTAATTATGTTATAATTTCAGAAATATATCCAGGCCCTATCATTTATATCTCCAGGCCTGGACATTCAAGGCTCAAATTCAGTAGACCAGCTTTTGTATCTGGGTTTCAGAAAACTCAGAATATGCTGAAGTCTTTGTTCAGAAGCCTAGTTGTAAATTTAATTGGATCCAGGCCTGCGCTATTCATCAGGCCCAGACCAAATGAGAGAAAGAGAAAGAAACAGAATTGGAAATTCATTATATACACAGATACTTGAGATCAAAAGAAGAATGAACCCAAATTGTATTTATTTATGAAGAGAAACAGCAGTAGAGGATTAACAGTATCAATTTTAAATCACCACTATCTAATACTAATCGAATCTGACTAACAAACTACTTTTCTTCATATTTTTTATCAACAAATTACTTAACTATTTAAACAGGATTATTACTTAACATATTACTAATTATGACTCATATTCTTCTGATTGTAATTAATAAATGCTAATTGTATTCAAACAGTTCCAATTGTAATTACCAATTACTAATTGTATTTAAACAGTAGGCTAGTTGCGTAACTATTTCGATCAGTCAAATGATATTTAAGTTTGTATTTAACTACTGATTTTAACTCATGCAACTTACGGTTGTTATTGAACTATGAAAGAGATAGGCTAAAGCTAAGTTAATGATTTTATTCTAATTCATGTAATTACTGTGGTTATATGCATGTTATGAATCCATTTTTTAAAGCTATGTGAGTTAGTTTTAACTAATTAACCTATTTTTAAAACTAACCTAAGTGATTACGGTTACTTCTACTCTAATCTACATCCTATCTATTACATTGTCTTCAGCGTCATCTCATGTTTCATATGTATCAATTATACAACCATTTCCTATCAAATTACAAAGTATCTACTTATGTGCTAAAATAAGAACAGATAACAGAAACAGTCTCTAAAATCAAATCATGTCATTTATTTCTTCAAATCAACTGCAGTTACATGCTTGAGTAGTAGTTGTGTACCTGATTTAGCAAAAAACAGATCTATGAGTCTAAGGATGCAAGTGAGGAAGGATAATCAATTGATCACAGCAGCAGAATCGAATCAACAGAGCAAGCACAGCAAAAACAGTTGAATCAACACAGTCGAACAAAGCTTTCAAGTTCAGCAAATAAGCAATCCAATAGCAAACTTGAAGAAACCCAATAGAATCCAACAAATAAGAGTAATAGATGATTCCTAGTTGAGTTTCAGAACTGTGCTCAACCAATACCCAGTAATTCACTCTTGATAGTTTTTCTCTTAATTTTTAGAATTTTTCTCTAAATTCTAAAAATCCAGCCCTTATTCAAGCTTAATTACAGCCTATTTGTGGGTGTGAGTGGTGAAATTTTGAGGGGAAATTCAAAAATCTTATTCCCAATTCCCTCCCTTAATTCTTTTATTTTCTACAGTTTAGTACTTATTTCCAGATTAAAAATGCCTTCCAGCCCTTGCTGGAAGGTTCTAGGGGGATCTTTTGGCTTCTATTAGGGTTTATTACTATAGTACTCTCACTTGCTAAGGTTTTTTATAATTAAGCCTTTTTGTTGGGTCTATTTTACCCTTTGTTTTGTGCATTATTGCAGAAATACTAGGCCTGAATGTCTAATTTATCCCTACAGGCTCTATTAAATCTACAACTATGCCATTTTCATTCCTTTTTATACCCTTGCTATTATCTATTAATTACCCGACCTGTCCAAGGTCTAGGTGTTCATATTTTAGTTGTTATTTAACTGCTGGCCACTTATTACAAGTCATTTAAGACTTGGCCAGGTTTACACCTTAATTTCTTTCAATTTTAACCTCTTTAAGAGGTAACCCTTCTGTTATTACTTATTGAGTTGAATTGCAGGACTAGCCTGCTTTTTATTTGGAATTAAACACTTTACAGAATTAGTCAATCTAGTGTTTGGACTTAGCTTTGCAAAATTAGCCATTCTATTACTTGGACTTATAATATTGGTCATTTTAGACTTAGGCTCAAACTTACAGAACTAGTTATTTAGACTTAGGCTCAGTATTATAGAGTTGGCCACTTTCAGAATTAGCCACTCTTTAAACTATTTCAATTGTAGCCATTTTGGATTACTTTTCAATTTTAGCCAATTAAAATACTTTCAATATTAGCCATTCATCTAATCAGTTATCTATTACAGTTATAACCAATACCCTAAAGCACAATAGGACTAATTATAGTCTAAAACATGAATTCATCACAAATACAGCCTACTTATGTCAATTTGCACACATAGCCACAATCAGAAATCATTTATCATTTAATCAAAACTCAGAGGGAAATTTGATAATGGTTGAATTTCAATTAAACAACTCATAACTCAGATTCAAGCATAGCATAAAAAATCTAACATAAGAAAACATATCTAGAATACATTCATGCTCAGACTTATAAGAAACCCTAAAAGGCTCAAATATACCAATCAAGCATAGTAGACAGAATTGATAACAGGCAAGTGATAGCAATTTATTAGAGAAAAATATCAAAAGATGAACTAGTGAAAACAAGAAACGTATAAAAGTAAAATGAAGAGAAGATAGAAGATGAAAAGATTCTAACAACTAATCATGCAAACAGACTAATTATGACTGACAAAGAAAGCAAAATAAGCACAGAAATCATGCTATCAATCAAAACAGAAAAAACAGGAGATGAGGACTTAGCTTGTAGGAACTGTCTCCTGAGCTTCCTCATTCTTTTCTTTCTTTTCTTTTCCTTTCTTGCTTCCTTTTGTTTTTCTTTTCTTTTTTCCAGTTTTTCAGACTTCAAAGACTTGAAGTCTTTATTTTCCGATTTTCTTGAATCAGATTGTTTTCTTGGGTATTTTGGTAGAGAAGAGTGTTTAGAGGACATAGGACGTGTGTTTTGGGGTGGGTATTATTTGGTGGTTTGCCGGAGTTAGTGTTCTGGCGAATCTATTTCAAAGATTCGAGTAATTCTGGCTAGATTCGAGGGAAACCATTAGGTGAGGTGGTAGATCGTCTTAAGACGGTTGTATCGTGTAAATTTGGGGACCTGGTTCGTACTTGGGTGGTCCCCGGCTAGTGTTCTGGCGATCGGGATTTCAAGATTGGGGGAACTGGGGAGTTTTGGACGGGGTTAATGGGGGCTAAGGTTTGTTTGGAGGTGTGGAGTGGTATTTTGAGAGTTGGATGAGCCGGAGAAGGCCATTGGAGCCGGCCAGTCTCCATGATCGGAGATGGAGAAGAAGAGACGAAGAAGAAAGGGGTGAGGGCGGCTAGGGTTTTGGGGCTAATGAAGAATGGCTGGTCTCCGAAGAGACCAGGCCTTAAATACCTTGCATTGCCTGATTGATCCTGAAACGGTGTCGTTCTTGATCAACAGCCCAGGATCCTAGGATCTAAAACGGCGTCGTTCAAGTGTTACATGGAGATGGTTTAGTCTCCGTTAGATCATTCTAAATGGACGGCCAAGATTAACCTTATGAAAACTGTGTTGTTTGGTTTAATTAGAGGGATTCAAAATCGACCGTTGGATCAATTACACAGACGGCCAGGATTTAATTTTTTATAAAATTGGACCGGATGTTCTATCTCTTGGCCTGAGGTGTTTTGGGCTTGACACATTGGCCCAATTATTGTATTTATATGTATTTTAATTATTTTTATGTATTTTTCTTTTTGTATTTCATTTTTCTTTTTTATATTCTTTCAATTATTATTTTCACTCTCTTCTTCTTACTTTTTTTACATATGCTTCAAGTGGCCATCCGCCATTACTGCTTCTCCCCCTATATCACCTGATTGTAATGTAAAAAAATTAAAGAGTAGAAGTCTACCATTAAAGGGCATTCAAAGCTTTGCTTTAGAAAATAGAATTTCTTGTAATTCTTAGTTATTTGGATTGAGTTTAATTCCAATTGATTGAAAATATCAAAATGAGTTCAAAGTTTAAATTTGAAGTGAATTGGAGTAGATTTGAGCAAGATTTGAGTTAAATTTCAGAAAAAACGCAAAGAAGAAGACGAAGTCAGCTTTTTGTATAATTATGTATAATCTTGTATAATAGTGTATATGAGTGTATAAACACATCGTATACACTATTATACACATTTATACACCTTTAAACAAACGTCTATATGCGAACTTCTTTCATAATTTTCAGTTGCAATTCATGTTCAAAACTAGTCCAAATCTCCATTAAATGACTTCAAATTTTATATACAACCTCCTTATACTATTTCTAACAAGTCTAAATAACACTCACTCTAAATTTCTCACAACATTAAATTCGGAATTTTAATTCACATATTTAAGCTTGTTAAAAATCTAATTTTTACCACCCAAATAGATTTGGTTTGTTGAACTAATATTTGAGTCACAATTACTAATTCGAAAATTAACTTAAAAGCTTGAGCAATCCTTTTTAAAAATTAAATGGTAATTTTGAGAACCTATTGGAGTTGGATGTTGAATCTTAGCCTATTATTTTTGGGCTAGTTGGTTGTAAATTGAAATATGGGCTATAAAATTGAAAATTGAGGAGCTCAATTGTTCTTATGTGAAATTATGTATAAAATTGGACCGGATATTGTAATGTCTTGGGCTGAGGTGTTGTGGGCTTGGCACCTTGGCCCAATTATTGTATTTATATGTATTTTTTATGTATTTTTTTATGTATTTTAATTATTTTTGTGTATTTTTCTTGTTGTATTTCATTTTTCCTTTTTTATATTCTTTTTCAATTATTAATTCTCTTTTAATTTCCTATTTTCTCTAATTTTTCTGATATTTTTTTATATTTTTTATTATTTTTCTTTAATTTCCGGTATATTTGTCTTTTTTGCAGCGTATCTGTACGGTTCGCTTGATAATGAAATTTATATGAAAATCCTTGAAGGATTTAAAATGCCTGAAGCGAATTCAAAATCTTAAGAACTTTATTCAATTAGATTACAAAGATCTTTATACGATTTAAAGCAATCTCGGCGCATGTGGTATAATTGCCTTAGTGAATATTTGCTTAAAGAAGGTTACATAAATGATGTTATTTGTCCATATATTTTTATAAAGAAAATGGCATCAGAATTTGTTATACTTGCTATTTATGTTGATGACATAAATCTTGATGGAACTTCAGAAGAGCTCCAAAAGGCAATTGAATATCTTAAGAAACAATTTGATATGAAAGATCTTGGAAAGACAAAACATTGTCTTGGTCTTCAAATTAAACATTTAGTAGACGGGATCTTTATCCATCAATCTGCCTATACAGAAAAGGTCTTAAATGATTTTACATGGACAAGGTGCACCCATTGAGTACACCAATGATTGTTCGATCACTTGAAGTAAATAAATATTTGTTCTGACCTCCGGAAGAGGACGAGGAACTCCTCGGTCCCCAAGTACCTATCTCAATGCAATTGGTGCACTAATGTATTTTGTTAATGCTACAAGGCCTGACATAGCATTTTCTGTTAATTTACTAGCAAGATATAATTCTTCTCCTACACGGAGACAATGGAATGAGATTAAGCATATATTGTGATATTTAAAGGAAACTCTTAATATGGGTTTGTTTTATGCTAACAAAGGTAGTGCAAATTTTGTTGGTTATGCAGATGCAAGTTATTTATCTGATCACCATAAAGCTCGATCTAAAATCGGGTACTTATTTACATATGAAGGTACTGTCATATCATGGATCTCCACAAAGTAATCTATTGTTGTTACTTCTTCAAATCACGCTGAGATAATAGCTATCCATGAAGAAAGTAGGGAATGCGTATGATTGAGATCAATAATTCATTTTATTCGAGAAAAATATGGTTTGGAATGTGAGAAAAGACCCACAATTTTATATGAAGACAATGTTGCATGCATAGCCCAATTGAAGTGAGGATTTATAAAAAGAGATATAACGAAGCATATTTCATCAAAATTATTCTACACATACGACCTTCAGAAAAATGATGACATTGACGTGCAACAAATCTGTTCAAGTGATAATCCAGCAGATTTATTCACTAAATCTTTGTCAACTTCAACTTTTGATAAGATGGTATACAAGATATTTGAAACAAGGTTTTCATTAGGGGAGTAAAATACGCGATGCATTCTTTTTTTTTTTCTTCGAGGATTTCGATCCTTAGAACCCAAAGGCCTACCACGTTTCAGACGTGCTTTAGGTTCACTAGCTCTCATGCTAGTAGATGATCCTACTGGGACATCAATTCGGATAAGCACATTCTCTGCAGGGATATGTGACTTAGTTATCCTTTTCAAATCAGTAAATGCGTGTGGCATTTAATTTGTTATATTCTGTAAATGGATGATCTTTTGGACCTCCGGATTATATATAGGGGTACATGGATCAAAGTGAGATAATGATGAAACTTTTCACATAAATTTTCTTTTGATTTCCTTAGTAAAATACGCGATGCACTCTTTTTTCCTTATTAAGGTTTTTTCCCATGAGGTTTTCTTTATAAGTTTTTTAATGACACATAGCTATGTGTATTACTAAATATATGTACTCTCTTTCCTTCACTAGGACTTTTTCCCATGTGACTTTTCCTAGTAAGGTTTTAATGAGGCACATTATCTTTTAATGAACATCCAAGCGGGAGTATTATACATATATTATATTATGGATGTTCATTTAGTACTCCGTTGTAAATAAGCTTCCTGAAGAAGCTTATCCATATAGGACTCCGCTGTAAATATGTTTATCTATTGCGTACTCTATTGGAAATAAGCTTCCCGAAGAAGCTTATCACTCTGGTACCCTATTATGGATAAGTATTACCCCGGTAGACGATTATCCATACCGGATATACTAAGCTTATCACTTCGGTACTTGGTTATGGATAATATTACCTCTGGTAGAAGATTATCCATACCGGGTACAATAAGCTTATTATTTCAGTACTCCGTTATGGATAATCATTGCCCCTAGTAGAAAATTATTCATATATAGTATAATAGCAGCTTACACAACAGCTTCTTTTCTTCTATAAATAGAAGAGATTTCAGTTCATTATGTATATCACATTAAATTCGAATAATATGTCAGTTTCTCTCAATACTTGTCTTTAGTTTATAGTCTTTATTTTATAACACTTTATACGTAGAAAATGTATTTCAAAAAATACCTTTTCTACCAAAAAAGGATAATTGCCTTCCCATTTTATGGGCAAAAGTCATTGTTTTTCCTCAACTATTTAATTTTAACTTTAATTCAATCACAACAATCTAACATTATTATCAATATATTTGATAAATACTTTTATCTCAAAAATATCTTTCACTCGCCACTAAACACCACAAAAAATTAGAAGAACTTTTGTCATATCAAACACGCTTCATTTGATTATTAAATTATGTATAGAGTCAAATACATAAATATAAAAAGGGATAGAAAATGAAAGTTTATAGCAAGCACCTTAACAAATAATGTCAATAAACCAAAATAAGAAGAAAAAAACTGTTATTGTCCTATTCAAGTCTACGAAGTATGATTGAAGTTGATAAAGACAAAGGAAATTTCTAGATAGTTAGTAATTTATTTATTATTTAAGTAAGTCAAGGATGAACATATCTTTTGTTTGCTAAGGAAAAAACACAGAAGCCAATGTTTTGTTTTGGATTAAATCTAAATGGTCTGCTTATTCTCTTGTACAACCCCTTCTTCCAAGAAACTTCCTATATTATATTCCTTAGATTTCAACCACAAGTAGTGTTTTGATTATTTTTAGGTATATAGTCCGTACATGGAAAGGACAATTCTTCTGAATTCTCTCAAATATGCATTCCTAGTTCCATCCTTATAAATAAACACTTTTCATATGCATGTAACTTCAAGAAGTCTTGATAATAATACCACTTATTGTTTGGTGTTCGAAATTTACTGGCTCGATTAATCTTTATTCGCGTTGTTCAAGGCCTTATACCTTCAAATTTGCACCAACATGTCTCCAATCAACTCCATTAATTTGCCAAGAATCTTCTCAAAGCTTGACAAGAATGGTGATGGACTCGTGAGCCTCAACGAGCTAAAGGGATTTCTTGATACCATAGGCATTAATTCAAGCCAAGAAGAGCTTGAGTTGCTTGTTGGGAAAACAAGCCTAGACTCCATTGATTTTTTCCTCTTTTATGATGCCATCACAAAAGTACATATTAAAGAAAGCAAGCGCGAAAATATTTTCCTGGAAAATGAGTTACAGAAAGTCTTCAGAGTATTCGATTTGAATGGTGACGGATTTATATCGTGTGAGGAGTTGCAGAGTTCATTGTCAAGATTAGGATTGTGGGATGAGCAATGTGGGAAAGATTGCAAGAGCATGATTAATGTTTATGATACAAATTCTGATGGGAAACTTGATTTTGAGGAGTTTAAGGATATGATGTTTGATAATTAAGAAACTGTAATTTAAGTTATTAGAAAGCAATCCCGCTTACCAGAAAAATGTTTAATTAGTTGTAAGCATTTGGAATGATGTTCATGGTCTGCTGGGGATTGTAGATTTGTTAAACTTTGTGTAATAGATTTTTAATACTCTATAATTTTACGCTGACTATACAACTGGATGTCTCCCAAGAGGTTGTAAGTTCGAGTCCCAAGACCAAGGTGACAAGTTCTTGGAGGGAAGTATGCCGAGGGTCTATTTGGAAACAGCCTCTATATCCGAGAGTATAGGCAAGGTCTGCGTACAGACTATCCTCCCAAACTTCTCTAAATGAGATTATGCTGGATTGTTGTTCTTGATACAAATGGATGCCTATGACTTTTCTACGGTACTTTGTTCATTTTTTCGTACGAGTAAACTTTGAAAATATAAAAGTATGTATATTTGCAAATTGCAAGAATTTAAGGATTTTGGTTTGTCAAACAGACTCTTTCTTGTAATATCAGCAACCTTAATTGACAGTTGAAGGGACTCCTTCTGCTTCATTAATTTTATTATGTGGCACTATTTAATTGAATTTGCTCATTTCACGTGTCGCTTGTTGCTTGGTTATTTTGCCATGTAAATTACGAGCGGCAACATGTGTTGATTCTTTAGGGGAGTGTGTACACTAAAATCATGTGCCGCGATTTTGTAGGCCCCAAGGCTCACATAGACAAATAGAAGGTTCGCGTCGAAGAATAGATTTATTATGGACCGAGTTCGAGTCCGAAAGCAGAACACGAGGCTCGAAGATTTAAGTGTTTGAGGAACGTAGGAGCCTAGTGTGATCAACTTCGAGATAATGCCGTTATGAGTTTATAACAGAATGAGCAAGACTCATGGCACGCCCCCAAGATCCTGGTGTAAATTTTGAGATAGATTTGTACGAATCCGTACTAGATGGTTAGAACGTTGTCCCAATAAGATTCTTTACTGTAAATAAATGTAACTTATTTAGGGTTCCCCTATTATATAAAGGGGGTCCCATTCATTTTGTAACCATCATTAATCATTGGCAAAAGAATACACACTCTTACTTTCTCACTTATTATTCATCATAATTTCCTTTAACTTTATTGTTCTTACTTTACTATTCTTGACCTAAATCGAGGCCACCTTAGCTCGAGGTCGAGACTGGCTTGCACACTGGTTTGATTTTACTTATTTCCTTCATTCATACGTTAGTTTTCTTGGTTATTAATTAGTACTAATGAACTAAACAACATATTTTTAAAATCATAAATCAAATTTAATTATTACTCGTATTTTCGAGGCAAACAAGAAATATATTAGATAATAGTGTTTAGTTGGTACATATGTTGGATGCTATAAATGTTAAATTGGAACAAGGCATTGACCAAGTGTTAAGAATCCCACAAGTTCGGGGCCGCTTATGAGTTTGGCTAAAAGAATTGTAGATACAAAGTAACAGACAATAAACATAATACTGTGTAAATATGTTGTTTTACTTTTCTTGAACTCAAGTAACGAAAGATTACTTATAAAGTCAAAAACTAAAACAAATTAAGCTTTAAAAAAATTGCTCAAGTAATAACAATAAATAAGAAAAAGGGAAAAAGATTTCTCCCCGGAGACAAATAAAACTAGGGGTGTCAATGATTTGATTCAGTCTGTTCCCATGAAAATCTTATAGCGTTACAAATTTTGAATTAGTTTATCTGAGTATAATCTATATGAGACTTTTTCAATTTTGTATTACACCATCTTTTGTCCTACTGTAAATTGTAAAATTAATCTAAAGAAAAAGTAAAAAAAGAAAAAAAAATCATTCCCCCATTGCCCCCAAATTCTGGGGACGCCAGGGAATGAAATCATATCATAGACGCTTTTCCCCGAGCAAAAGCTTCCAGTTAGAATGAGGACCCTCGCTGCCATCAAACTTAAATGGCACCCATCCTAAGGCATGTGCAATTTCTTCGAGCTCTTCGATAACAGGTGTGGTGTCACGAATATAAACTCGTCCCCCTGGTCGAAGAATTCTGTCCATTTCTAGCATGATAGTCGTCACATTACATCTGCATGAACGCGGGAATAAGATGTGAGAACATATAGTCACCCTCATATAAAATGATCTACTTTTTTACGAACCACATTGATCGATAAGATAAGGGCAAGGTCAACGAAGTACCATACCTATTTCTTTCTACTGAGAAAAGAGCAGCTGCATGGAGTAAATCATATGTTCTTGGATAAGTATCAAATGGCTCACACCTGAAGTTCAAACCAATAGAAACAGGTTAAGCTTTTCATGTCAATGGTCTAATTCGTTGGTAAGAGGTCATTTTCAACTACTGAAACTGATCCGGTGTGGATCAGTTATTCATTTGATACGAGGTACAACATAGTGTATTGTTTTGTGGACGTTCATGTAAATTATTTACTTATGTTAGCTTAAAATCATTAGTCAATAACTCAGATTTTTGACTTCGAAATAAACATTTTGATGCAAAAATCATCCAAAGAAAGCGGAGTGTACATTACCAGTCATGCATGACTCCAATGAGACCCCGGTCATATAGAACTGGCAATGTATTAGAACCACTAACAGGAACAACATTCATAACCCAGCAATCGATGTTCAAATCATACAATGCAGCTGCAAACCTACCAAAGAATCTCAAGTTAGGAGTAGTGCAGCTTAAACAATTTTCAGACAGCAAAAGCTTAGATATTACCAGAGCATATAAAATGGAATGACCAGACCCGAATTTTTTAAATGGAACATACCCCCCATATAAAGCTCTCATGTCCATCACGTTTCGTAGGTTTAATTCTTTCCAATGGAAAGCACCAACATATCCACTTATGATTTCATGCCAAAATTTTGACTCTGCTTTAAAAATTTCCCTCCTAGATAGTTCAGCGTCCATTTTTATACTAAACAGCCTGTCCGGTGGAGAGTGAAGGCGTGCAGGCCAAGTAGTCACGTTAGCTCCATAGCCGTTCTCGGGTAACTGTGTAATGCATGTCTTAAGGTTTACATTCCTGCCAAAAAAAAAAAAAGAACCAGTTCAACAAGGATCAGCGGCACATAGTTAGGAGTTCACTCAACTTTGTCAGTACTTTATTCCGCTGTGTTAAGCTCCATATTGTTAATAGTTAATTGCCCCCTCAACCCATGAACTTTTGGAAGGGAGAAATATACATACATATATGAGTACACCAAATTCATCATAAAAACACAAACTGCGAACAGGATAGTAGATATGAGTACATGACTCAACAGGAGTCCAAGGAAATTGCACAACACGTATCCAGAATTGATGAAATTACAGCATGCTACATTATGAAATTGGCAGAAGAGAGTAGGAAATACCAGACATTATCTGGATCGTCACCAACACCACACAGAGAAGGTTGAACTGCTAGAGGACGACTGAGATAGCAGCTGTTATTCAGTGGCTTCCTCCAAATGGAAATATCACCCTCATTCTTTAGTAGTTCCCAGCATAAGCGTCGAGTAAGATCCTCCATTTCTGCATAACAGTAAGGAATACAAAGCATAAAGCAGCATGTTGTTTTACCACAGTTAGAAGAGCTCACAGTAACGATTTAGCTAAGAAGGAAAGTACAAAAATGATGGACGTGGCATCCAATTTTCAAGAAGATTCATAACTCATTAACATCTCTGATTCTCCTTATGCTACATAAAGAGAAAGCTAAAGATGGACGATTTACACAATTCGCTAACAGAAACAAATCCTGAAGATTCATGTCTACGTTTCTAACTCATAACAACCTCTATTTGATGGTGCCATATTGCTAGATATTGGATGAAGCTGTTACCTTTCAATGGTGCAAACAAGTTTTCTTCGTGTCTGTAAACAGGTTCTGCTTTCCAAATAAAGTATCCTCCTGCCCGAAGCATCCTGTTTACCTCTAGGAGCAGAATTCCATCTTCACCGGCAATAAGATTTACCCCTCAAACCATATATATCATGTGGAAAAGAGAAGGAAAGAAGACGCAATGTTTGTGTTGCCATGCAAATATAATTTACTTAAAAAAGAATACATGTAAAAGTTCAAAAGATGGTTTGTTTCTATTTCTCATATTTTAATCAAGTTTCTTTATATTTCCCATATTGTGTTGCTTTCCCATGTCTAGCCATTTGTTTTTGTTTTTTTACAGAGTGGGGATGAGATTGGTTTTAGTTGAAAAGAATAGTTTAAGATATGTCGCAAGATTGAAACCTTATTTTACACCAGATAATTTGTACAATAACAAAACATTTCAGCAGTCTAGAAAATAACAGAAATCTGAACAATTTCTTGGACAAAAACTTGAGGATGAATAGCAATCAATAGCGAAACAAATAGTAAAGCAAACAAGATGTACCATCACGAGTCCAATTAATGCTACATCTGGAACAATGTATCAAGTCAAATGCTTGGCTAGGGAACAATAGACGGTGGGTAGCAAATGCTGTTAACATAGCAGGCACTCCCCGTTCTAATGCAAATTGAATCTGATTCTTATGCATATCTTTTGTTGCAATGGACAGTGTGCTGACATTGCGGTCCATCAGATATGCACCAAAACTCGCTACATCACCACCGATATCCATGACAACTCTTGTTTGTTGGCCAAAAGCAATTTCTGGGACCATCTATGGTTGAATGAACATAGTAGCATTTTTAAGTCATGTTGATAAGACATAAACCAAGTAGGAAGCGGAAAAGGCAGAGTACCTTGGAAATCTGATCTAAATACTGATTTGCACGGAGGACAAATTGTGTCCCATCTCCTGGAAATATGCACTTGTCTCCCTTCTTTTTTACCCACTTATTATTTGCTTTGTCTTTAAAGGGTGTATGGGGCACATTGGAAAGCCAGACCTGTTTAAAGTTAAAGCTTTAAGAGTCTTTTTCATTATTGTGCATATAGCACTTGCAACTAAAAGCCCTAAGATGGGATATGTTTGGTTTTCTCTCTTTTCGTAATTCATAGGGAGTCTTCTCTACTAGTGGTCTGGTTATGCATCTATTTATGATGTAGCATGCTATGTTTACATCCTCTGCACAGAAACTGTGAGGTAATTTGCTAGATAATAACATTGTTCTGGCCATATCCTCAAGAGTTTTATTTTTCCTTTCAACTAAACCATTTTGTTGTGGAGTCCTAGGGGCAGAGAAATTATGATCTATGCCATTTTCATCACAAAATTCAGCAAACTTAGACTTTTCAAACTCAGTTCCATGCTCAGACCTAATGGATGCAAGTTGATTTCCTAATTATTTCTGAGTTTTTCTAACAAATGCTGAGAACATGTCAAATACTTCATCTTTAGAGGCTAGTAATAAAACCCAGGTGAATCTGGAATAGTCATCAACTAGAACCATTACATATTTCTTTCCACCTCTGCTCATGGTTCTTATTGGACCACATAGATCCATATGAACCAGTTCCAACGTCTTGGACGTACTCACCATTTTTTTGGTTTTAAAGGATGACCTTACCTGTTTCCCCCTGCACATGTCTCACAAACTTTGTCTTCCTTGAACTTGATGTTAGATAAACCTACAATCAAGTGACTAATTTGTTTAGCTGATTCATACTAGCATAACCAAGTCTTTTGTCCCATCTCCTGGAAATATGCACTTGAATGAAGGGGAAAGGAACACTCTTTTTTTCATTTTACCATCAACATTAATGGTGGATAAGAAATTAGATCTTTCTAATACGGTCCGTCATTTATAAAACATAGACTTAGTTCCAAAATGTGAAGAACACAATAGTGAAAACTTCAATGACGAAGCAGCAAAATGAGCATCACTGCTCACACCGGAGAATACATGATCACATATTGAACCAATAGACTAACAGTAGTGGCATTTTTCCTCCAACAGGAAATAAAAGAAGAAACCAGAAAATAGTGATCAACATGGTTAGAAAAAATCTACAATTTTCTAAAGTGAATAATATTAATTGGGTAACTGACATATGTGCAGGGGCGGACCTAGAGTATTGAGTATGGGTTCCCGGGAACTAGTAACTCTTGCATAGACTCTGTATTTATATTAAGAAATTCTCTAAATATTTGTGAATACCTAATGGTGAACACTGTTATTATTTCATATTAATTTGAGATTACAGTAGGAACCCATAACCTTCAAATCCCGGATCCGCCTATGCATATGTGGTGCGTACATTATTGATAACATTGATCAGATAATCAATAATGATATTTATCCAAGAATAGTTAGCGCAAATGCAAGACCAATTCAGATACACTATGGTAAGAATGCAGAGTGACAAAATTAGGTAATGACCAAAAAACAAGGCACATGTACCTCTCCAATAGCAGTTGACAAATTCCTAATGCTAAGTAGTTACTGAGTTAGCTAGATTCTAAGAGAGCAGAGAGTGTTCATTCACCAGGATAAAACAGTAAACAAAAGCTTACAACCTAACCTATAACATAAAACTCCCGCAACGGCGCAACCTGCCTCATGCTGTTATGCACAGGCAACCATAACCTAACCAAGCACCAAAGTCCAAGACAAGTCATTTTCAACTATTTCCTTAATTCTAAACTAGGCAAGTAAATTCAACTATAAGATCAACCATATACCAAATGTATTTCTTGCAAACGATAATCGACAAAAACGAATTTTTATAGTTTAATTAGTCAAATTCACCATCACAATTAATTAGCTAAAGATGGAGAAACTAAATTAACTAGAAGTATAATAATGAATAAAACATAAATTGAATACCTCATCCCTGCTTTTTGGCCATGGTATTCTTAGTTTGTAATCTTTAGGCCTTGGCACCAAACAATCCAATCCTTTTCCTTTTGGAGGACAATGCCTTTCCAAATTTCCCCCTCTTTCTGACAAATTTGCCCTGGAAATTTCCTCCATATTATCCAAACAAGGAATATAATCCCTCATACTCTCATCACAAACTTTAAATTTCCCAATTTTACCCCTCAAACCACCTCTATTCCCATCACTCTCCAATGCCTCATCAGTCCCATTAACCTTGCCATTCACCACACTGTCAATGAGCTCCTCATCAAACACCCCCACCACAAAGTCATTAGTCATTGCACCATTCTCATCAATTATCCCCGTCCGTTCCACCGCCATCCCCGGCCTCCTGAGCGGTGGAGGTGGGAGTTTTCCGGCGACGGTAGAGGTGGTTGTTTGGTTAGGACTTGAAGTAAAAGACATAGGAAATTCATGAGACGAAAGAGTTGTAGTAGTAAAAGTGGTGATATCAAATGAAAAACGTCTGACTATGAAGAAAAGAAAGATTGAAAGGAAAGGAAGAACAATAATTTTGAGGAAAGTTGGAGTCTTTGTGAGTAAAACATGAGTATGATCTGAAAAAGATAAGCTACTGAGTAACCCCTTCATTTTTTTTTGGTTGGCCAAGCAAATCCAAGAAGGTGTTATGGGGTTGAGTTTATAGACTTTTTGATATAAAAAAATCAAGAACTGAACTTGGGTTAACAAAGGAGGTTGAGGGGTTGAATTTTTAATTGTTTTTTCTTTTTTGGACTTTGATTCTTTGCTGGTTTTACATGGTATTGAAACAGTGGACTTTTGGGAGTGATGCTCGTGGGAGCCGTGAACGTGACGATGGGGAAAAGAGTACTTCTAATTTCTATATATTATTTCTCGTACTTTAAGGAATGATTAAGGGGATGATGTGATGAACTAGAAAGTTGGACAGATAATAATAATAGCAGAAAATCTAAGGTAAGGTGAAGTCAAGAATCTGCTGAAGTGAACTTGGAGTGTATATTATTGTGGGTCCCACCACTTTTTCCTTTTTGGGATATGTCATTGCGAGAGATTCGGCAAATGATCGGGGTTTGTCAAGAAAACCATCTGTCCAATTCCTACACTCAACCCTCAACTATAGTAGGTTTGTCTTGGACCAACCCGAGTTATTGGGTCTATTCAAAATCGGAATCGGCTCTAATAGAGACCGAGCATGCACGACATAGGGGTCAATTGGGGGGAAAGTTGGTAAATAGCTACTTTTTTTTACATCTAGCTTGGTCTTTCCTAGATGTTGGTAAAATGCATAGAATCAGAAGCAAATTTAGAATTTAGATTTTATGGTTTCGATAATTAAGATTGTTAGTATTTATAATTTTTAAGGCAGAATACATAGTTTATCCTTTAATTTTGAGGTCAAATTGCTGTAATACACATTTCTATCATGGGCAACCCGTTACATGCCTAACATTTCAAAGTGTGTTTAATCCATAACTCTTCCATGTTTGACTAGTTTTACTTAGCAAGTGTGTCACTCTCCAATGAGTCGTGACATGTGCCAACTTCTTTTTAAAAAAAAAACTTAAACTTCGATAGCTCTATCTCCATCATTTACTCAGACGCCATTTTGACCAAAACAACTCTCTCGAATACCTTGAGCTTTGGTCCAATCATCAATTGTTATAAGGGCATTGCATCTGGAAATATTACGAATATCATCACAAAAATAAAGCTCGACGATCAAGAAAAAATAAATTCCCTGCTACATATGCCTCTTCACCAAGCATAGTAAGTCCATGTGGAAGCAAAGAGAAGCGGAGAACCTACTATGTGGAATGTATAAAGAGAAGCTATTTTTTATTGACTTCTTCAATTTTCTGATCGATTGTATTGGAATGATCACTATGAAACATCTCTTCTTTACCCCTTCCAAGTTTACAAACAAATTTCAATTTCATTAGCATTTCATTTCAAATGTATGTAATTTCCCTAGTTCTCAGAGTAAAACAAGAATTACGTAGTAAACTTTTTATTGGCTTGTGCATCTGACAACAAATAATTAGAAATTAAAAAAATGGGGACTCTAGTGGGGGTGAGGGGTAGCAGCACCGCTACCTTCATACCTTTATCTTCTAAACATATAAATATCTAAAGTTTTAGATTGATGTATAATGATTAAAAATAGGATGTAAGAAGATGAAGGGGTGTGAGTTCTTATTTAATCACAGAGGGGTAAAGGGAAGGGAAGATAGAGGGTTAGGGATTTTGGAAGATTGAAATGATTTTAAAAAATTTTAAAAATTTAAAAGTTGGACATGTGGCACTCATATAAAACTTGAAGTAAATTCTTTTTTCAGTCACTCAGCTTTTTTGGTGTAATTGACGTGTATGCCAGCTCAGCAAAGAGGTATGCATTAGACACTTTGAAATGGTTGGGTATGTAAAAAATTGCCCGTGGTGATGTAATGACCCAGCTTGTTTTTTTGTGTATTTGAGTCTCGTTCCCTTATTAGATACTTCATGTATCCTTATTTATGATTATGTGTCTTGCGGGGATGGTTGGTTTGATTTGAGGGAGATTTTGGATTGAATTGGACCACTTAGTACCTAGTATGGAAGCTTAAGTTAGAAGTGTTGACCAAATTTGACTTTTATGTATTTGACCTCGGACCAGAATTTTGATAGTTCTATTAGGCTTGTATGATAATTTTGGACTTAGGTGTATATCCGAATTTGAATTTGGAGGGTCCTAGGTTGATTTGATTTTAATTGGTGAAAGCTGACAATTTGAAGGTTTAGAAGCTTATAGGTTTGACCCATAGTTGAATTTATGGTTATTGATTGGGTTTCGAGCCTTGGAATAGGTTTGTATGGTAATTCATGACTTCTGTGTAAAATTTGAGGTCGTTCCGAGTTGTTTAGGCATGTTCGGCTGGAATTTGGAATTTGGAATTTGGATTAGTTCATTAAGCTTGAATTGGTGTGCAATTATTAATTTTGGTATTCTTTTATGTTATTTGAGGACTCGAGTAGGTCCGTGTTATATTTTAAAATTGGTTGGCATGATTGGACTAGGTCCTGAGGGGATCACGTGAGTTTCGGATAAGGTCAGACCATTTTTAGCCTTGGATGGCATTGTTGTTATGATGTTTTTGTACATGCGAGGTCAGATCCGCAGGTGTGAGTCCGTAAATACGGACGGTTGGTTGCAAATGCAGAGTTTGTAGGGAGAAAGCTTAGTACGCAGATGTGAAGGACCTTGCAAATGTGATAGCACAAATGCGCATCCTTGACAGCAAAAACGGCTCCTCAGGTGTAAGCTATTGGTCCCCAGAAGCGAAATCTGGGGACTTTAGTGGATTTTGCATCTGCGATGGTTTTTTCGTAGATGTGGTATTGCAGAAATGTCTTTATGGGCCGCAAAAGCGAAAGTGCTGAGCAGAATATATCTTGATCGAGGTTTGAATTTCATTTATCATGTTTTGAGATTGGTGATAAATATGGATTTTAACCACTTATTAGTAGCTTCTTGCTATAATTTTTATTCTGAAAGTACTGATATTATAACGACTCGACCGGTTGTTTTGCTTTCTAGATTACTATTCCTCTATTTAAGACTTCTAGTATATGCATTTACTATTTATGACTTTGCAAGGATGATTGGTTTTATTTTTGGAAGAGCTCAGGTTGAATTCGGAACACTTAGTTCCTTAATAGTGGCCAAAGGTGGCCAAGTTTGATTTGAACCAACATGTTGAGCAAATAACCATGGAATCAGAATTTGATGGTTCCAATAGGTTCGCATAATGATTTTGGACTTTTGCGTATGTTCGAATCAAGTGTTGGGTAATCCGTGAGCATTTCGACGCTTAATGTTGAAAGTTGGCGCTTTGAAGGTTTTAGAGTTTCTTAAATTGGTTTGAAGTAGAATTTGGTGTTATCAATGTCCGTTTAGGATTCAAGGCCTAGGAATAGGTTTGTATGATAATTTGTGGCTTGTGCATAAAATTTGGCGTCATTCCGAATTGTCTAAGTATGATTCATCGCGTTTGGATCTAGTTAAAGAAGATTGAAGTTCATAAGTTGATTAATTTGGTTCTAGGGTACGATTCGTAGTTTCAATGTTATTTTATGAGGTTCGAAGCTTCAAGCAGGTCTGTATTATATTTATGGACTTATTGGTGCAGTTAGACGGTATCCCAGATTGCTCGGGTGTGTTTTGGATCACCTGGAGTGAAGTAAAAAATTGCAGAAATTGTTGCAGTTGGTTTCCTTCTTCGCCAACGCGGAGGTATTCTCGCGTTCGCGTTGAACTATTTGGTATGGGGGATATTCTATGCTTTGCATTTTCGAAGACTGGTCTGCATTCACAATGGGAGAGAACTATAAAGCTTCGCGTTTATGAAGTGTAGGTCACGATCGCGAAGAAGAAATTGAGTTTAGGGGATGGCAGGCTGGTAGCCTTCTCGTTCGCGAAGGGGAGCTCACATTCACGAAGGGTTGGATTGGTTAGCCTTCACGATCACGAGGCCCTATCACGTTCCTGGAGGGGAAAATTCGAGCACTATCAACTTTGCTTTCGCGATTGCGAGGCTTCTTTCACGATCGCGAAGAAAGGATACACAAGTAGTAGCTTGTTTTAAAAACAAGAGTTAGGGCATTTTCTTCATTTCGCACTTCTCTTGACCGATTTTGGAGCTCTTGGAGGGGAATCTTTTACTTAACATCTTGAGGTAAGTAATTTCTACATAATATGGGTTTAACACACAAATTATGGGTAGATTTTAATATAGAAATTATAGAAATTATGGGATTATATTAAAAAACCTAGGGTTTGGTTAAAAATAATCGGACTACCCTACAATAATTATTATGAAATTGAGTAGAAATTGTATATTTGAGTTTGTAAGATCATGTGTAACATTTATCTACAAAAATTTTGAATTCTGGGCACTAGGCAAGGGGGTGGCTTTTAAGGACTTTCTAATTTGGGTTAGGTAATTACTCTAATAGATGAATTATGAACTTTTGAGCATATATTGATTAGTTTGTACGACCTTTGGCTAGTTTCGGATTGCTTGAAATGGATTTAGGGCAATTAGTGAGGTTGAAGTGCCGAGTAACGGACTTGGAAGCGAGGGAAGTCTCTTGCCTAATCTTGTAAGAAAGAATTATCCTCGTATGTGTATAAATTGTTATTTATTAATAATTGTTGGTGTTGTGTACGCACGAAGTGACGAGAGTCTGTACGTAGCTAAAATCATGTTTATGTCCGGGTAGATTTAGGACTTTATCATGCAATATTTGTATTATCTGTACCCAATTTGTTAGTTTGATTACTTGAATTTTTAATTAAAATTTGATTAGGTATTATGTTAGGCTGACCTTCATTACTTTGAGTTTTGGCGGATTATTCGATTGTTGATAGAAAATTATGCTTCTTGATGTACCTATTCTAGTGCTGTAACTATATGACCCGTAGTTCGAAGAGTTTCTCTATTCTTATGAATCGGGACGAACACCTCAACAGTATATTTAAGATGCATCTATGGTTCATGCCGGTCGACCCTCGGCAGTGTACACGATTATTTTGGATCAGGTCATACGACCTCGACATAACTTGTGTGTAATATCGTTAGGTGTTACAATATAAATGATGTTTCCTTCGTCACTTAAGATTTGATAATTACTCGGTGGGCCTTATTTTTTAAGGTGGTCTGTGATATTTGGGGATTTTAAACTGATATTATGTTAAGGATCTCGTCATTTATTATTTCTTATTTCACTATCACAGATGTATTTCATGCCTATATATAATTCTTATACTTTATTTGTTAACCACTAGTAAGTATCGATATCCATCCCTAGTCACTACTTTTTTTAGGTTAGACTAGATATTTACTGGGTATGCGTTGATTTTTGTATTCACGCTACACTTCTGCACTAATTGTGCAGGTTCTGAGAAAGGTACATCTGGTGGCTATTCGAGCGCACAACCCCTTTATCCGAAGTCCTAGTGGTGAGCTTCTTCCCATGCTCTGATCTGTAGCACTCGAAGCCTTTTCCTTGTTGTATTTACTATTTCTATCTATTTTATTTCAGACGGTAGTTATAGGAATTTTGTGTATTCTACTAGATTGCTCGTTCACTTGTAACACCGCATTTTTAGAATTTCTAGTACATTGTTTTATGGTTTTGCCTAACCATATTACTATTTCACTTTAATGTCTTATTTACGTATTATATCACCATGATCTTTTTTTATACTTAATTCATTATTACATAATATTCTTGATTTTAAAAAGTTATAAAATAAATAATTAAATGGATAGTCCACATGTTGGTTTGCCGAATGGCGATGTTGGGTGCCATCACGGCCTATAGCGGGAATTGGGACGTGGCAAATTGATATCAAAGAACTAGGTTCACATAAGTCTCACGAGTCATGAGCAGGTTTAATGGAGACTTGCGGATCGATACAGAGACATCCGTACTTATCTTCGAGAGGCTAAAGTGTATTAGGAAACTTCTCTTGATTCATCTCCTATCGTGCAATTGATTTTGTGCTAATTATCATTCTCTTATTCTCTCATATATGGTGATAACGGGTGTTGCGGCTATACTCGATGGTAGAGGAGTTTCTCCCCCTGGTGTTAGAGGTCGAGGTAGAGGCCGAGGGAAGTCCACAACTCCTGCTAGAGGACGAGGGCGTCCTAGAGTTTCCCATATTGTACCACCAGTGGATCCAGTGGAGGATCCTATCATGGAGGACCAGGATGAGGCGCCTGTAGCTGAGCCGGCCCCAACATATTTAATGATTGCATCAGAATTTTAGGAGGTCATGGGCCGTATGTTGCGGTTAATGGATTCTATGACTCACGCAAGGGATATTTACGGGAGCTCATGCAACATCTCAGACGGTAGGAAGAGCATAAACTCCCACCGCTGAGGTTGTACGGCATGTTGAGTGCCGTTTATCAGACCCCCTATTGTAGCGGTTATACTAGAGCCCAGACCAGTCGTAACCATTGAGTAGTCGAAGCGACTAGATAGATGGACTAGGCTACATCCGCTTGTCTTTTGCGGTACGGCATGAGGATCCACAGGACTTCATTGATCATTGCAAAGATAAGCTAAATAATATGAGAGTATTAGAGTCCAACAAGGTGGACTTCAACACATTTTAGTTGGAGGGCAAGGTCCATAGATGGTGTCAATCTTATCTTTATAGTAGGCTAGCGGGTTCATCTCCCTTTAATTGGGACCAGTTCACAGGTCTCTTTTTGGAGAGGTATATAAGTTAAGGGTTCAATTCGAGTGGCTCCAATAGGATCATATGTCTATGACCGATTATGAGGCAAGATTGTATGAGTTGTCTGGCCATGCACTTTGTCTGAGAGTGCGGAGGTTTAGTGGGCTTGCATTATGGTATCCAGGTTACTATGGACCGAGAGTTTGAGATGGGGAATTCTTACAAGTAGGTTGTGGAGATAACTGAGATGATTGAGGGTATCCCAGTAGGTCCGAGAGCATGCACTGAGAGATAAGTGGCCTCAATATTCTAGAGGATTCAACGGTGCTCTGTCTGGGGTCAGAGGTTAGTTTATGAGGGTCCACTCTAGAAGTTCCATGTATTCAGCACCACCGCCTGCTTGGGGTGCTCCAATGTTGCGCTACTTCAGCGTCATTCCAAAGAGCACCTACCATCCACCGGCTATTCAGGGTTCTTCCAGTAGGTATTCATATCACCAAGGTTAGACCTTAGGTTGTTCGTCTTCGACACAAGGACATTGCTATAAATGTTGGGAGCTTGGACATTTGAGGAGGTTTTGACCTCGCCTTCGGGGTAAGGTAGTATAGCAAGGCCATCAGCACATGATCATTGTACCACCTGCCGCACCACCTATCCGGCCAGCCACAGGCGGAGGGCAGGTGGGCAGGGGTCTCTCTAGAGGTAGAAGCCAACCAGGTGGCACTCCAACTAGGTTTTATGACTTTCTAGCTAGACCGGATGCAGTAGCCTCATTCGTTACGATCACAAGTATTATTTTTGTCTGCATTAGGGATACTTCGATACTATTCGATCTAGGGTCTACTTATTCCTATGTATGTTTTCTATTTTCTCTTTATCTGGATGTCTCACATAAATCCTTGGGTGTTCCTACATATATGTCCACATGAGTGGGTGATTCTGTTATTGTAGAATTGGTCTACGATCCTATGTAGTCTGTGGTTATGAGACTAGAGTGGATCTTTTATTGCTTTATATGACCGAATTTGAGGTTATCCTGGGCTTGGGCTAATTGTCTTCGTACCATATCATTCTTGGCTGTCATGCCAAGATCGTACCTTAATGATGCCATAGTTGCCTAGATTGGAATAGAGGGGTTCATTTATCAGTACATCTAGTCGGGTTATCTCTTTCTTGAAGGTTTTAAATATGGTCGAGAAGGGTTATTTGGCGTATCTAGCTTATGTTTGATATACTGTTGTAGAGACTCCCACAATTGATTTAGTGGCCATGGTGTGGGAGTTCTCTGATGCATTTTCTTCTGATCCACCAGGCATGCCATTAGATCACGATATCGATTTTAGTATTGATTTGGCGCCAGGCACCTAACCTATCTTTATTCCACTGTACTTCATGGCTCCGAAAGAGTTGAAGGAACATATTGAGGAGTTAATTAGGAAGGGGTTCATCAGGTAGAGTGTATCTCCTTGGGGTCCACCGATATTATTTGTGAAGAAGAAGGATGGAGTATGCATATGCGCATTGATTACCACCAGCTGAACAAAGTCACTATCAAGAATAAGTACTTGTTGCCATGTATTGATGTTTTGTTTGATCAATTGCAGGGTTCTAGGGTATTCTCTAAGATCGACTTGAGGTTTGGGTATCATCAACTGAGGAATTGTTCTTCAAATATTCCAAAGACATCTTTCCATACTAGATATGGGCACTATGAGTTTCTAGTGATGTCCTTCGACTAAGCCTCGATGACATTTATGGATTTGATGAATTAGGTGTTCAAGCCATATCTTGACTCATTTGTCATTATCTTCATTTATGACATTACCTTCATTGATAACATATTGATCTACTCGCGTAGTATGGAGGAGCATGAGCAAGATTTGAGGATTGTGCTTCAAACCTTGCAGGAACAAAAGTTATATGTTAAGTTCTCCAAGTTCGATTTCTGGTTAGAATCTGTCGCTTTCTTAGGGCATGTTGTATCAGGTGAGGGTATTAAGATGGATCCCAGAAAGGTCGAGGTAGTTTTGAGTTGGTCTCATCATACCACAGTAACTGAGATCAGGAGTTTCTTAGGGTTAGTAGGTTATTATCATCATTTTGTAGAGGGATTCTTGTCCATAACAACTCATTTGACTAGATTGAACCATAAAGGTGCTCCGTTTAGATGGTCCGATGATTACGAGGCATGCTTTTAGAAACTCAAGACCGCATTGACTACAACAATGATGTTAGTGTTTCCCTCTTGATGCAAGGATGTATATTGTGCATTGCGACACTTCACGCATTGACTTAGGTTGTGCATTGATACATGATGGGCGATTTATTCCATGAGAAGGATTTCCATCGCGATATTTCATGCTTAAAAATTTGGAGGCATTTTCTTTATAGGGTGTCGTATGACATCTATACCGTTTACCGTAGTTTGAAACATATGTTTAAGCATAGGGACCTTAATCTTAGGCAATGCAGATGGCTTGAGTTACTGAAATACTATGATATTTCAATCCTCCATCATCCGTACAAGGCAAACACGGTTGCGGATGCCTTGAGTAAGAATGCCAGAGTATGTGTAGCTTGGCATTACTAGAGGAGCAGCCGCTGGATTTGCACATTTAATCTTTAGATAACAGAATTGTGATGTTGGATATTTTAGAGCCCATTCGAGTTCTTACATATGTTGTGGATCAATCTTCTATATTAAAGTGGATCAAGGCCCGTTAGTATGATGATTCACACTTGATGGTTCTTACAGAGACGGTGCTACGGGGTGGTGCCAAAGAGATTACTATCAGTTATGATGGTGTTCTATTACTCTAGGGTCGCATATGTGTTCCTAATGTAGATGTCTTGAGGGATACAATTCTTAATGAGGCTCACAGTTCATGGTGTTCTATTCATCCATGTGCTGCGAAGATGTATCGTGATCTGAGGTGGAATTACTCGTGGTTATGGATGAACAAAGACATAATTGAGTATATGGGCAGATGTCTAAATTGCTGGCAGGTTAAGTATGAGCAATAGAGACCAGGTGGCCTACTTTCGCAGATGGTTATACTAGAGTAGAAATGGGAGCGCATCATTATAGACTTCATAGTTGGGTTATCGTGGACTTTGAGGAAATTTGATGTTGTTTAGGTTATTGCTGATAGTTTGATCGAGTCGGAGATTCATATAACGTTGATGGAGCACATTATTCCAGTAGTGACTACGTATTATTTGGAGAGGTTGGCCTAGATTAATATTTAGAAGATTGTCTGGTTGCATGGAATGCCTATTTCCATCATTTCAGATAGAGGTTCGCGGTTCACTTCACATTTTTATAGAGCAATATAGAGTGAGTTGGGTACTCGAGTAGAGCTCAGCATGCCCTTTCATCCGTAGACCGACGGGCATTCAGAGTGGACATTTTAGATCTTGGAGGATATACTCAGAGCATGTGTGATTGATTTCGGAGGGTAGTGGGATCGATTCTAACTTTTGGCTGAGTTTTCTTATAACAACAATCATCAGTCCAGTATCGATATGGCTCAATTTGAGGCTTTATATGGTTGGTGATGTTGTTCCCCTATCGGCTGGTTTGAACCCTACGAGGCTAGGTTATGGTACATATTTGGTAAGGGATGCCTTGGATAAGGTAAGGTTGATTCAGGAGTGCTTCACACATCTCAATCCAAGAAGAAGAGCTACACATATTAGAATGCACGTGATTTATCATTTATGATGGGTGAGAATGTTCTCTTGATAGTCATGCCGATGAAGGGTATCATGAGGTTCAGAAAGAAGAGAAAGCTGAGTCTGAGGTTCATTTTTCTATTTGAAGTGTTGGAGCGAATTTGAGAGGTTGCTTTACCTACTAGTCTATCAGGATTTCATCCTATTTTTGACGTATATATGCTCCAGAAGTACCATACCAACAGGTCGCATGTGTTAGTTTACAGTACGGTTCAGCTGGATGAGAGCTTGGGTTATGAAGAGCAGCCAGTTGCTATTGTAGCTAAGGAGGTCCACCAGTTGAGGTCTAAGAATATTTTAGCGGTAAAGGTCTAGTGGAGGGGTCAACCTGCTGAAGAGGAGAATTGGGAGACTGGAGGAGTACATGTGAAGCAGATATCCACATTTATTCAGCCCTCCATATATGATTCTAGATACGATCGGGATGAACGTTGGTTTAAGAGGTGGAGAATTTAATGACCCGATCGATCGTTTTGCTTTCTAGATCCTCATTCCCCTATTTAAGACTTCCCGTATGTGCTTTTACTATTTTTATGAATTACGAGAATGATTGGTTTGGTTTCTGAAAGGGTTCTAATTGGATTCAGAACACTTAGTTCCTTAATAGTAGCCAAAGGTGGCCAAGTTTGACTTGAATCAACATTTAAGGTAAATGACCTTGGAACATGGATTTAATGGTTCCAATAAGTTTTTATGATTATTTTGTACTTGGGCGTGTGTTCGAATCGAGTTTCGAGTGATCCAAGAGTGATTCGGCGCTTAATGTTGAAAGTTGGCGCCTTGGAAGTTTTACAGTTGCTTAAATTTGGTTTGAAGTATACTTTGTTGTTATCGATGTACGTTTGGGATTATAAACCTAGGAATATGTTCTTATGGTGATTTTTTATTTGTGCGTACATTTTGGCTTCATTTCGAGTTGTCTAAGTATGATTCGCTACGTTAAGAGAAGTTGAAGAAGCTTGAAGTTCATTAATTCTCGTCCAAACAACGGTCGTAGACAAGATAATCTGGTCCATTAAGTCCAGAGTTGATCCCATAGGGAATTAACCTATCAATTGCAACTTCCACAACCCAAGAATACTTCTGAAGCAGCTTCCCAAACTTTTGAATATATTTTTGTGGAATATTTTCTACTAACTAACTTTTGCAAGAAACTAAAGACTTGAAAGATAGAATTGAATGTTGTGTAAAGAATGAAGAGAAAGACTAAGGTATTGATTTCCCCTATTGATGGAATCCCTTCTATTTATGCTCATACAAATTATCAATATTATTCTATCAATTATGAACGCTATTTTTACAGTAATTCTCTCACGAGCAACTACAATAATTTACTAGTGTACTCTCCCGAGCTACCCTAGCTAGCTTTAATTTGAACGGTTCACTTTAGATTGCACCCAAGGTTTCGTTATTCCTAACCTCACCTTTATGCCTACAATTATAGATTCCTCCCATAATCTAGGTGTGGTGTTGTTCAACAATTTACCTAAATATGCACTCTTTTCCAAGTTATGCACACTAAATAGGCACAACTAATTGGGGATCCTACCAATTAACTACAACAAGAACGAAGTTGAACAAATAGAAATCTAGCTAACAATTTGTAATCACATAACCCAGAAGTTCATCACTCAATAGGTTCCATCAAAATCTTAGATAAAGAATTAGCTACTTATAATCATAGAAACAAGATAGATAATTGAATTCATAATCAAAGATTCAATGTAAAAGAAAGAAAGATGTTGAGAGAGTTCTCTCTTACTAGTTTTCTTGCAAAAGTAAGGATTAATACAATACTTGCCTCTCTTGGGCAAATCCTAACATTATATATAGGGTTTAGGTTACATAAATTGCATCTTGACAAGTTTGTCCCTTAAAAATTCCGGCTTAGCCCGCGGTCCATCCGCGTACGCAGATGGACCGCGGAAAAATCACTTCTCTGAATCTTCCGAGATTCCGCGAGCCTTTTCTACCACGGTCCGTCCGCGTTCGCGGTTGGACCGCGGCAGAACAATGCCGCGGATTCTTCACCCTATTTTTCAGCACAAACTTCAATCTTGCTCTACACTTGGCCTTTTCACCATCTTATGACTCCAAAACTGCTCTTTTAATCTTCAATGGTTCATGTGTACCTATAACACACCAAAAATACTAATAAAAGCATTTTGTCATCACAAACAATATCAAAACAACAATAAAGTGTGATTATTTAGGGCATAAATATAGTCAAATTCACATATTATCAATACCCCACACTTAAACCTTTGCTCGTCCTCGAGCAACCTTAATCACACTTTAGGCCAATTTTATAAATGTCTCCCCCAAAATATGTCACAAAAGCTATCATTCATGATTAACCTAAGACATGCACAATCCTTACCTACCCGTAAACTCAAATGCCAGCACATTATTGCTTACTCTAGTTATTATCACAGACTTGCAAATTTACCTTATTCTTCATGAGTTACATGCCCTCACGCAATTTATTGAGAGAAGTTCCCACACATAAACAATTTAGAACATGAAACTTATAGATATAGGAAAAATTTCACTCACTCTCAACAAAGAACATTCATATGCATACAGATACACAATAGGCTTGCCTCTAGTGTAATACTCCACTAATCGAGTTATTCAATCACAGATCAAGAGGTCTTTAAGGGTTGTAAGTTGGCTATGGGAAGGGTAGGATACTTTTGGTTATAGTGGCTAACCTCCCTAAGCAATTTCTTTCTTTTTCACAACTTTCCGTTCCTCCATCTATTGAGGGAACACTAAATATGCTCCTGGCTAACCGAGAGAAGATGATTGCGACTCAGGCTGCCTTGACTAAGGCAGTTGGGGCACACAACACTACTTTAGAGAAGTTGGCCTGGGAGCACAAGAAAATGAAGAAGTCCAAGGCATCAAAAGTGTCGGTAAATGTACTCCGAGCAGATGTGGACAAGCTAATGGCGGATCAGATGCCGTTAGACTTGTTATTTGGGGACTCAGCCCCCCCAGCAGCAGTCCCAGTATGTGATCCTCAACAGGAGCAGGCACCCAAGCCACTGAGGAAGCACAGGAAATTGCCCAGCACTGAGGGAGTCGTGATTGAGTTGGCTGAGGTTGAGGTCACTCCTTATGGTGATGTATCAGATGTTCTATCAATCCAGCTGCAGGATCCTATACTTGCTTTAGAGCAATAGGCCGGAGACCAGTCTGAGGTCCCAGCTACTACGGAGGATCAGGGGACGACCGGAGAACCTATGTATTTGGACCAGGATTAGGGAGCCCTCTATATCCTTTCTCTATTATTTTTATGCTTTGGTAGTTGGTATTTGGGACAATGTCAGCTTTTATCCATGGGGGTACGCCCTACTATTTTGATTTTGATAGATTTGGATTACTATACATATATATTTGACTTTTAGTTATGTTGTTGGATTTGATAGTTGGCATGTATATAACTTCTCATTTTGGCTATTTTTCGACTTTATGTATATATTCATTTCCCCATTGTATATTCTACTCCCCTTTTGTACATATTCATTCAGCTTTTCTATTTTCGCAAATTTTTTTTGTTTTAAGCTTAGTAGTGAGACTCCAAACCTTTTGTTTCGGTTTTGGTGTTTTTAGTAAGCCCTTGGTTTTCGTAATACCACAGTTCTTTCCAAGGGTATAGTGTTGTGCGAACTGGGTGGCTCTTCCCAAGGATAGATGGAGTGACAACCTTCTTAGGGATTTGAGTCAGTTTTTGATTTTTTTTCTTTTGATTTCGATATTTCATAGTTAAGGGGACCTCAGGCGAGCTTCACTTGGGCCTAACACATTTGCCTTTAATCCCATGGTCAAAGATATAATGTTATGTTTAGGATGGTGAAAGTTGTGGCCTTAAGACTCTTGTGTTGACCAAAAAATCATCATATGGTCGTGTGGTGCCGTTGTGCACTTGAATCATAACTCAGGTTATTGTGGGCCCTCGACTCGTTGTTTTTAGCAATCCTTGAGTGTGTGTGGTGAGAATTTTAATTATGAGTCTAAGTTCCAAGCCAATGGTCTAGAACTTGGCCCGAGTGTTTGTTGAGGCGAAATCCTAGCTTAAGAAGTGATTATAGGCTCTCATTGATCCAAAATGCTAATACTGAACAATTTCATGACCTACCAATGAAATAATCCCTAGTTAACCCCTTTAAGCCTTAAACCTTCTTCTTTCAAGAACCAACGCTACAAGTCTATACCCGTTCTTAATGATACCCTCTCTTGGCACCCAAATCTTCCCTTGAGTAGATGACAAATGTCTAAGTTTTTTTTTTTTTGGGGGGGGGGGAGATAAGAAAGGAAACAATATGGTAAAAGGTACAAAAGCAAAAGAAAATGAAGGCAATGAAAAGGAAGAAAAGACAAGACAAAGAAAAAGACCAAAATGAATAAGGTCAAAAAGGGGATTCAAAGAAAACAAAAGTGAAAAAGGTTGTGAAAAAAATAGAAAAAGGAGAAATATGTTGAATTGCATAAGAAAGAGTGACAACGTGTCTCTCTAACCCCTTGAAAAAGAAGTGAATACCCAAATGAGTCAAGAAAGTGTGCCAAAATGAATCAAAAGAAGTGCTTGAGGGAAGATTGAACCTATTTGAACAAAACATATCCTACCCTTACCCAAAAGCCTTTACAATGACTCCACAAAAGCCCTATATGATCTCGAGTTGAACGAAACCTACATTAGTGAATACTTACATAAGAGGCAAGCATATGGTACCTAGAGCCGGACTTGTGACCTTCTTTGTGAGAGAAATGAGAGAAAAATCCATTAACCTCGATTTGTGTGTCATAACTCTAAAATGTGAGGTTCGCTTAGGGAGAGTTGAAGATGTGTGAGCTTGGGTTCCACAATGACCAAGGTATTTGAGAAAAGCTCCTTGATGAAATGAGTCAACCCTTGATGCTCTTGTGTCGCACTTGATCCATGATTTTCAAAAGCTTAAAATGTGTTAATGATGCATTCGTATTGAGGGCAATTGTTAGTCCCAATTGATGCTTGTTGAGGTTACTTTAGGATAAGATGGAATTACTTGGATATTTCCCTTTGGGGGGTGGGTCTTATTTTATTTGCTTGAGGACAAGCAAAAGTTTAAGTTTGAGGGAGTTGATAATTATGATTTTAACACGTTTTATGCCCATACTTGCATATGCTTTGTGTATTAATTGCCATTAAATAGTCCCAAAATGCTTACAAGTTGCACTTGATTGCAGGTTTGAGCGACAAGGTAACAAATGTAAAAAATTGGCTCTAAACAGAGTGAAACCTGCCGAGTGTCAAAGACTAAGTGAAGTGGGGACAAGGGGACCTAGCGCAGAACATACTGTTTTGTTGCACGGCCGGGCTAGGAGATTTAGAGAGTACATAATTCAAGAAGATCCTGCGCGATCCACGCTTCTTGTCACGCGGTTCGTGCTTATGAAGATTTAGAGACCTAAAATTCAAGGCAAGACCCCACGCGACCGCGCTACAAATCAGTGCGGTCCGTATGGGTGAGATTTAGGGAGATGTCAATTTCCCAAATTCTTCCATGTGGCCTCGCTCCATTTATGCGTGGTCCGCGCCCATCAGCCAGCACGACCGCGCTACCTTTTTGCATGGTCCGTACTCCCAACTTTAGAGAAGAGAAATTGCAAGATCAAGAGCCTACGCGGCCGCGCTGACCCCGCAGGGTACTTTTGTCTAGTTTTTGTCAGCTCGATATAAAAAGGACATTTTACTATTTTTAGGCTAAGCTTTGTACACCTGATAGTTGCTGCGCTCGTGAGACATTTTTTAGCCTATTTTGGGTATTTTGAGCTTATTTCATCATAGATTCTTGTAGTTTAACATTAGTAATTAATTAATATGGTTATTTCATCTTCTATTTCTTTAGTTTCTTATTTCATCTTCTATTTCTTCAGTTTATTCTCTAATTATGTCTAGCTAAACCCATTAGCTAGGGTTGTGGCTCAACCCTAGTGTGGGTAATTGATGGGTGTTGCTTATTAATGATAGATTGATATTGGGTGTTTGTTATTTGGGTTAATTTTATGATTTAATTAAGGATTTGTGGTTACAAACATTGATTCTAGCTTAGTGGGTCTTGACCCTTCTTGAGAAAGAGAGTCTATGACCCCAAAATTGACTCAACAAGGAATTGGGATGGACCTATGAGAAATGTTAGTCCCAATTAGCGGGTTAAACCTCAAGGGAGTAATCACCCTACTTGAACCCTAGTTGCTCGGTCTAATTGGCCTACCCAATTGGTCTCGAGATAGTCAACTGGGCAAAATCGCTCTCTCTACCGAGAGGTGTGAGAGCGGGGTACAATTGTGCAACAGTTATAGTATTGATCCCAAATATGTCAAACTATTGTTAGTAGTTTCTACCCGTTAACCACCTAGGTGATGCCATAACCCTAGTGCCTTTCTCTATATTAGTTACATCTTAGCAAAAATTTATCTTAGCATAATGTAGTCTTACTCTTAGTTGATAATAGTAGTGATAATAAGAAAATCCAAAAATGTTAGAAGTACAATTAGAAGCACAAATGCATTCTTAGTCTATACAAATACACAACTCCATTTCAAGCTCCATATGGAAAAATGACCCCAATACCACTATTCAGGTAAAAGTCTTAGTGCCTGCTTTTCCTACCGTTGTGTACGGTTGAGTTTGCTGCGATCACTTTTTGAGAAAAAAAATAAAAATGAATAATAAAATAAAAATAAAAATAAATAGAAATTGTAAGAAAATTGAAAATAAATAAGTATCAAAAAAGATAAAATGAAAATAAAAAAGAGAAGAAAATAGAAAAGAGAAAAAAATAAATAAAGAATTTGATGTAAATATGTAATTAAAAAATGAATATAAATAAAATATATGTGAGAAATTTATAAAAGATATTAATAATGAAAAATAATTAAAGAAACCACCACTTTGAAATATCAATATCAATTCGCACATCATCGTTTGCACTTGTTTCAACCACATCATTAGCATTCGACGGTTCATTAGCATCATGCAACTCAACATCAATATCCACAACACACTGTTCTCTTGAGGCATGCACATCACCGCCTCTCCCGCTTCTTGTTGTGACCGCCATCACTTGGTTGGTTTTACCACCCTTTGGATTTACTACCGTATCACTTGGTAGCGCACCCTTGGGGCGAGTATTCAAGGCTTGAGAAAGTTGTCCTAGTTGTACTTCCAAGTTCCGAATAGATGTAATGTGAGAGGCCAATTGTGCATCGGAATCCTGGTTCTTTTCATCATGTGTTCAAACATATTCTCAATTCTACCTAATTCATTTCCTAAGGAGCTCGGTCCTTGAGTGGGAAACGGGGGCGGGTTGTTCGGTTGTTGAAACATCGGAGGCATTTGAAAACCTTGCCCCCAATTTTGTTGACCACCATTGTTGTTCCACCCACCTTGACCGTCGTTGTTGTTCCAATTGTTATTGTTGTCTCTATTCCAATTTCCACCATTGTTACCTTGATTCCCCCAATTGTTGTTTTGGTTATTCCCATTCCAATTTCCACCAGTTTGTTGTTGATTATTGTTATTCCAATTTTCGCCTCCTTGTTGATTGCCCCAATTCCCTTGGGATCGCCATTGTTGATTGCATTGGTTTCCTCAATTTCCTTGGTAGTTGTTGACATATTGACAATCCTCACTTTGCTCATCATAGTACTCATTTGAATAACCAGCACCATCATCATAGTTGTCACAATTTCCTTGAGGTTGTTGCTCTCTTTGCCTTCTTTTTATCATATTCACTCCTTCCATGGCATTGACTTGACGCAGGTTTTGAACTTGTTGCAGTTGCGCCTTCATCAATTGGTTCATTGTTGTTGTAAGTTATGCAATGGCTTGGTCGTGATCATACTCCTTGATAGGGTAGCGTCATCTAGTTTTTCAGGAGTTTTACTCTCCATGTTGGAGCAGCTAAGACCTAGGGAAGGGACCCCACATTCTCCATGTTCACCAGTAAGTCTCGATTCATGGGGATCGCAATGGTCCACGTGGAATCCTCCGATCTCACCTCAAGATGGGTAAAGTGGTAAACCCCTCCCTCATCATCCTCACCCCGTCTACATCGATGTCGCAGCTCATTTCATAACCATCATCGGCAACACTATTACCCTCCCAACAGCCGACGTAGCAGAGCATCAGCTAGTCACGAGGACGAGGGCTCATCTCGCTATAAAGGATCTGAAACTCTCATAGATGGCCCTCCAGCTCCAGTCTCAACATCGTGAAAGAAAACACCTTCCACGGCCTCAGTTGATAGCGGGATCTCATATGACAGCTCATCATCATCAAGCACTGCGGTCGTTGTTTCATGATCACTCCGTAACCAATCTATGGCCCGGACAATCCTTTCACCGACGTCCACCGATATTCTTTTAGGGGAAATCAAGCCCTCATTGCTCAGCCACGACTCCTCTTTATCGTCTATTAAATGATGCAATGGGAAAGTCAGAAGTGCTGCTGCAGATGTAGTTGACAACCGAGCAGACCTAGCCGTGGTAGAAGAAGAAATAGAAGCAAATCGGGCAGGCCTGGATGTAGTCACAACGGGAGCTAACTCCAAAGAAGCACTCTTCCTTTTACGAAATGTAGGGGGAGGAGCTCTTGGTCTTCTCAAAGGTCCTCGGTGTGAGAAAGGAAGATTAAAAGATTTACTACTTATACAATACTATAACAAGGAAGCAGCCACGTAATGAAAATATCATTAAGTAAAAACAAATGAACTCACCGGTCACAGAAGACGTATGTTCGAATTTCTTGAAAAGGTAGGCCATTCACGAAACCCCATTGTGCTCACACAAAACTAGGCTAACCCAGTCATAAATGCTCCCGACCAAAGGAGGCAGTGTAGTCTTGGCCGCAAGAAAAAGGAACAAAATGACAAAACACAGTTAAAACTGGTAAAACAAACACTTGAAAAGAAAAAAAGAAAGAGATACTTACGAGAATAATTCCAAACCTTAGAGAACCTGCTCGCGTTAGCTACCACATCCTCGGTTTTGACAAAAACTAGTTGAGACAAAACTAACGATTTGGCATATCGTCTATCTTCACCACCAAACATTTACTTCCTCAGCGGCAAAGGTGCAACATCGCCGCTCTATGGAAACTAGGGGCGAAGAGATACATTAGGTGGCTAAGTGACATCCCAACACTATATTTCGTGGGCATGCTGATAAGCTTGTAAAGAGAAACTTGGGCCGGGAAAAAACCATAATAGTCGCATAATTCCTCTGCTAATGAAAGGAATAATTGATATAGAAAGGGTACGCATAGAAAGCACAATACCCGGGATGGTGTATTTGTACTACACCGCGCTCTACTGGGATTAGATCGATATGGGCATGAATTTTGAACTTTGCCCTAAATTCAACGAGATCAACCTCTTTCATCACTAATTTCCGAGATCTAAGGGTCGTCCTCATGAGACATTGAAAAGTCGGACCTAACCTTTACATTACGAGAGATTATCTCCTCCACCGTAGGAAAATTCTTGTCTTCAATAGCAACAGAAACACTATCATCACGAGGAGGCATACGCACTGTCAAAGGGATAAGGTCAGTTGCTATGCCAGAACCAGAGAATACATTAACCATTTCTTTAAGAAGGATATTGTAAGTGCAAAAGGGTTGTGAGCAGTTGGTATCACCAGAACCAGGGAAAGCAGATATACAATAGTGAAGCAAAGAGAACAAGAACTCTATATGAAGAATGGAAAAGAAGATACATAGATTCGATATTGAGATCAAGAAACATAAACGAATGGTTTCATATCCTTATTTATAAGAGTATAAGCATCAAGATCGAGAAATCAAATCGTCATTACTCAGCTTAGGTATCAGAGCGGCAGAGGCACGAAAAACGATGCAAGGGATCGATAAAACATACAATAAAGACACATGATGCCATGACATCACTTTGAATCGATGTGAACCTAAAGGTTGTGGCTCACGAATGATCACGTTGTCACCTTGTCTGAAATGCCACTATTCAACCTGCTCGTCCAAACTTCGCAACCACGACAAACAAGGTCTGCTCATCAAGGCGTCTAGGGTCGACCTCATTAAGCGGTAAGACTAACTATATATGCCAAAATCTAACCTAAGAAAATTTAGCATAAAATGTTATCAAGGAAAGGGTCGGTCGAGGTCGACCAGGAAGTAGTGGGATTCGCGGTCGGGTAGTCAACAACAACCGAGGTCGAGCACCAAAGACATAATTATAACGACTAGTTTTTGTAATAGGATATTAAAGAGAATATTCTACTGAATATTCTCGACACTTGTACTAATAGAATTTGTTAGGGACATGTCTCATATAAATAGAAAATGAGACACTAGTGTAATAGAGGCAATATTCACTTTATATGAATACTTTCTAAAAGAAGATTCCTTCTATCTAACAAAGATTCAAATTTTACCTTTTCATCTAGATTCTTACACACTTTATTCCATGTTCATCCATCAATTTCGAGAATAGTTCAAATATTTGTCTGCCATTCATCATTATTAGGAGGAACAATCATCTATCTTATTCATTATTAGGTGAATTATTCTCCCTATTTATATAAATATCATATTGTTAGTTATTCCTACATTATAGGCCACATATTTGGGAATATTAAATGTGCATTACTTTCAATCTCCCACTGACCTTCTCGTGTGTTATCCATGCTGTCAAGTTCTATATCTAGAGATATTAATATTAATTAAGTTTAAGCCCTCACTATAAAAAAATTTAATAGTTTAACCGAAAGTTTATATTTTTTGGTCAAACAATAAGGCCCCGTTTGGACATACAATTTGGTACCATTTTTTCAAATCTTTTTTGAAAACATTGTTTGTTCATAGATTAATGATTTATTTTTGAAAAAAATTTGAAATTATATTTCATGTTCCCAAAATTTAGTTTAGGGTAGATTTTGGGTGAAACTTGTTCTCCCACTTACAAAACTTCAAATTTTTTTCAAATAAAATGTATGTCCAAACATAATTTTAACTTTCAAAATTTATTTTTTAAAACTATTTTTAAAATTTATTTTTTTAAATTTTAATTAAATTTATGTCTAAACGCTAGCTTAAGTGTTTATGAAGTTAGCCCAAATCCACAATATGAGCCGTCTCGAAAAGAATAGAGAAAACTACCCTCTATAGCCCCTCAAAATTTTAATAGCCTATGTTTTGATCCACTTTAAAAAAATGGCCATTCGGCCTAAACATATTGCATATACTAGCCGAACAAAATGAGTATGACAACACAAGTGCTTGTAGCTCAGTGGGTAGAGCGCCTATTTCCTAAGTAGATGGTCGCTGGTTCGACCCCTACCTAGCACAATGGAGAAACGTTTTTTGCAATGTATAAATATTGTATCCTAATTTCCATAGTGTATCATTGGTGTACATTGAGCCTATCTCAACTACGTTTGTGTATCAAGTGTATATATTTGTGTATCCCAAATATAACTTGTATCGTGAATGTATAATATGTCTAAAAATATATAAAAATTGGGTATAATATGTATTTTCTAATATTTTGGAGTATATCATGTATTTTTGTATAGTGACAGTCATTTTGTATATATTTTGTATAGTAACATCTATTTTGTATATTTTTTGTATAGTGACAATCTATTTTGTATATTTTTTGTATATATTTTGTATAGTTACATCTATTTTATATATTTGCTGTATAGTGACAATCTATTTTGTATAATACCAATTTATATTGTACAGTGACAATCTATTTGTTGATTTTGTTGATTTTGTCGATTTTGTATAAATTTCACAATTTATACAAAATATTTTTCGACCCGTCTTGTCACGGCAACATGTTGTTCCTTGGGAATTCAGATCCTGTTTTCCGAGGTACGTTTCTAAACATAACGCATAGGCAGATCGTGTGATGGAGAATATAAACAGTTGAACTGAATTCGAATATTAATTTTGACTTTTAATTTTAAAGGAATAATAATTTAATTTAATGATTAAATTCATCAATTTGAAATTTAAATTGCGTTTTTGCATAGGGAAGTTAACCAGCTATTGTGTGATGATGTCACTGAAGATTTTGTTTTATAGTTTGATTGTCAGTTCTTCCATTAAAATTTTGGAACGGTCAGTAAAAAATAATTTGCATGTAATTTTGATAGTTGACTTATACTATTAATTAGCAGGACCAAGATCGATGATGAAGATGGAGGACTCCTCAAAGAGGCGACCTTTCTTTAGCTCGCCGGAGGAACTATATGACGAGGAATATTACGACGAGCAGTCGCCGGAGAAGAAGCGCCGTCTCACTCCCGAGCAGGTTAGCACCCTACTACTTTTCTTTATCTACAGATAATATAATTTGGTAATTAATATTTTTTCAACAGTTCAAATTTTTGGGTGAAATTACAACACAATTCATGAATAACAACGTAACAGTCAAAATAATTTGTATTTGGATTGTTTAAAGTGAGAATCAGTCAATATGTGAAAATTTGTGTTAAGATATAGTAATATAATTAAGTAGACAGTAATTAAGTTGCAGCTTTTTCAATTGCTAGCATTTATTATTTTTTTGAGACTATTACTTGTAAGTGGTTATTTTGTGGCTATATATAAGTTTGACTCCAGTGGTTACAAATGAATTTTTCTAAAAAGAATTTTCTACCGGACACCGACATTAGCCGGTCCGTCCTAAACGCAGACAATAACCGTACCGTCAATTTCTAGTCAACATGTCAAATAAACAAAAAAAAGGAAAAAAAGCTTCTTTCTAGTTAAACTACGCAAAAAGCGGAAAAAGCCCTCTAAGTTTTCAAAATTTAAATTAACCCTCTCGGATAAGACACAGCTCTCTCTCTCTCTTTCTCTCTCTCCATTTTTTCAGACTCAAAAACCTCTATACATTTACTCAGGTGAAGTTAAAATTTGCACAATTTATGTTTACTACTTTGTTTAATTTCTTTGAATGTATTCTTTATAAGTTAATTAGCTTCTTAAAGTCTTATTTCTTACTGAAATGTTTGAAGTCTTTAAAGAGTTGTTTAGATTAAGGGGTTTATTTTAGTGTTGGAATTGTGAAATGGTGTCTTTTGTTGCCTGGAATGATAAATTAGGTTGTTTATTTAGTGTAATATTGGGGTATTCTCTTGTGAAATTTTAGTTTTGTTCTTGCTGTAGAGATTTAGGGATTTAGGGTTTTTTCTTGATATACTGATGAGGTTGATGAAGTAAAAAATGTAATCTTCTTTGAACATAGTTGTTACTTTCTTTGCTGTTGAGAGTTCTGTTGATGTTGGGTTTTGAGAATAACTATCTTTTTTGAGTATTTTGAGTTTTTTAAAGAAAGAGGTTAATTTATTGTCAAAATAGTGAAATGGGTTGTGTTTTGTTGAATTGACAGAGAAATTGGGGTTTTTGCAGTGGAAGTTTTGATTCTTTCTGCTCTAAAGATTTTGGAATCAGTGTTTTGGTTGATTGGTCAAAGATGCAGAAATACTCTCCTCTTTTGGAGTATTTTGAGTTGTTTGAGTATTTTGTGTTTTTTAAAGAAAGAGAGAAACTTATTCTCATCATAGTTAAATGAGTCGTGTTTTGTTGATTGACAGAGAAATTGTAATTATCTGATGGTGCAAGGTGGGGTTTTTGCAGATGAAATTTAATTCTTTTTGCTGTATTTGGAATTAGGGCCAAGGAGGAAGAAATGGTTGGTGAAGATGTAGGAAATAGTGGTGGTGATAGTGTTGTGCTGGATTTATTGGCTGAAAATGCTCTAACTGTAAGGAAATTGAAGGGCCGCCCAGATAATGTCGAGAATGGTGATATGAACCCTTCAAGGTCATCAGGTGATGTTTGCCGGACTTACAAGAGGCGGAAGCGTACCAAAGTAGTAGAAGATGGCAAGGTTCCGGCTTGTCATAATACTTACAAGGTCTGGTTATCTTTTACATGAACTCTTTAGATGACTTTATATTTTCTATTTGTTACATTTCCTTATGCCACCTTTGAGATTTGTGGACCTTGATGTTCCTTTTTGAATGCCTCGTGAGTCTTCTGGCTTGTTTTTCTTCTGATTCTTTAGAGTTTGCTTTCGTCTTGTTTCCAATTGTCCTTTTGTATCAAACATCACTTTTTCTTCATGCTTTCTACAATCTCAACGCGTAAAGATGTTTTGTATGAAATCAACAACAACAACAACAACTACCCAGTGTATTCCCACAAAGTGGGGTCTGGGGAGGGTAATACGTACACAAGCCTTAACCCTACCCGAAAGGGCGGAGAGGATGTTTCCAATCGACCCTCATGTTTTGTATGAAAATATGATAAAATTTTAGAATGGAGTAGTGTGAGCCACGTTGTCTGTCTGATAGAAATTTGTGTCGACACACACTTTATTTAAAAGAAATGTTATATATAGTGGAGAATGCACGCTGATGTGCCAGTTGGGTTAGCAGTGATGTACAAAATGTGATTTCTCTTGGGTAGCTGCAAGAGGTATTAGGTGTCTAGTGCTCCACCCTGGTTTCAAGTGATATGCTCCACCAAAGGATCAACTGTTCAGCATTGTCAAAGGCGAAAAGAATAGAAAAGGCCAAGTTCTATTGACGTTTCAAGTGCAAAGCTCAATCGAAGCACGGTGTTAGTGCTGAGATGTGAATGAAGAAAAGATATATATGACACAAGAAACAACACCTATATATACAACTATGATTATATTGATAGTGAAATTGATAAATTGTGATTTAAGTGGATTTATGAAGTAAAAACCATGTTAATCAAGTTGAACCATATCAAAGTTTGGTTCAGATGCAAAGATGCAATTTCAAGTTTTCTTACCCCAAAATTCCGATTTCCCATTATAAAGTATTCACCTAGTGTATTTTTTTGACAATTATCTTTATATGTACTATTTAACCTCTTTCTTATGAAGAGCTCTCATGAGCCTAGTGAATTATCCTGACTTTTCAAAAAAAAAAAAAGCTATTGGTTTGGTGGTTTTTGCTTAGATGGCCTCAGTATTCCTGTACGCTTTGCTTCAAGGCTTAAATTGCACCCTTGACAACTTTGCAGTTACTCTTAAGTGATACACTTCCTATTAAGAAATCGTGTCCTTTAAGTACTTGGTGGTGGTTCTCTTCTTGTTTATTCCTCTTTCCCGTTTTTCCTTTTCTTTTTGCACTATATTTTTCTTGTTCTTTGTTACTACAACTGGTTTGCTTGATCTTATGCAGTCAATGAATGAACCACTAGATACAGCTCTTAACAAAAGTTCCTGCACACAAGCTAGTGTAGCTCATTTGAGACCACATGGTCTTCTGAATGATTTCAGTTATCCGCCTGTTAGAAATTGGAAGGATGCTGTTCTGAAGCAGATGTTTCAATCACTAGAGAGTGATGGTGGTTTAAAAGAGTGTATTCAAGAGGCCCTTGCATCACATTCAGAAGCCGGTTGTGCTGTTGAAACTAAGGTATTGCTTTTGCATGTAGCTGGATAACCTAATATGCAATAGTGAATCGTTGTTTTCTTCGTTGTTAACTGTTGATAGCTAGTTGCTTGTTTCTGCAGGAATCTGGAAAGAGTTGTGATTATGGGAACCGACATTCTCTGCCATCAAATTTTGTATCTCAAAATGGAACAATGGTCCTGTCTAATGGATCAGTGGACGAGCCAAAAAGATACACAGTGACAGAGCTCTGTCAGCAGATGTTTCTTGATATTGTCAAATCGGAAAAATTTGCTCAACTATGTGATGTGCTTTTTAAAAATTTTGAAGGAATGAAGGTTGACAAATTTTTTGATGTCAGTCATATTCACTCAAGGATGAAAGATGGATCTTATGAGGGCTCATCCCTCCTTTTTCAATCAGATATTCAACAGGTACTACTTTGTATCTTCTACGCTTTGAGTTCAGGAAAATAGTCATACTTGGATTTAGCTAACATTCTAGCAAGAATGTATCAAGTTCCTGAAATATGATTTTCCTGTAATATACTTAATCCATCTTTCATCCTCTGCTTAATTTCTTATTTTCTGCGTCTGATAAGATGAACACAGAGCCTGGTTAAGCTTTTTTTTTTTGAATTGCCGAGCCTGGTTAAGCTTTATGATGCATTTATTCCGTATCTGCTTTAGCTTGTGCATCTGTTGAGTTTTATGAATCTTCACGTTACATTATGAAAAGGAGCGAATTTGTTATGTTTTGACTTCTTGGTATGGTAGTTGGTTGGGTTATAACTCTATTCCCAACTTCATTGCAATTTTTCATGGTCAAGTACCCACATTTCTCAATTCCTAGATATTCTTCAAGGATTGATATGACCTGTTATTTATTCCATATAATCGCGCTGTTTTGTTCACATAGGAGACACACTTAATGAACTTTTTTAAAAGAACTTAAAATTTCAAATATTTTCAAGTGGGTACTTGACCATGAATTGATAAGTGTGAGAGATTTTCAATAAATTGATAAGTGTAATGTGGGGCCAATTATGACGGAAAAAAAATGTGTGACCCATTATCTTCTTTCCCCTCCCTTCACCAATCACCCAACTCCATAAATTCAATTGTGAATTGGCCGCTAATTGAAACCGCAACTCATTACAATAATGGAAGCATCTGAATTGGCTGGTATTGCATCTTGTTACAATAACATATGCATCCCAAATGGGGATTGCAAGTTCAACAGCGTTTCGGGAGAAGCAGACAGGGACGTGAGGCTTGACTCTCAAGTCATTTCCAAGAAAGGGAGCTTCAAGTACTTGGGGTCGGTTATCCAGGAGGATGGGAGATTGATGAGCATGTTACGCACCGTATAAGGGTGGGGTGGATGAAATGGAGGCTAGCGTCCGGTGTCTTGTGACGTGAAGGTGCCCCCGAAACTTAAAGGTAAGCTCTATAGAACATCGGTTAGACCGGCCATGATGTATGGTGCAGAGTGTTGGCAGTCAAGAATTCTCGTATCCAGAAGATGAAAGTTGCAGAAATGAGCATGTTGAGATGGATGTACGGGCACACTAAGCTGAATAAGATTAGGAATGAAGATATCAGGCTGAAGGTGGGCATGACTCCCATAGAAGACGAGATGCGGGAAGCTAGGCTTAGATGGTTCGAGTACGTGTGGAGGAGAAGCGTGGATGCCCCGGTTAGGAGTTGTGAACGGCTGGCCTTGATGGGTGTGAGGAAAGGTAGAGGGCGGTCAAAGAAATATTGGGGAGAGGTGATTAGGCAGGGCCTGGTGCAACTTTAGATTTCCGAGGACATGGTCCTTGATTGGAAGTTGTGTAGGCCGAGCATTAAGGTTGTAGGTTAGGAGGTAGGAGGCCAGCCTGTGTTTTGTCTTAGGCTAGTGGCTTTAACTGTGTCCATATTACTTCTTTAGGATTGCAAGTTGGGTCGTAGACTAGTCCGATAGTGTAGTGTCTTAGGATACTAGTGGCTCTTGTTGTATCCATTTTACTCCATTGTGCTTGTAGTAATGTGACATTGTTACTGCTTATTGTTATTGTTTTTCTCTCTATTTTCAGGTTATTACGTTGTTGATGTTATCTTTCTTGCTTCCTCTGCTGTTACTGCTCCACTGTCTCTTTTCGACCCGAGGGTCTATTGAAAACAATCTCTGTACTTCTCCGGAGTAGGGGTAAAGTGTGCGTACACACTACCCTCTCCATACCTCACTTGTTGGATTACATTGGGTTGCTGTTGTTGTATCTCAAATGGGGATTGCAGAAACTTTTCCTATTTTGGTATTACCTGTCTTGAATGTATTTTTGGTAGTAGAACATATATAGTCTTACTCAAAGATATTGAAAGCAAATTGTAATTTTTAGATTCCGAGTAGTCTTCCTTTATTGTTACATCTTTATTGTTACATCTGCTGTTTCAGAAAAGAGAGAAAGTCTCTTTTCTGTCTGCCTCTTGGACCAATAACTCTTCAAGATGTTCCTCGTTCGCAACCCATCTTTTCAATTCAGCCAATGTCCAATTTGTTTCCAATGTTTTTACTTATACCACTCTCTGTTTACTCTCCCAATCTTTTTTTCCATTTTCACTATTGTTAGATACTTATGTGTAAATAGTCCTAGTCCTATATATAGTTGGAGTAGAATATGTCCTAATCCCATATGTAGTAGGAGTATAATATGTCCCAATCCCATATGTAGTAGGAGTAGAATATGTATTATATATAGGGCTCACTGTATCATTGTTAATACATCAATAATATATTTTTCTCCCGTGCATTCTCACATGGTATCAGAGCTTCAGTGAGAAAATTATCGTTGTGCGTCATTCCAACGACATCCGGGAAGAAAGATCTCATCGTCGTGCAATTTTCCGGCAACTTCGTCTTGTTCCCAGGGTTCATCACTGCTACAGTGGTACTGTGCATATACTAGTACCACCATCAGATCTGAAACCCTTGTGCGACCAAACCCCGAAAACTCCAGTCACATATGAACAGAAAAATCAGTCACCGTGCGTCTTTCCGGTTGATGACTCAAGATTTATTTGCGTTCATCGATAAATGTTTGTGAACACATATGTAACAAGTTCGGTGAATATGATTTGTATGCACCGGCTTGAGGGGGAGTGTTAGATACTTATGTGTAAATAGTCCTAGTCCTATATATAGTTGGAGTAGAATATGTCCTAATCCCATATGTAGTAGGAGTATAATATGTCCTAATCCCATATGTAGTAGGAATAGAATATGTATTATATATAGGGCTCATTGTATCATTGTTAATACATCAATAATATATTTTTCTCCCGTGCATTCTCACAACTATCAATATTTTCAACTCCTTGCAAATGCTTGTATTTTCTAAATGTTTTGACATTTCATTAACCCAAATCAAAATAGAGAGAGGAAGATAGAAAATATGATGATAGAATTGTGGATTAAACAGTGGCATGAGGCATCCCAATTTCTGCTGTTGGATTGCAATTTAGGGCTTGTTCTGATGAATGAAGAGAGAGAAAAGATAGAATAATGGAAGGGAGGGGCTGTCCAGGAGTGTGAGCTGTGGAGAGGGGATAACTTGAGCTGCCAAGGCTAAGGAGAGAAGGAGAAAGTATAAGAGCAAGTGATAGAATTTATGGTCCTACAGTTTACACTTCTTATGAAATGAGAACCTCACACAACTAATAAAAGTTGTGTCTCACAAAATAAGTTTCTCCTCCTACTGAGCCAAAAGTGAAGTTGTAAAAAGCTACCGAAGTATCAGTACTGAATTGAGATTGAGCAGCTTTACCTAATGATAAATCTTAATTACTGGGATACCTTATTAAATATCCCTCTTGAACCCAAGAAGACCGTTTTCATTACAAATCCTAGTAACCTCCTGCTCACTGCTATATCAAACTTGCATCTGCATTCCGTTCTGATCAATATGGCACTCTTTATCAGAAAGTGCTTTTTGTATCTCTTGGAATGATTTGTCTTTGGTGTGAAATTCTCTACTAGGTTCAACATAAACATCTCTGAAGGATAAATTCACAAGGTGTGAGTTCTTTGTTTTGGTAAGATTGATGATGCATGGGGTGCCTTCTCCTGAAAGTAATGATTGATATTTTCTGGCATGGGAGATTGGGGATATTCGGGTTATTCCATACTAACTGTAGAAGGTTCAACTAAGTTTTCCGGTTTTGATCTGTTAGGTTCTTTGCTTAGTAATTGCTATGTATCACCGTTAGAGTATTGCATGATTGCATGCTATTTTTGTTGTCTAAAACAGGTGTTTTATGGTTGCATACTTGGTCAACAGCTGTGGTTTTTGTCTGTGAAAATACTGTCAATGCTTTCAGTGAAATGAGTTGTAACTTGATTTAAATGGGACCCTAAGATTAGTAAAATGGTCTAAAGTTCAGTGTAATAAGGAGGGAAAAAGCTTTAGATTATGTGTATATTTGGATTACTGAATAATACATGTGAGTGATGAAAGCTATGTTTGATTTTAGCAGTTAAATCATGTCTTGTTTCGGGAATTGGGTCTTCGTCGGCTGAGGAGACAGTTTTTACGAGGAAAGAGGATTTGAACATTCTTGACAAGAGAAGAATTTGCAGTTCTCTAATCTAGGAAACTAAGCTGTCTTACTGCTGCTCAACTAATAAGGGAAGGGGTCCTAGTGTGTTCTCCCTGTCTTAATTTACATGACATCTTGACCGGTGTTGATTGTCTACATACTTATATTTAAGTAGATTATTGTATGATTTTTAATGATAACAGATGGAAAGTGTGAAAGTAGGGTATTTTCGTTAATGTGTGTACTAGTGTAATGGCTTATTGCTATTCAAGACTGAGTTTTGGTGAACGAGAACTTTGCCTTTTGCCTTTTTATGGAGTTAAACTCAGATCTGATGGGTTCGAGTACCCCGAGGGAGGTGCCAGATCGACTTCTAGTTGTACTGGATCTTTTTTTTTTTACGGTATCTTTATTATACGGAAAAATCTGGGTATTGGTAGTTTCACCTATCCTTTTTGCTTGAGTACCTCTAGCTCTCTTGTCTTAATGATTCTTTCTCTTTTCTAGGTTATTTTCCGAGTTATAAAAAGGCAAAATTTTCATTTGCCAATGAATTGGGTGTAGTAGCTCAGCTCCATTTCGTTCCTTCTACAGTTCTTCCTTCAAATTACTTGAAAAGATTGATAAAAGAGAGATTCATTGCATGAAATCATGTATAGTTCAATATCATTGCAGTGCTGCTTGTACCTGCATTATATTTAGTACGTGAGGATGATAGATTTTGGCACTAATAAAATGCCAAAAGCTTGTTCATGGCGTGAGAATTGTCCAAGACAATATAGGAGACATCTCAACCAGTATGTGACACTTAACCCTGTCTCCCCTCTCCCAACCCACCTGCACGACCAGGAGTGGTCATTTTGGAAGCATGGGCAACATAACATAGTTACCGAATATTGAGTAAACCTAGAAAGTGGAACTTGTGCCGAAGCCAACTGCAATAGGAAATAATAAGCAAATATTGAAGTTCATCATTTTACAACACTTCATTCATGAAGGGACTGTCTTACGTGTACTGGTTACAACTGGTTAGTGGTTACTACTTACTCGTTCACCCGTAATAGTTTTAGCTCCCTGCTTTTGACTAATGCTTCTTAGTCAGTTTACAATATTATCATTTTAACTACACCATGAGCGCCACAACCATATTTAAGACAATTATACGAACCACAATCCTATTTTGAATTCTTTGTACAATTTATCTTTATACCAGAACTGTAGTTATACCACAAAGCCTAGGCAGTTTTATAGGCTTTGCTCTGCCATTGTGATAGTTGTCAGACTCTGGCATTTGGGGTTATGTCTAATTAAATTTTGTTGTACTTCTGAATTGGTTAATCTTTTAGCAGTAGTATATTATATAATACCTTAGGGTCGGCCTTTTGTTGTGGAGATACCCGATCCTGCAGAAGTTCTACTCTAAGTTTACCAGTAGGAACCTTCTAGTTCAGCCATATGATGAAGTACTGTCTAAATATGATGCTTTTGTAATAGATACCTTCAGCAAATCAGCCCACATAAAATCACACATTCAATGGTTTGCGAATTTCTTAGTTGGTGAAGGTATGTCACTGTTGGAATGCGGAATGCCCTTGCTAAAATTAGATTATCTGATTCATAGTTTGTATTGTTGGATCAGTAGCTTTATCTTGGAGCTGTGATATTTGGTCAGGGTAATTCATAGTCAATATTGCTTTAATGATGTATTTGCACTGATATTTTGGTAGCTCTGCAATCTTATTGGTAAGAATATACTGCTTTTGATACACAGGTGCTAAAACTATATTAGTGAATCCATAATTTGTGTTGGCATATCAGTACTGATATATTTATGGGTATGTGATACTCTTAGTTGGCAGGACTTATCCTTTGTGGATATACCATGCTAATTTCATAAATCAGTTTCGATATAATGTTGATGATATTGGGTGCTATAGCAAATTCTTGGTTGGTGATGATAAAATTGATTAGTAATTAATTGAGCTAACATCAACAATGATTATGATGGGAGCTGTGGCAGATTCTTAGGAAAAGAGGGCACGTCACCATGGATGTACTCGTGGCAGAACTTGTATGATGACTTGATAGTTTCTGATGGATATGATTTATCTGTACTGATATAACTTGATCTGTTACATTTGTAAGTCTGATAAATTTGGTAAGGCACTACGAAACAGCTAAAGGTTTTCTATTTTTGCTACTATTTTTTCTTTTAAAGTTCAGCAGTTAATATATGGTCCTACAAGAGTGTAGTTCTGCGTTTCATCTGAGGCCGCAAATTGATGATGAAGCATTTCTTAATAGTTGATGATACTTCTGAAAATATCGTCTGATCACTGGTCAATAATATAATTAGGCAATGGATGGTTTGGATGACTAATGTGGGACTTGAATTTGCATGTATTGTCCTTTTTTAAGTGCTGGAGATAATCATCCCTTCTAATTCGTGTATCTTTATCCTGAATTATTTGCAGTTGTGGACAAAGCTTCATGAAGTTGGCAGTGAAATGATTTCTCTTTCAAGGAGCCTTTCAGACATATCAAGGGCTTCTTTCCATGCTCAGGTATATGATTTCTTGCTAACTTTTGGTTCATTGAGTTGCTTCTTTCTTTTGCATACACTGCAAATAAAACTGACTGATTTTAACCTCTTACCTCTTAGGTGAGCTGTTCAACCCGTGGAATTACTGAGGATGGAAAAGATGAGGCAAGTCTTCTTTACTGCCGTGCTTTAGTGTTTCTGTTTTTCGTGGTAGATTATTCTGTGAGGTCATTTTGGTTGCTCTTCAGTAGGCTGCTTGGAGGAGAAACTTCATTTGAAAACTGTACCTGAAAACTTCTTATTCCTTATTGTTCTGTTAGCGTAGAATTTCTCACTCGATGTAATACATGCCAATTTCGGAAATTTGGTGGCACATACCTGCCACCCACCAAATACTTGCAATTATCCCGGATTTCTTGGGGAACCACTCAGGCAAACAATGTTACGAAGCTCCTAAAAGTGGTGTTGCAAGCCCTTTGTGGGGAGATATAGATACCAATCAAATATAATGCTCACTGAACCCGATGGTGTGGTTTTGTAGTAATGAACTGGGTGCATGCCTTGGAGACCAGGGTTCAAATCTCAGCAGTGACAAAAAAACACTAGGTGATTCAATGCCATATGTGTCTAAGCCTTGGTGCTGAGTTGCTTGGTACTTATGTTGGTGGGAGATAGTAGATAGTGGCGGAATAGTCGAGCTGTGCATAAGTTGGTCTGGACACCACCGTTGTTAAATTTAAAAGCTCATATATACTTATTTCACTTTTCTTTTCAGTCCTTTGAGGTCCACATCCTTGGAATTATTTACTTAGTTTAAATATGAAATTATAATTAAAAGTTCTTGTTTTTGTCAAGACTCAGTGCTGCAGTTTTGATATAAATTGACTGACGAAAAATCACCAAAATTCCAAGGCATTGCATCAGTCGTATCTTTAACTCTTTCTACAACTTGAAATTGATTTATATGTTTTAAAGTATTATAAACTTCAGGTTACTATATTTTCTTGTCTTTTTGATGTTGACAGTTGGTTGCTAAAATGGAGCAAGCAGAGATCTCTGGTGTAAATAAAAGGTGTGCTTGCCAATGTTGTGGGGAGAAGGCGGATGGTAGAGATAGTTTAGCTTGTGATTCATGTGAGGAGATTTACCACGTCTGCTGTGTTGAGCCTACTGTGAAAGAAATTCCACTAAAAAGTTGGTACTGTGCGAAATGTACTGCAAAGGGAATTGAGTCACCGCATGACAACTGTGTAGTATGCGAAAGACTCAGCGCCTCTAGATCAGTGATAATTGAAGATGGGGTTGAAGAATCTACTACTGAAGACATGCTTCTGGAATTGGAGGAGAGCTTAAATGGTTTAGTGGATGATGAACTTAAACTATGTAAAGGAGTTGAGGATCTGCCCTGTTGCAACATATGTAGAACTGAGGTGGGAAGTAATGGAAACTATAAAATATGCGGCCATTCCTTCTGCCCTCACAAATTTTACCATGAGAGGTGCTTGACTAGAAAGCAGTTGGATACTTATGGCTCCTGCTGGTACTGTCCGTCGTGTCTGTGTAGAGCTTGCCTTAAAGATTGTGATGATGACAAAATTGTACTTTGTGACGGCTGTGATCATGCTTATCATATTTTCTGCATGCAGCCACCACGCACTTCAATTCCTAGAGGGAAATGGTTTTGCAGAAAATGTGACATGCAGATACAGCGTATACGCAAAGCAAAAAGGACTTTTGAAACTAAGCAAAATGAATTGAAAAAGAGAACTGACCAGTGTGGAAGATTAGGTGTAGCAAAAGGTAAGGATGAGGAAGCTTTAAACAAATCTGGAGGTGTGGATATGCTTCTAAATGCTGCCAAAACTCTCAACTACCAGGAGGATTTTGCTGCTTTTGGATCGAAGGACCAATAAAACTTAGATTATGCATGAGTTACGGTATCTCTGTAAACGGCGGATGTTGTTCCAGGGTAGTTGGTACATGACCTGGTTGCTGGATCTTTGTGGCCTGTAACAATGACACCAGTCTTGAACTGACTCTTCAGATTTTGGTAGCATAGAATTTCTTGTCTAACTGATAGTCCTAACAGCCATGCCTGAACTGTTTCAGATTGTATTTTTGGTACATATTCTTTCTGGGATAATCAGCAACTGATGTTCCATGTGTTGTAAAATGAAAGGAGCATAAGTAGAGCCTGTTTTCCGAATATCAAAGCGAAGTAATCTGCCATGATCTGTTGTATAAGCCATTGTTGCATTGAATGTATCAAGTTAAATTTCTTAGCATTAACTTGGTGTTTCTCTATTAAGTAATGTATCGGCCTTTTTATGTTGATGCTTCACTGAACTTCATGTCACAAGGTGTTAAAATTGGTAGGTAGTTCTTCATTTGAAGCCTTTTGTAAAAATGCACGTTACACTTGATTTTCAACTAACTCCAAAGTAAAGGAAAAAAGAACAAAGATACAGTTGGTTATCAAATAAGAACAAAGGTTAATGAACCATCATCATTCTGAAGCAAACTCCTTCAGTGGCAAGGATCTTTGAGATGCAATTGTAAACGTAATAATGTGAGTTGTTTGATTTGCTCAACAGAAAGTATTGATCTTACTAATCTGAATTCTCTTACTAAAAACAGAACCATAAAGTAACTCTAGATTAGAGGTCAAAAGATGAAAAGACTACATAGTAACTCTACATCAGTATTATGGGTAGACATTTCACTGTGGGGCATCAAGTTTTATCTTTGTAAACAACCTTCTGACTTCTCTCCTTGCTGACAAGCACACATATAGACAACTCTTTCTGTTGCAGCACCAGTATTTTAAGCAACAATGACTTGAAGTCAGATGTGGGGGTCAAGTGCCCATCATTATGGAAGCAGTACATATTCCCTACCCTCCAGTTGTTTTACCGCTACTTTTTCAAGCCTTCAACTGCTTTCAGAATTGTCTACTACAGCAAAACGGTTTTGGTTCATGCTCAAACCCGATGTCTGTAACTGTTTTCTCCTCTGAATATGATGCAACGCTGCTTGTCGGTCAGTACGCACCTCAGCAGAATCCGGCTGCAAAACAAGTCTGATTCACTTAGGTGCATAAATAGTAGACTTAAAACGTGAGCATCAAACACAGAGGCAGTGACATGCTTAGCACAATATTCCAACGAACATTTCAGAACTAGGATCTGACAGAAGTTAGCACAATAAATAGAGTTTGGCACTTGCTAAAATCTCAGAAGACAGTTCTCCAGATACAAAGGAAATGTTGACAATGGGGTATTGCATATAAAGCAGAGAATATGCATTTATTTATGAAGCCCCAAAGAAACATCTCCAGCGAAAGAGGCAGCAGGCATGAGCGTTAGAAATAGATCTAAGCTATACCTTGATGGCTAGTGCTCTATCTAAGCTTTCGATAGCACTGTCAGGCTCGCCATAATTCAGCTGTGCTCTACCAAGGGTGATCCACGCCTGCAACAAACAGAGGAACTAGTAATAAGGACTAGAATAAAAGGCAATGTCCATTCTACAAATAGTTGAACTTGACTGTTTCCTAAGAATCAGAATGTTGTTAATTGCTTTTCAGTCAGAGCTTCTTATTGGATGCGATCATACCAGCACTAACGCACCTGATGAGTCATCAGAACTCTGAAGTTAAGCGTGCTTGGGCGAGAGTAGTACTAGGATGGGTGAACCCCTGGGAAGTCCTCGTGTTGCATCCCTCTTTTAGAAAGGCCGGCTTGGCTCAGCGGTAAGCTTGCTTGCCGTGGTGTGTCAGGTCGCGGGTTCGAATCAGCCTCTCTGCAAAGCAGGGGGAAGGCTGCCTAGAGTATTCCCTTCCCCCAGACACCCACGAAGTGGGTATTGAACTGGGTCGGCCCTTTTTTCAGAGCTTCTTATTCCAAAAGCTGTAAATAGTTTGGATGTAAGAAATGAAAGAGAAAAGGAGCCTGTGACTTTCACTTGATCATGCCATATAGCTCTAAGCTTAATTATGCATGCAAGTAAGACCAGGAAACTCAGAAGTGCAAAGCTGCTTCGACATGCATGAGGTATCTTGTCTTGGTTACCAAGAGAAGACAAAGAAGCATCACATTCTCTTAGTCTAGGGGACAGACGCAGGAAGAGGTATAACAGACGAGGAAGTAACATGCATGTCGGGTGAATAACTAAAGCGGAAAGTATGGGGACATTTGTATATCAAAACAAGCACACGACGCTCATAGCTAGTTAATATTTGACAAATTATTCTTAAAGTATTGAAACTGAACAGAGCACAGATAAAAATCAGCGTTCCATTTTTCAGAAGGATCATATGATATAGGCAAAGATGGTGTGGGTTCCAATTACTATAGTGCACTGTGAGTTGATTTTGCATCCCTAAAGCAGGTATATTTGCAAAAGGCGAAGCAATAGCAGAAAACGAATGACAGCAATTTCACACACCTCAGCCCAGCTTGGTTCCAACTCAGTTGCACCTGATAAAAAAGGAAGCAGGTTATACATGTGTCATGAGATTATATCATCAAAAGTTATTTTATATACAAATGCAGATCACTGACTTAAAGGGCATTAGGGCTAAGGCATTACGCACTAGTCACTACCCTCCCCAGACCCCACTTGTGGGAATATACTTGGGTTTGTTGTTGTAGTCACAATCCAAGTGAAACCCAACTTTGAATATCGCTATGCCAGATATATATTTACAACGGGAAAGACGTGGAAAAGAAAATTAGCTCATGCTACTGAAAAGGTTAAAGGAAGATAGACTTAGTCGTAATGTAGGTTCCCATTGGCTGGTATCAAGATCAGCTTTCAAACGATATATTGTGTGATTTACCCATAACTTTAAAGATGGGTCAAAAAGTTGGCATTAAGGAACTTCAGAGCCAAAAAGTAGGTCCAGTAACCTTTCATGAGATATAACAATGAAAATAATCCATCAAAATTTAAAAGAATGTCTACAAATTGGCATTATCTCACTCAGAATAACTTGCTCAGAAAACAAGGAGAATCTATTTGAGAATAATTTAAGAAGTGTCAAAACATACGAGTAGCAGCTTTTAGCGCATTCCATGTTTCTCCAAGTTCAAGCAAAATTTGAGCCTTCTGTTCATGCAGAATTGCACTATCTGGCATCAAAAGTATAGCAGCTTCCCACTTCCCAAGTGCTTCACGATATTTCCCGTCCTTAAAAAAATTACAATAATAATAAGAATAAAAGGCTTAACCCTAGTTGAGGGATCATGCTGCCGGAAATTACATCAGCAATTAATGAAGTGTTGGAAACCACTTATTCAGTGCAGAGGCTATTTTACGACTTCCTTTCAACTTCAGGGCTACCATGCAATAAACTTAACATTGCGTTTAGCCTCAGCTATAAGTGTTAATGCATAATGTACAGTACGACCTTACCTCCACACAAGAATCTGTAATAATTGCTTTCTGCAGTGGATTTTGCATTGTTACTTGCCTTTATGTGTTAATACAAAACATAGTACAAATCCAGGTCATTTCATACTCAACTAACCATTGCTAGTTTCAAGACTCAACTCTTCACTTCAATTCAAGTATTCAACAACTTACAGTAAGCTTACTGTCGTGTTGAGGCTCAGTTTTAAGTGGCACAATATAACTATTCTGCAAACAGGCTTGTTTTTCACATAATTAGAAAGAATGAATGTTTGATCTCCAACTCACAACTTCAAAATTAACGTATACTGATGCAATCACCTTCTAAGTGTTTATTTTAAGGTAATGGGAGTTTATTGATCTCCAGGGTCGAGGCATGCCCCTCAAGAAGGACTTACATCGTATCTATAAATTGTCCAGCAAAATGGAATGTTCACAGCAGGAGTTCAATAGACAGACAATCAATTATGTCCCAGTAATCAGACGAAACCTTAAAACTAACAACATGCCTTGCCTTACCCGCTGTACTTCCTAAGAAAATATAGAGTTACAACTGCTAAAAGGGAGAAAGAGGGAGAGACAAAGAAATAGAGTCAAAGATGGGAAGAAGGGAACAAAGAGAGGGAATGATAATGCACCCAAGAGTGTAGCTTAGCAGTTGAGGAGCTAACGAAGACCATGTGATACCATCTGAGGCAAAAAGCTTGGAGATTTCATTCCATTACCTAAGCCTTGGTGGGCAGACATGTACTAGTGGGAGAGGATGCAGGTAATGATAGAATAGTCAAGGTGCATCTAAATTGGGATGGGAATTTATGATGTAGTGTAATATCTACGGGTTCAACTGAACACATAACTTTTGACGCGGAGTAAAAATTTATTAAAATTATAAAAATAATAGATATGAACCCATAACTTTAAAAATATTATAGGTTTGAACCCTTAGAATTTAAATCCTGGATCCGCTTAATACCTATTCAGTTCTTAAATATTCAAGTATGTTAAACTTGACGAAAACTTCATCTCTAACATCAAAATAACTAATAGACATATATAGATAACTAACACCACCTGATAATCATATCATTTAATAGCAATTTGCTAAATCTAATCCCAACTAACAATTTTCAACTCTTCCACAAATTCAACTTTCACATCAACACACATAACTGTATTCAACAAAGACGCTCCCATAATAGAAACAACAAGTTCAGCTATACGCACTGAATAAACTAAAAAATGAAAAAGAAAGGTGAAGGAAGTCAGTCACCCAGGTAAAGAAATACCTCAGCAAGCTTATTTCCTAGTTCTTGAAATGATTCCACAAGCTTTATAGTATCATCGTCATCTCCATTAGTATGAGAAATTAAGGTACTCTCTTCGTTTTTAGGAACAGAGAAATCGTGAGTAGGAATTTCAACTTCGAAAGGGAGGTTTTGGGAAAGAGGAGTAATGGGTCTCTTATTATTAGGTTTCTTTTTGCTCCATGTCATCTTCATCCTGCTCTTAAGTGAGAAATATGGAGTTGATTCTCTGTTTAGCTTTGCCCGCTGAAGAAGAAGAGGAGGTGAATTAAGCAATTTAATTCAAAGGAAGGTAATTTAGGGGTGCGAAAAGGGCAGATGGGGTCGGACATTAATGGTTAATTTAAAAAAAGATAAAATTCAATCCGAATCATATTTAAGATATGATAAAAAAAATAAGTTATCTTGAATAGGATCATTTTCGGACAATTCTCATCTTTCAAACTTAAGAAACCCAATTTAATACTTTATAAATATAAAAGTTAAATACATTAATTATCTATTTGGTTAATTATTTTTTAAGTGGATAATATGGTTCTTATGCATATTTGTGTTAGGTGTTGTCCTGATTTCTTATCATATTTGATTTTCTTATATGTTGAAGGAAAGTACGACATATTTACCATAATTGAATTTTTTTTTCCTAGAGGGAAAATATATTTTTTTTTATATTTGGCTAGTCCGTTTTCTTGTAGGAAAAAGTTTGGAGTTCTATATATTAAAGATATTTCCTTCTCGTTCAGTAGCATCTACAATGTAGCCATATATGGTTAAAGAGTTGTGTTTAGGAGGAGAATTTTACGGGACAAGTGTTAGTGTGTCACTTGTATTTGACTCTTCGTGAGGTTGTTCTCTCAATATTTTGTATTTTCTTTTATATAGTGAATTGCTCATATCCGCCGTGGGCATAGGCCAGTTGACCGAACCACATTAAATATTTGCATCTCTTTTGATATATATCTCTTTTGTTGTATGATTTATCATTATTCAAGATTTACTTACTAGCTTCCAATGACATTTGATTATTTCGATCCAAACAAGTGGTATCAGAGCGAAGTTCAAGACACGTTTATCTTAGGGTTTAGTTCTAGTCGCAACCTATTTGACCATAATCAAGATTTTTGTTTGAGAAATTTTACCGGAGTGGTACGCATGTTGAAACAAACATTACGGCAGAGATTTAGAGATGCGGCCTTTTGAAGGTTATGTGAAAAAAGGTGGATCAAGTTTATTTTGTTAGCGAATTCAGGCCAAGGGGGAGAATTGTTAGATGTTACCATATTTGATTTTCCTATATCTTGAAGGAAAGTGTGACATATTTACCATAATTGGATTTTTATTTTTTAAGGGGAAAATATAATTCTTCCATATTTGATTAGTCCCTTTTCTTGTAGGAAAATGTTTGGAGTTGTGTAAATTGAAGATCTATCCTTCTCATTCAGTAGCATCTACAATATAGCCATATGAGATTTGAGAGTCGTGTTTAGAGGGAGAACTTTACGGGATAAGTGTTAATGTGTCACTTGTGTTTGCCTCTTCGTGAGGTTATTCTCTTGATATTTTGTATTCTCTTTTATATAATGGATTGCTCATCTGCGTCGTGAATATATGTTAGTTGACTAGTACCGGCTAAGTCTAAAGCAAGTAAAGCACTTGCTATAGGCCCCAAAAAATATGAGGCCCAAAAATTTATGATGCATACTATTATTCTCATTACAATGTAAATAATAACTTTAATTGTCTTTCTCATTAACAACTATATTATTTTAATAATTTTAAATTATCATTATTTCAGCTTCCACTTGATATTGAAATTTTAAAGTTCAAGAAATAAATTGGAGGTATTTCAAGTGAATTAATGATTTTCACTCATAAAGATTAATATTTTTTCTTCAAATGAAATTCTTGTCCAAACATAATTTCTGTTCAAACTGCAAATACCTTTTCTCAATTTCAACTTCAAATACTCGTCTTTCAACTTCAATAATACATTGTCTCCCCCTTTCCATTTTTCATCTGTTTTCAAAAAATGCAAGTCCATATTTAATAAGCTTTTTAGTCCACTTTTCCATTTTAGCATTAGTGACAAACTCTTTTATAACAAAAATGACATGAAATGTTTTAAGATTATAAGATTTAAAAGATATTATTGATATGGTATATTCACTTTTAGTTTAAAATCATAAAATTTAAAAGTCTTTGACATCCTTAAACTTAATGCGGAGTTAAACTAAAATACATATATATATATATATATATATATATATATATATATATATATATATATATATATATATATATATATTCGGCTTTAGGCCCCTAATTCCCTTGAGCCTCCTCTGCAGTTGATCGAACCACGTCAAATATTTGTACTTTTGATATAATTTATCATTATTCAAGGTTTACTTACTAACTTTTGATGACACATGATTATTTCAATCCTAACATGTTTTTAAAAAGTTTATTATCCAATATATTTTTAATGGATAATATAGACGAACAACTATTTTCTTTAAGTATTTTGCTAACTCTAGAGATATCAAAGTGACACGATTGGAAAAAATGACTTTTGAATCTGGCTTTTTGGTCATTTGCCCAGACTTTCAAGGAAATCAGCTGTTGCGTAATGCATAACAATATCTCCAAAGCAAAGTGTCCACTGAAATGCCCAATGTAGCCCAAGCTAATTTCACTATGGTCACTGAATTACAGTAAAAACTATTTTCGTCATTAACTTAATTGAATTTCTCACTCTAACAGCAGTCATTAAAATATATCTTTTCGCTTTAAATTAGTTAAATTTTACCTACTACAACAGTAGTCATAACATTTTATTGATAACAAAAAAATTATCTTCATGGGTTGGTTTTGATATTATCATAGGTAAGTTTTAATTACTGTATAGTGGATAAAGTTTAGTTAATTAATTAATTTATTATAATAAAAATAGTTTTGTGATTTTATTACAGTGTGTAATGTTTGCTGACTCTACTATTATAGTGGTTAAATGTTCAATTACTATAATGTGACAATACAATTATTTGACAAGCTTAAACTCACTCTCTATTCATGCGCATACTTGCATTGCACATACATGTTGTATCAATTATTACAAAATTAGTGAATTCGTTCACAATTTGGACGATGGTAAATTATTCTGTTTTATTTACAGAAAAAGATTAAATGAAGTATATACCCTAGTGTTTTATTCAATTAACCACTAATTATTGCTTCCTTTCCGTACTTCTTATATTGATTTGAGTGGGCCTTTAACGGATTCCCAATTTGAGTGCTGGAAACTCCTTCCACCAAATACACATTAATGTTGTGCTACAATTCTATATATATATATATATATATATATATATATATTGCCTTTATTCACCTTACTTTTTTGTTGTTTGAATGCTAATTCGTGCTACATTAAGCTTAATGGAATTTGTTATACGTATAGGAACACTTGGATATGAAGTGAAGAAAAGTTGCACGAAATGATATCACAATACAACAAAATAGAGCATAAAAAAAAGATATTGCAACGCCATGAAAAGTCACAGCTTTAAACAGTCAAGGCTTTATCTAGGGCATTACCTTACTCACACCTAATGATGCAAGGCCGCGTAGTGTCATGTTGGTGCCTCTGATGGTGCCTTACACTATTATTTGGCGCCTCTGATGATGTCCCCGTGCTGACGATGCTTATCTGAGCCACTTTGATTTTCTCCTTAGTTTTGGACGTGTACACTTTACCCCTACCATAATACCTCTTAAAGTTAGTTATTAGAGGTGAGACATTATTGGAGAGGCAGAAAGCTATGGAATACTTGGAAGCAACGAATCACCAAAGTTTTCTCTCCATTCTTCGTAAATCCGTAATTTAATATTTTCAACTATTATTATGATTATTTATACAATTATGAGTAGCTAAAATCTCGTATCACAGGTTTGATGGAACCTTTTGGAGGATAATTTTCCACAGCGTTTTGTATAAATTTGCCATTAACTTTTCTCTACTTGTTCAACTACATTTTCATTGTTGTTGATTGAAGAGATCTCAATTGACTGTGCCTATTTAGCGTATATTGCTTCGAAATGGTACACATTTAGGTAGTTATTGAGAAACATCTCTCCTAACGTATATGGTGAATCAATGAAGAGTTTAAAGGTGGTGTGGGAATAACGAAACCTTAGTGCGATCTTAGTGAATGGTGGACTAGTGCCAGCTAGCGTAGTTCAGACGAATACGCCTAGTAAATTATTATAGTACTCACGATCGGTAGAGAATACTTAGGCGAATCTATAGGAAACGTAGCATGGAGGATTCTGAAATTTGGGAAATCATAACCCTGGGCTTTTCTAATCTTGTCTACAACATTTGCTCTGTTAGTTATAAATTTGCATCTTTTTAATTACTTTGATCTATGTAGGTAAAGACTTAAGTCATTATTTAATATTTCTGAAGGTTGAATACTTGAATTCTTGCGAAACTAGTGATTGTGATTAGTAGGTTAATTCCTCGTGGGATTCGACTTCAAACGTATAAATCAAATTATATTTACAACGACTGTTAAACCTCTTAGGAGGCATAGTTGGGCGTGATCACACATCACTATAAGAAAATCAAGACCAAAACAATTTGATCTTAGCTCAAATAATAGTACAAGCTCTAGAAGCAACTCTTTTTTATCAACATAACAAATTTACACATATAGCATTGTTTACCGTAAAAATGGTAATTACAATAAGATTTGATTTTGTGATTCTAAAAATACGTTATCTATTTTTTAGCTAGTTGTTTAAGCCATAGATATTAAGTAAGAAATCATAAAATGAGATAAGAGATTGAAAACAAGGTGATAACCAAACCAATAGGCTGATAAGTAGGGTCTCGAGCTCTCTTATTCGGGGCCCCGAGGTCGAGTCCTATACCCTGTCGTGGACAGTCGACAGAGGGACTAACATTTATGATAGATTCAATGACAGCTCTTTATGACCAATAATAAGCAATAATTGAAGAACAATAAACAGAACACATTAAATATAAACAATAAATGAGAGCAATGAGTTCTAGAGAATATGTTAGGTTAGAGAGCAGAGAGAACGTTCTTTTTATTGAATATTGAGTATCAGATGTTTACAAAATGACAAAGATCCCCCTTATATATGGGGGAATTCCAACATAGTACAAATTGCATTAATTACAAAGATATGGGGCTGATACGACCATTTAATGCCATGATACGGGTCAGAGCTAGCCTACTAGACTTTGTTAGCTCTAGTCGTGTGCCTAGAGAACTTCACATTGATCCACCAAGATCACTAATATACCTTGCCTCGAGCCTGATCGTTACTTACACTACTTCGTAGTCGATCACTAAAACCCCTCGAGATATCTTGATGATCGCAAAATCGGACTGTCGATTCTACCGTATACAGAGAGTCCCCGCGTTTCCTAGAACGAAGTAAGAGGGAATGATTTTGAACTCCTACTCCTTAAGCATTATCTTCATGATGTCAGCCTACCAGAGCATTAAATGCCATAACTTAAAGCCGTGCAAGGGTCGCCGTTAACACGACTATTGAGAAGCCCACAAACCACAATTGGCTCGTCCTTTCCGTTGCTCATATAGCTCCTATAAATACCTCAATCATTTGATAATTCACACTTTTACAACATATTCAAGTTCTCAGAGCCAAGGTTATCCCCTTTCACATTCCATCTTCTTCCATTTTTGGTTCCTTACCCACTTTCTCAGAAAAGCCTTTTCACTACCATGGCTAGATCCTCTAAAAGAGTGCCTCGAAAAGAGGACGCTGCCTCTTCTTCTCGAATGTCCAAAGAAAATCCCAAAGTGATACTTACCATTAAATAGTGCACACCTACAGAGTTTAGCACGGTAAGGGATTTTTCTGTTGACAAGCCCTCATCTACACCGTGCCGATGTAAACATGTGTCCCGATATATTAGCATCGTGACCCATATAGGGGAAGTGAAGGAAGACTGTTAATGGAGGGAGGCAATGCTGGTTGACATCCTATGTCCTAACAAGATCATAACATACCACAACGCTGGCTTCTTTTATATATACACATACCCACTCACTTTGGGTCCCGTTGATTCTTCGAACCCTTCTTCCCCGGTGATAGATTCGATTATTCCTGTCTTCTATGACAAGTACCGTGTGACGCTCAGTCAAATCTATCCATCTTTCTGGAGGATAGTCTACATGCTCTGTTACTTCTCTAAAAGGGTCGTGGGTACGACCTTTACCCTTGGCCATTTGATTAGATTGTACAACCCTCGATTTTATTGATGTTTAATTAGGTTTCACCCTCGGTCCAACAACAACAACAACAACAACTACCCAGTATAGTCCCACAGGGTGGGGTCTGGAGAGGGTAATATGTACGCAGGCCTTACCCCGACCCGATAGGGCAGAGAGGCTATTTCCAATCGACCCTAGGTGAAAGATCGAGAAAAGAAAAAAAAAACAAAAACAAAACAAATAGAAAAAGCATTAGTGACTCTAGAATAAAACACAAAAAACTGACATATAAAAGGGCAACGTAAACAAAGCAACAACATGAACAAACGTCATTAGTAATTCTAGGAGTACTCACAGAGATATTAACCTATCAGAAACCCTCCCCCCTCAACCCATCCCTACCCCGCAAAATAATAGAAGCCCCTAACCTATACAACCTTGCTACTAGACCTCCAGGCTTTCCTATCAAGAGTCATGTCCTCAGAAATCCGCATAATAGTCATGTCCCGCCTAATCACCTCCTCCTCCCAATACTTCTTGGGACTCCCTCTGCCACGACTCGCCCCAACTACCGACAGCCGCTCGCAACTCCTCACTGGTGCATCGGGGCTTCTCCTCCGTACATGTCCGAACCACCTGAGTCTCGCTTCTCGCATCTTCTCAACCATTGGGGCTACCCCTATCATTTCCCGAATAACTTCATTCCTAAGCCTATCCAACCTGGTGTGCCCACACATCCACCTGAGCATCCTCATCTCCGCTACCTTCATTCTCTGGATATGGGAGTTCTTCACTGGCCATCACTCCGCCCCGTACAACATTGCTGGTCTAACCACAGCTCTATAAAACTTCCCCTTGATATACTGTGGCACTTTCTTGTCACACAAGACTCCCGACGCAAGCCTCCATTTTGACCACCAAGCCCCTGTTCGGTGAGTGACATCCCCGTCGATCTCTCCGTACCCCTGGATCACCGACCCAATATATCTGAAACTGTCATTCTTGGCGATGACCTAAGAGCCAAGCTTCATGTCCCTGCTAGCTCCTTCTTCGCTCGGCTCGGAGCTAAACTTGCACTCCAAGTATTCAGTCTTAGACCTGCTTAGTCTGAAACCCTTTGACTCGAGGGTCTATCTCCAAACCTCCAACCTCTCATTAACATCGACCCTCGACTCATCTATTAAGACAATATCATCAGCGAATAGCCTACACCATGGCACGTCTTCTTGGATATACCGAGTTAGAGCATCCATCACCAAAGCAAATAGGAGGGGGCTGAGCGTCGATCCTTGGTCAAACCCCATTTCCACCGGGAAGTGGTCTGTGTCGCCACCCACCATCCTAACCCTCGCTTTAGTGCCATCATACATATCCTTGATCATCCTAATGTAGGCCTCCGGCATGCTCTTCGCCTCCAGGCACCTCCATAACACCTCTCTTGTAACCTGGTCGTACGCCTTCTCTAAGTTGATAAACACCATGTGCAAGTCCTTCTTCTTGTCCCTAAACTTTTCCACCAATCTCCTGACAAGGTGGATAGCTTCTGTGGTGGAGCGGCCCGGCATGAAACCAAACTGGTTCACCAAAACTGGTTCACCGAGATTTCTCAAGCATTTGAGGACAAGGATCGAGGGTGGATGAGAAGTTTTTTCGAGTGAGGACTTCATACATCATCCCATCCAAAAGGATGCCATTCCCGGAGGAGTGGAACATGCAGCGTAAGTACCTCTCCTTCGAACATGCTTTATTATCTTCGTATCTTTCTTCCGAAAAATGATCTCCCCTTTATTTATGCAGCTACCGTTTGGTGTCCTGAAGCGGTCCATGATCTTTCGGGATGAATTAGACAATTTGATGCTTCATTCCAATTTCTTGGATGGTCTAGGCCTGACCTAGCTAAAAAGCGGTGGGTGGCCAAGAATCATGGTAAAAATCCTTCTTGGAACCTATATCATATTTTTATAATTCTTCCCCATATCCTCAATGCTAACAAATTTTGATCGCTATGTTTGCACAGGCCTTGGTGACAGAGTGCAGATGAGATCGCCTCTCAATGGTGAGATGGAGGCTTCAGAGCCTGATAAGGGCAAGAAAAGGAAGAAAGAGGCGGCTGCTGATTCTTCTGTGACAAAGAAACCTAAATCATGCAGGCCTCGAGTTGCTGCCAGGACCTCGACTTTAGCTTCCGAAGCAAGTCCCAGTACTGGGGACAAAGACAATGATGAGGATAAATGCCGTTTAGTTCAAAGGACGAGGTCAGGAGTGGATATCCCCCGGGTGCCCAACCGCAGGCCGCTGAATCGGAAATGGTTGATACAGATTGATCCTATATGGTGGAGACCCTAGAGGAGGGTGCGAACGCGGTCCCTGAGCTCTTGGTCGAACATACTACAGTGCCTATCGAGGAAACCATTATTTCTGGTTCCAAAGGGTCTGGGCTTGGAGCTTTTCGGGGATAGAATTTTCCACTTGGTGATATCGAAGCCCTAGTTAGTCTTAATTTTGGTCCTCAATTCTCACCCAGGGAATACAAAGGACACTTAGGGCTCGAATGCTACCAACTTGGAGGGTCCTCTCGGAGGGGGAGGCGAGCTTGACAACTTCCTTGATAGAGTTGACAATATCAGTGAGGACATTGATCTCGATGCTCCCAACGCTATTGAGGAGGCGGAGAGGTTCCAGTAGAAGGTGATAACTTTTAATGTACACTTTTCTAGTCTCAAGTACCTTTTCCTATTTTTTCTGAATCTTCTATTTTGTTGTAGGGTAAGAAGATATATGATCACGCCTTCTCTAGAATCCAAGATGAGTTTTCATACAGTGGTAAGTCAAGCTCACCTCGGGACTGCAGGAGTTAGAGGCCTTCTTTGCCCGGAAGGAGGATGAGTTAAACAAGCTTCGGGCAAATTTAGAGGGAGCGCTCCGAGAAAAGGATGGCCTTGTTGAGAAGGTAACTTGTTATTCATAAATTCGTTCACCATTCTCATAATTCAATGTTTACTGATTTATCTTTTCCTTTGCAGATCAGGCAGAAAGATGTTCTCGCGGGGCAATTTCGAGAAGAAGTTGCTGCTATAAATACAGAGATCCTCGAGCTGAGGAGGCGAAATGAGGTTGTGACCTCGGATTTGGAATTGACCCAGAGTCTTCTCTAAAATGCTTGAAAGGAGATTATTATGCTATTTATAGCCAAGGTCTAGGTCGAGGAGAATGCCGCTACATATCTAAGAGACGCCGCTACTATGAATCAGCTAGCCCGAAAGATGTCGAGGTCGAGAGATGTTAGAGGGGGCCGAATCGGACTGTTGCTTACGCTCGTGCAGAGGATAGGAGGCAAGCCTTATAGGAAGCCAATGTTGAAGGTGCCGATCTTTCAGCTAAGATCGAGGAGGCCCAAGATCTGGAAAAAGAATTGGCACTCTTAGTCTTTTTGGATAAAGATCCTAGAGATGGTTCAGAGGGTAGTGGCGATGAAGAGTAGGCCTGTGTTGCCTTTTTATTTATTTTCATGTATGTAATACTAGGGAAACAGGTCCTGTAAATGTGCCTCAAACATATTTTTGGTAATGTAAAAAAAGGATTTTGTTTCCAGCCTTGCATCCTTTATTTATCAGTGATCATGCGGAATCCAGTCTTTGACTTTTGATGTTGACTTTTAGGAGTCCGTATTTGGGGGAAATCGGGACCCTCGAGATCGATCACCATCTCGAGATTAGGCCGTTAGCTCCTTTGGGGTCGATTCTCATAATAGTAGGAATCCTTGGGGTCTCACTATTTCCCGAGCACCGCGTGATAGAATTTTTCACGTGACATGGTAGTGGGCCCCCAGGTTGGTCCCACAAGTACATTTCCCAAAACGTGATGCTGTCATGGCCAGACTTAATTGGTCTTTAGGATAGGCAAACAGTCGCCACTTGCCTCTATATATGCACTCGTTCATTCCTTAACTGGAGATTCTGCTACTCTGGGTAATTATTCCTTTCATAGGACTCTTATTCTTTGTGCTAGTTCTCTCGTAGTTTCAACTTAGAGCCTTCACCCATACATTCATCCCATCTTCCCATTTCATTGTAGCCATGGGTGCTACATCGAAATCCATTCATCAAGGATATGATAGTTTTACCTCTGTTACGCGTCGTTCAGTGGCACACCACCGATATCTGGTAAGCAGACCCAGAGGTGCTTTGTCTCGAGGAGAGACTTTACGTCGAAGAGACCTCCCAATGCTCAAGTGCATCAGGAGAGTGCATTGAGGTTCATCTCCTTAATAGGGAAGAACATGTCAAGATTATTAGAAAAGATTGCGGATGTGGAGAAGAAGTGGTACTGTAGGTACCTTCCTCGGAGGAGAGCATTATGAACCATGTCCAAGGGTTTTTTGAATGTGTTTACGCATCCCTTTATGTTAGGATCCCCTAACAAGGTCGTGCTTGATGTTTTTAGGAAGTATCAGGTTACCCTGGTGTAGGCTCACCCTTCCCTTTGGAAGATAGTGCTGCTGATACGGTACTTTGCGGATAAGTCCGGGCTTGAATTCACCCTTAGCCATCTCGTTAGGCTATATCTTCCTCTAGATCACCAGAGATTGATTACTCTACAACGTCGATACACTCGGACCCCTGCCATTAACGAGGAGGAGAACGAGGAACTAGGGTGGAAGAGTCGGTTTGTTCGAGCACGGACAATCGATATTATTCTTGGAGAGTTTTTGCGATTTCCTGAGAAATGGAATTTCACACGTAAGTGGTATACTAGTAATTTTATATCAATATATATATATATATATATATATATATATATATATATATATATTCTTTTCATTCTCTTTAGCGATTCCTTGGCTACCGAACGAGGTTCCTAACTTGGCTGAATAGTCTCGTAAGCTGGCAGCTTGCTCGACCTATGATAAGCAAAAATGGTGAGACCAGTCCAAGGGGAGATGGGAGGAAAAGCATCATGGTAGGTTCTTAGTGGCTTGTTTCCTCAAAAAGTTACTTTCCTTTTAGCTTACTAACTCTGCCGCTACAGGTGTTAGAGGTTTTTCTGAGATGAGGCCATGTCCCCTAGGGGATGAGGAGAGATTGTCGACCTCGTGGCGAGGGTCGATAATAAACAAAAAGAGTCCCCGAGGTGTGAGGATTCTTATGGCAGGGTGAGTCTTTCTCTGAGGTTCAAAAGAGACGAGTCGGCTGATCTTTTGGCTTTGGAGGCATCTGCTTAAGGTACTTCGAGGGACACGGGTTATTTGGAACCTCCCTCTTCTCCTACCGAAGGCATTTCGGGGGGAACTGAGCCATCAGATGTATGCTCTACCTTTTGCGAGGCTCAGCGGCGTAGCTCCATGGTAAGTTTTGGTAGCTGGTATACATTTTTTTTCAGTTTCGCATCTTTCTTATTGATCTTTCTTTTGCAGGCCTTTAACAAGCTTGAGTCCGAGCTACTCTTCCATGAAGCAAGGCTGTGGAAAGATTTGGATGGGGAGAAGTCCCTTAGACTTCTTTGCATGAAAAAGGAAGATTAGTTGGTGTACATGCGATATGAGGAAGATCAAAGTCGGAACTACGAAATCCATCTCGAAAGATAGGTAACCTACACTTTGTGTAGATGTATGCCCTCTTTTTCTTTCGAAGATTGATATTTTGGTATTCTATTTGGAGGACAAAACGGAGGAGCTGGAACGACTTTCGGGCGAAGTTGGCCAAGCCAAGTGTGAATACGATGAGTTGAAGGCTCGGACGAACGTTTATGCTTCAGCGGAGAAGGGTGCTTTGGCTAAGGCTTCCGCCTTTGAATAGATATTATTACAAAGCTTGAATCTGGGCTTTTGAAGGCAAAGGCCGAGGTTGTAGATTCACGGGCTGAAGCCGTAATGTGTCGAACCAAGGCTGATAAGAAAGTTGCGGTATATTTGAAGGACACTGCCAATGTTCGAGCTAAACTGAGAAGGGATTGATCGTGATAGCAGAATCTTGGAGTATGCATGGTGAAAATCTCAAAAAGAAACTCTTGAGGAGATCCATGCTAGGGGTTTTGATCTTTCAGAAGAGATAAAACAAGCAAAGGTGGATGAATATGAGCCTAAATCCTTTCTATCCGATATCGAGGATAACAAGAAAGACACCGATGGGTAGCAGTCCCTGAGAGGGACGTAGATTAGGCCTTTCATTTTCTAGATTTGTATATAGCACTTTCAAAGTATATTGTAAATGGGGCTCGTATTCTTTAACATATGTGTAAAAAGAAATCTTGTGACTTCGTTTTTCATCTACCTTTCGATGTTTGTTATCCATCAACAAGAAGAACTGGTCCTCGAGTTAAATGGAATCCTTAGAATCATAGTATGGCCCTGGTTCTTATTAGGCTAGCCCATAGGCTTTTACGCGCTTTGGTCAGTATAACCTTTTAATGTAAGATGGCGTCGTAGGCTCTTATGCTTTCACCCTTAGGAATATTTTGTTAACTATTTCAAGTTCAGTCTCCAAGTCGGGTTTCAACTCGGGCTCATTTTACCCTCAAGTTTTTGAATATAAAGTTGGCCCTTAGGCCTTACGCATTGGGCTGGTACGATGTTTTAATGTAAGCCGACGTTATTGGCTCTTACGTTTTTGGTTATTACGACCTTTTACATGGTCTAGCAACAGTGACTCTTATGCATTGGGTCGATGTGACCTTTAATATAGGCTTTATTTTTCCCCCGTTAAGGATTTTTGAAGTTGTGTTTGCCCGACTCTTCGGTGGTTTGATAAAACCTCAATTGTGAGCCGTTATATGACGATGATCGAGCACCTTGGGAGGTTTGTCTTGGTGGCTAAGTATCTTGAAGCCTGTAATTAGGAGCTGACGTGGTCAAATCTCTTTTGCCTATGTCGAGGGTAGCCTGTTTAACCAGTTCTTTTCGAAGTATATTCGAAGTAATGTAAGGCCTATGATTTTATATCGATGGCCGAGCATCCCCGAGTCGCATCAGTTTGGCTGGTACAACCTTATGATCGTAGTCATTTGCATTTGGCCAGAGCCTTTCAGTCCCCGAGTGAAGTAGTTTCGGCGTCCGTATCGAGGGTATGCCTTTTTAAGGGTCTTACAAGTTTAATATATGGCCTTAACTTTAAGATTGGGTTTATGCCTTTAGTAAGGTCTAACAAGTTTTACATTCCTTTGAGGTCTTACAGTTATTGTCACTTGGTACAAGTGTGGTTCATGCCATGCTTGAGGTCTTACAGATTGTACATGCCATTGAGGTCTTACAGTTTTTGTTGTTGCCTTATATAGGTCTTACGAGGCCGAGGCAATCCGCATGTGGACTTGTGGCCTCAGGTTTTGATAAACCGATAAGGCTAACAATTGGCGGCAGTCCCCGAGTCATCGAGGGTTTCTTGGCTCGGAAGTCATTACTTGTAATCTTAGTACTGTCTCATTGAGGGATTATGCTTTCGGGGTTTTCGATCCATACGTCACGTGTCCTTGATTGAATTTGAAACAGTTGCACTTACTGAGGAATGCATTTCAAGGGTCCAAAATAAGCTTCCTCAAGAGCTTAAGTATCCGGGCGACTTTACTATCCCTGTGAGAATAGGCAATATTAATGTATGCCATGCGCTTTGTGATTTGGGAGCAAGCATACATTTGATGCGTTTATCTTTGTATAAGCAATTGGGTTTGGGAGATCCAAAACCCACCACTGTGATGTTATAACAAACAGACAGGTCCATAGCTTACACAGAAGGAGTAATTGAAGATGTGCTGCTGAAAACTGAGAAATTTATTTTTCCGGCTAATTTCATTATCCTGGATTTTGAAGACAATGAAAAAGTTCCTATTATATTGGGAAGACCTCTCTTAGCTACATGTGATGCCATAATTAAAGTAAGAGAAGGAAAAATGATCATGAGAGTTGACAATGAGGAAGTTGTTTTTAATATATACAAAACTATTCAACTTCATCGCCATTATGAAGAATTGTCTATGATATCTGTCATGGAGATGGATGAGCAACTTATTGCCCCAAGTGTATATTTGAAGGATTCTTTAGAGAAGGCAATTGTGTTGTTTGATAGTTTAGAGATTAATGATGAGGTTGAAGATATGAAGCATATTTTGAATACATCATGTGAATATGCCAAATGGCCCTCCTCCGAAGCCATCAATTGAAGAAGCTCCAAAATTGGAACTAAAACCTTTACCTTTTCACATTCATTATGCTTATTTGGGTAGTTTTGATACATTACCTGTTATTATTTCTTCTGACTTATCTGAATTGCAGGAGAAAAAATTACCGAGAGTACTTCGTGAGCATAAAATAGCAGTTGGATGGACAATGTCTGACATAAGAGGTATTAGTCCAGTTTTTGCATGCCTTAAAATTCTCATGGAGGAAGGACACAAGCCGAGCATAGAACAACAACGCCTCCTAAATCCCAACATGAAAGAGATAGTAAGAAAAGAAGTGACTAAATGGCTTGATGTAGGTATTATGTTTCCTATCTCTGATAGCAAATGGGTACGTCCAATCCAATGTGTTCCAAAGAAAGGGGGATTGACTATAGTAAAAAATGATAACAATGATCTCATTCCCATGCGAACTGTTACTGGGTGGAGAATTTGCATAGATTATAGAAAATTGAATAATGCCACCCCAAAGACCATTTTTATCTCCCCTTTATGGACCAAATGCTTGATAGATTAGATGGACAGGAATATTAATGCTTTTTGGATGGATATTCGGGATATAATCAGATTGTTATAGCCCCCGAAGACAAGAGAAGACCACATTTACATGTCCCTTGGGACATATGCATTTAAAAGAATTCTATTTGGTCTCTGTAATGCACCTGCGACTTTTCAAATGTGTATGATAGCTATTTTTACTGATATGGTTGAAAGAGTTGTGGAAGTATTTATGGATGATTTTTCTATATTTGGATGTTCTTTTGATGATTGTTTAATCAATCTTGACAATGTACTTGCTATGTGTGAAGAAACAAATTTGGTACTTAATTGGGAAAAATGCCATTTCACGGTAAGAGAATATATCATTTTAGGGTACAAAGTGTCCAAGAATTGATTACAGGTAGATAAAGCAAAGGTGGAAGCAATTGAAAAATTACCTCCACCGACATCAGTTAGAGGTATTCGCAGCTTCTTGGGCCATGCAGGTTTTTATCGTCGTTTCATTAAAGATTTAAAAATTTCATCTCCTTTGTGCAGGCTTCTTGAGAAAGATACATCCTTCAAGTTTGATGATGCTTGTCTGAAAACATTTGATGAGCTGAAAAGAAGATTAGTTACTGCACCAGTTATCATTGCTCCAGATTGTAAACTTCCATTCGCATTGATGTGTAACGCAAGTGACATAGCCATTGGAGCTGTTTTGGGGCAGCGGAAGGAGAAAATCTTTTACTCCATTCGTTACATGAGCAGAACTCTCAATCCAGCCTAAATAAATTATACTATTACTGAAAAAAAGTTACTTGCAGTAGTATGGGCATTTAATAAGTTCACGTCCTATCTAGTAAGAACCAAAGTCGTAGTCTACATAGATCACTCAGCTATCACGTATTTATTTGCAAAGACAGATGCTGAGCCAAGATTAATCTGATGGGTTCTTATTTTACGGGAGTTTGATTTAGAGATTCGAGATCGAAAAGGGATAGAGAATTAGGTTGCATATCACTTGTCTAGGTTGGAAAATCGAGGCCATGTAACTGAAGGGGAATCAATCAAAGAAACATTTTTTGAAGAACAGTTACTAGCCATCACATCGGATGAAACACCTTGGTATGCTGATTATGTGAATTTTATTACAAGTGGGGTAACTCCACAAGAATTCACAGCTGATCAAAGAAGAAGATCTTTACATGACGTGAGATTTTGTATGTGGGACGTGCCTTTTCTATACAAGCAATACGCAGATCAATTGATAGGAAGGTGTGTCCCCGAGGAGGAGATGAATACAATACTGCATGACTGTCATGCTTTTCTTTATGGAGGCCATCATAGTGGAGACAAAACAACACAAAAGGTTTTTATTGGCCAAAATTATTTAAAGATGCACATGTTTTTGTTAGAAATTGTGACAGGTGTCAAAAAACAGGTAATATCATAAAGAGGAACGAGATGCCATTGCAAAATATTTTAGCAGAGCTTTTTGATGTGTGGGAAATTGATTTCATGGGGCCATTTCCATACTCGAATGGCCACATATATATTTTGGTTGTAGTTGATTATGTGTCTAAGTGGGTTGAGGCCATTGCTCTTCTACTAATGATGCAAAGGTAGCGGTAAGTTTTGTAAATAAGTACATTTCACATGCTTTAGAACTCCAAGAGTATTAACAAGTGATGGGGGAACTCACTTCTGTAACAAATTGCTGAATAATGTTCTTGCCAAGTATGGAGTTAAGCACAAGCATTCCACTGCTTATCACCCCAAACTAGTGGTCAAATGAAAGTTTCAAACAGAGGCAGATTCTAGAGAAAACAGTTAGTGGAAATAGAAGGAACTGGGCCGGAAAGCTAGATGACACATTATGTGCATATAGAACTGCATATAAGACTCCCATAGGTACTTCACCGTGTAAATTAGTTTATGAGAAGACGTGTCACTTGCCCGTTGAGCTTGTACACAAATCCTACTAGGCAATTAAAAATTTGAACATGGATATGGACTTAGCCGGAGAGAAAAGGTTGCTGCAACACAACGATCTTGATGAGTTCCAATTGCACGGATATGAAAATGCTAAATTGTATAAAGAAAAAACTAAGAGGTGGCACGGCAAGCACATCCAACATCGAGAGTTTGAGTCGGGGCAAGAAGTTCTTTTATTCAATTTGCTGTTAAAACTTTTCCCCGGAAAGCTTAAGTCTCATTGGGCAGGTCCTTTTGTCGTGGTAAGTGTGAGGCCTCATGTAGCTGTGAAATTGCGGGATATGAGCTCAAGTGGTACCTTCTTGGTTAATGGATAGAGAATAAAATAATATTGGGGTGGTGACATTGCATGCCACAAGAGCTCGGTGGATTTGGCCGATGCTTAAAAATATGTTGAGTCGTGTCGCGACGTTAAATGAGGCGCTTGTTGGGAGGCAACCCAATTTTTACTGTTTTCATTGCGTAGTTTGTTTGCTTTCTCTTAGTTAAAATAGACTAACATTTTTGTTTTGTTTTGTTGTAGTTGTATAAAATATTAGATGGGGATGATAGAGTGCGTGTGAAATATGTATTGAGGGCTCGGGTAGTTATCGTTAAATTTTTTGTGTGTGTAAATTTAGCACCCAGCCCTGCACCCCACGCTGGTTGGGGAGCAAATTCCAGTAGTAAAATAATTCCAACGCCTTCCCCAGCATGAGGCGCCGGGCTGGCCGGTTCAAGTAAGCTTTTAATTTTTTTTCGTTATTATTTAGTTAACTAAAAACCCAAACCCAAATACCCCAACCCAATTACTCATATACACTCACAATCTAACCCATACCCAACTACCCAAACCCATTCCCAATTACGATAGGTAAAAAAAAACTCAAAACAAAACCCATTCCCCAGTATGCCCAACGTTTCTGCCATCTCTCTATCAAATATTTTTTTTAATTTTTTTTGTTTTGTCTTCTTGTTCCAAATTCTTCAACTTTCTCTTGCTCAAGTTACTCTCAAGCCTCAAAGGTATGTTCTTCTTGTTCTCTTTTCTTGTATTTTTAAATTTTTTTAGTGTAAAGTTTAGTCTTCTTTCTCAAACAACCCCAAAATCTCATAAGGTTATTTGATATATCTTGTTGAATTTGGTGGCCCTACTATGTACGAAAATTTGGTGCAAGGGGTTGTGTTTCTTTCCACCTTACTTTATTTTTGAATTTATTATACATCAGGGACTATGCATTATTTAAGTGTGGAGTGGAAAAATACTCTTTGAGCTGTAGGTGTATAATTATTTTTATTTTTTATTTTTTTAGTTCAAGATTAACAGAGTTTAATTTAGCTATATTATAAAAAAAATCAAAAAAAGCTTGGACTTTTTCCGACAATGGATCCGTTGGATAATTTTTTTGAAGGATTAAAAGTTCAATTAAAAATACCAATTTTTTTTCTTCTTTTATGTAGGTAGCATCCCTTGGTTTTCTTTCGACACTGGTTCTTTTTCAAGGGTGTATGTAGAATCGGGTATTCAAGTTTAGTTTTTTTTATTATTTTCTTTTCTTTCTTAGGAGTAGGAAAAGGGAGAGTGAGGTAATTTGAGATACCTATTGACATGGTTGATGTTGGCAATTTAAGTTATGGCGTGTGCTCTGTCTTTCTCCATGTATTATTTAAATTGTAATGCCCAAGTAAAGTAAGTAGCCTACTCCTTGATCCCTTTTTCTCATTTGATTGACTTGTATGCTTAAAAATTCTCATCTTGCTAGCTTGCTTGACTTGAGAGTTGCACAGAACCGTCTTGAATGAGTCAAGTGCCATGTGTGTGTATGGATTTTTGATACTCTGTGCTATCCTGTGTAGTTTAGAACTTGTCCCCTGTGTTAATCAATGCGAAATTATTAAGTTATGCTAGTCTAGGAGATGATGTAGGCGTTTCTTGCTTGACCATGAAGGTGCTTGTCACTTATAAATAAAACTTTCCCATTGCTAGCCCTTTGAGCCTATAGACCATTTTTTTGGCACCCACATTACAAGCCATACTCCTACTTTGTTCCTGATTTGAGAATATTAAACCTTTATCTCCTAAGACACTTAGTCGCTAAAAGAAGTAAGGGGAGAGATTTGGGAGTTACTTTCGAGTGGAATCATAAAAAGGTCCTTAAGGTGCACTAAGATTGTGAATAAAGTCACTAGCTTAAGAACTTCAATGCATGAATTGTTTGTAGAAAAAAATGTGCAAGAAAAAGCAAATAAAAGTTCAAATAATGTGAAAAGATACACACCTCTTAATATTTTTTTCTTCATTCATGCTAGTGAATCAATAGAGGTGCTTAATTGAAAAAAAAGGCTATGCTATATATAGTGTATGACAAGTGAATGAGTTGAGAAGAAATTGAGTTTGATTTTCAAGTGCAGTGTATTAAAGTGCTTAGGAGGGTTAGTCACTATTCCTAAATATATTCTACCCATCCCTTAGCTTACATTACAACCTTAAAGTCCTAATGGATCTTAGATTTGTCTTGCTTAGATTAGTAGAGATATACACTATGGGCAAGCTTATGGTACGGCCACAAGATGCACATGAATTCTCTGTGAGAGTGAGTGAATGTTGTTCAATTGTGTGATGTCCTTAATTTATGTTCAATGACATATTTTAATAATGTGTGGACTTTGATAATCACTTTTTGGTTTGTGGTGAGAGCACTTGATCTCATGATGGATTGGTGATGTTGTACACTTTCTTTTGTAGTGTAATGAGTCATTTCTTGAGGTAAGGTATTTGTGGAGATGTTGCTTGACTTGGTTGAATAATATTGTATATACTGGTGCTAATTTGAAAACGGGAAGAATGTGACATTTGCGTGTTCATACTTAATTTCCAATATCAATCATAGTCCAAAGGTAGAGTGTTTGATTGAATTAATTGTGAAGTGCTCTTTCAAAGTGTTAAGTATGTTTTGGGAAAATTGGTTTAGTCCATTACTCGAGGACGAGCAAGAGTCTAAGATGAGCAAGAGTCTAAGTGGGGTGTTGATAATCGGCATAAATTATGTATATTTTGATATATATCGCCTCACATTATACTCTTGTTTCGATGATTTGAGATATTCAATATGATGGTTTGAGCTAAATTATGGTGTTTCTGTATGTAGGAATTATTCGGATGCAATTTGGGATGAAACAATGCGAATTAGAGCGAAATCAAAACAAAAACGCAAAAGGATTTTGAGGGCCACAACCAGCGTGGGGTGCTCGTTATGGCCCAATTTCCAGTAGTGAATTATTTTGAGCGCCAGGGCCAGCGCCCCAGGCTCCCCTGGACGCCCGAATCGCAAAAATGTTCTATTTCGGATAAAAAAGGACATAATTGTGAAAAAGCCCCTACACACATCTTAAAAAGGCAGAAAGAAAATATCATATGATTTTAGAGAGAGAAGGAGGAGGAGACTCATCTTGGAGAAGAAAATCAGGAGGAACATCAACTTGGAGCAAGGATTCAAAGAGTTCTTCCAAACTTTCTCCTAGTATTTACTTATATTATGTTTAAGACTTTTATTGTTGATTTTTGTATGAATATTAGTAGCTAAAAATCCAAATATTCTGGGGTCATGGGTGTTAGATGATCTTGTTATTTGAAGCTTAGATTGAAGATCTTGAATTTATTGTTATGGATTGTTTATTTGATTTTGCTTTTAATTGTTTTACTGCGTAGCTAACAGCGAAATACTATTTATGAATCTTGAGTTAAACTTGAAAAAGGAAATTCTTGATTGCAAATAAAATCAAATTGAACAAGATCTGAATCCTGGGCATTGGGTGAAAGATTCACGATTAAGATAGACATATACTTAATTGCCTTGTTTGGTTGAAAAATAGGATTTGTAAATGCATTCGTATTATTATTAATGCCATAGACATCTATGTATTAATTTAACTTGAATAGGCGCATACGAATTCGACAAATTCTTATGGGTATTATTAATCTTATAATGAACAACCCATATAATTCACGAAATAAATCTTAAGCTAAGAACTTGGCATAATCTCTACCAAGCCCATGACCCTGGAATATCTTTTATATGTATTGTTAAAAGAAAATTGTATAATTGTCGCAGTAATTTCGTGTTGTATTATTGTTGAATTACTAAGTAAATTGTAAATTTGTTCTTTATATATTTTGTGATAATTTAGCTTGAATTGATAATTGTTTGAGTTTACATCAGTTAATAAGTTGATCATAATTTCTCGCGGGAATGATACTTTACTTACTACTATATTACTTGTCGATCGCGTATACTTGCGTGATTGTTTTGGTCGCAACATGTGCCATCAATTATAACTTTTAAACCACATCTAACTGTTTTGAGTTTGAGATATTTCTTCATGTTTAATCATACGAACATGTTTCTTTTTACAATCTATGATTTGCATATTTTATGGGGCAAATTAAGATGGAAATGAAGGTAGTAAAATTATATGAAAAAGTAATTGTGGAGACCCAAAAGGTCATTACTTATTTTAAAAGTAAATTTTATGTTTCGAGGCCTTAAAAACCTTTTTCCGCATTATCTCGTTTTGTGTGCATAGTCCGAGCACGTCACTAGGAAGCCAGTATGTGAAAAATAATAAAATTTGTCTTTAAAATAAATTTAAGTTGACTTCGGTCAATATTTTGGGTAAACGGACCCGGACCCGTGATTTGATGATCCCAAAGGGTCCGTAGAAAAATATGAGACTTGGCCATATGTCCGAAAACGAATTCCGAGGTCTCAAGCCCGAGAAATAAATTTCTTAAAGAAAATTGTATTATGAAAAATACCTGAGTTTTAAAAATGAAAAATATTTGAAAGTTATTGGCATGAGGCCCATATTTTTATTTTGCAGCCCGATATTGGTCTTATATTTGATTTAAGTTGAGCTGGTGAAATTTGGTAAGATACGGAAGTCGTTTGATGTGATTTGGACCTGTAGTTGTAAAAATTAATACTTTGAAAGTTTTGAAGTTTTTCTTAGATTTATATGCTAAATTTATTGTTTAAGATGTTATTTTGTCTATTTGATCGCACAAATAAGTTCATATGATATTTTTAAGTTAGTATGCATGCTTGGTTTGAAGCTCCGAGGGCTCGAGTGAGTTTCGAAAGGTTTTAAACTTTGAAAAAGTTACACGTTTTCAGTTTCTGATGTTCTAGAGCTTTGTTCTTCATGTTCGCGGAAGGACACTTGCGAACGCGAATGGTGCGTCAGCTGAAGGATTATTCCATCTATGCGAACGCGAAGCTTTGGGGGGTGCTTCTCTCCGCGTACGCGAACCTACTATCGCAAACGCGAAGGCCTTTGGGGCTGGGCAGGGGAGAATGATTTTACTCTACGCGAACGCAACCACCTGACTGCAAACGCGAAGGCTCGAGGGGATGAAGCTCCGCGAACATGAGCCCTTGAACGCGAACATTGGACTTGACCCATCGCGTACGGGACAGACCCATCGTGAGCGATAAAGGTCTTCCTGGTGATTTTAAAACAAAAGCAAAAACGGGAAGAACCCATTTACTTCATATTTTTAAAATTTGGGAGCTTTGAGGCGATTTTCAAAGAACAATTTCTTCCCCAAGACATTGTTATGTGATTCTAAACCTTTCTCTTTTGATTTCCCATTGCATTTCATCAATTTTCATCTTAAATTCTAGGGGTTTTATGGTAGAAATTAGGAATTTGGGTAGAGTTAGAGCTTTTTGATTAATTGAGATTTAGACCTCGTTTAGGGGTCATATTTCGAAACTAATTGCATATTCAGGCTCGTGGGTGAATGGGTGATCGGGTTTTGATCCGAACCTTGTTCTGACCAAGCGGACCCGGGGTCAATTTTGAATTTTTTTTGGGGCAAATGATAGAAAACCTATGATGAAGCATTGGGTATAAACTCTTTAGCATTTATTGATGTGGTGACATCAATTTGGACTAGATATGAGTTACTTGCAGGCGAATTCTAAAGGAAAATCGGTGTTTGAGGCTCAAGTTGCCCATAAAAGTTTGAGGTAAGTGTTTGGTCTAACCTTAGCTTGAGGATTATGAGTCGAGTCCTATTTGCTATGTGTTATTTGTTGAGTACGATGTATATGCATGGTGACGAGTATCTATACGTTGGTGTCAAGCATGTCCGCGAGCCTTATATTGAAATCGTTGTGTTCGTAATAAGTACTACAAATGCTTAAGATATTGATTCTCTATGTTAGGCAAGAATTATAATTAATATCGTGAAAGTTGCTTATGGTTGAGTATTAGTTCTAGACAAGGTTTCTGTTTTGAAGTTAAACGTTGGAAAAAGTTTGATTATAGCTGATTCCTTTGCCGAGATATATTTACTTCTTACTGTTAATTCCCTTCCCAGAATATTGTTGTTTCCTTATTGTTCCTTGCCGGGATACTTTTGTGATTGGTGTTGAATTATATATTGGGATCGGGTTGCATGACACAATAATGGTATATTTGAATTGGTTGCACGCCGCAATAATGATATATTTGGATCAGGTTTTACGCTGCAACAATAATATATTTGGATCGAGTTGCACGTCACAATAATACTACATTTGGATCTGGTTGCGCACCGAAATAATGCTATATTTGAATCTTTGCACGCAACAATAATATTATATTTGGATCATGTTGCACACTGCAATAGTGTTTTGATGTATGATTTGGATCGGATAACGTGCCGCGATAGTAAAGGATAAAAATGATTATTGTTTCGTTACATTCCTTATTCTTTCTGCTGCGAGGTGCAATTTATTTCTTTATGATTTTTCTCCTGAGTTACTGTTGGTAAATGATATTCCTCCGCAACATGTTCCCCCTCCCATCCTTAATTATATATTTATGTTTCACTTTCCCCTGTAAGTGATATAACTGCACGGGTTTATTTAGTAGTCTGGTTCTAACCTCGTTAATACTTCGGGGGTTAGGCTAGACACTTACCAACGCATGGGGTCGTTGTGCTGATACTACACTCTGCACTGTGTGCAGATCCCAGAGCTGTAGCATTCAGACCTTAGCTTGGGTGGCTGCCTTTAGTCCAGTCGAAAATTTCGAAGTAGTCCTGCAGGTGTCCGCAGGTCCTGGCGTCTCCCTCTATCCCCTTCATCCGGTTTCATTTACTTATTTTAGAAATAGTGTATTATTCATCTTTCAGACCTTGTTTGTAGTAATTCTAGACTTTCTGTGAAGTGTGACATCAGTTCTGGGTAGATTTTGCTTAAGATGTTGTATGGGGTATTTATTCAAATGCTTAATCGTTTTCTTCCACTTGTTTAAAATTCCGTTGTTTATAAGTTATTGTTTCCTAATTGATAAAGGATTAAAGATAGGAAAAATTAATTGATTCAAATAGTTGGCTTGCCTAGCTTTCATTAGTAGGCGTCATCACGCCCACGAGGATGGAAAATCCAATTCGTGACAGTAATATATTTAATTTTATATTTGACTAATTTCTACTAAGTTAAGAAGTCTAAAAGTTAATAAGCTTAGACGCAATGCAAATTCCACTTCTACAAAATCTACGTTTTTTGTCAAATATTATTTTTGAAAATAAACTATTATCTTATGTATACTAGTTCATTTCCAAGAAATAGGAGTCATCCTAATTAATCCAAACACCCACACAAAAACCACACAAACACACACACCACACCATGGAACAATAAACTACATAAAAAGTAGTTATCGCAAACTAATTAGCCTGAAAGTTTAGTAGTTTCGTGGCTCATACATACGAATTACACAATCTTTTTAATAACACAAGACTTGAGATAAAAATGAATATATATCATATATTCCAAAATCCAAATACCCACACACACACACATTCCATGCACGAAACAATGTTCGTTCAATCTTGCTTGAGCTAACTCAGAAATTCACCAGAATTTACATGAAAAAAAATCAGAGTAAGCCATAAACAAAGACTCAACTCCTATAAATACCTCACATGAACTACATCTGAAAACACCACAAGTTAAGCAACAACGCAATACATTTCATATTATACTAAACCCTAAGAGATCAGAAGAGATGGACAATAATAATGGAAAAGGGAAAGGATATATTGGTGAAAGCAGTACAGCTAAGAAAGGAAGTGTTTTTCCAAAGAAAGACAAGAAGTCAGTGAAAACCATGGCTATTGAAACGATAGGGAAAGTTGTGGCGTCCCCTTTCAAGAACGACAAGAAAAAGATTAGCCCGGCCCGCAAATGCCAATTCTGAGTAGCCCGGTTAATTTATTGAATAAAACTATTTGTTTGTTTCAAATGTATTCAGGAGTTTAAGTTATATATATACATTATAAAATTTATTTAAACTTACGGTATGGTATTTTGTATTTCCTTAGTTAATTAAACTTCAGCATGTTGTAATACGAGTCTTCGTATTCGTTTGTTTATAGGGATTTTTTCCTATCCATACCATATATGAAACCTTATTACAAAAAATGTGCATATTTGTTAAATTACCCGCCTTGTGCACTGTTTTTTCTATAATTTTTATACCATTCATTAATTAGTAATTAATAGTAGCTAAATCTTCCTAATATGGCGCGCTAAAAATCAGGAAAAGAATATCCTAATTGATTTAGTGACCTTAAATTCAAATTTAAACACCCCATATCTACACTAGGCCAGTTGAGTTTGATAATTAACGTGCTTTAGCACATATATATACTGCAGCTATTTTGTGGAATATGAATATGAAACCATTTCAAAATCACCATCGTGAAAGAAATACTATCCTCAAGAACGAGATTTAGGGGAAGGATTGCTACTAAATATTGTAGTAATGCAATAATACTAAAAAAATAATATAAAACATGTACTGAAAAGAACAACATTCCACTATATTAATCAAATGTGTGAGTACTTTCTCCACTTATTCTACATTTTAAATTGAAAGCATTACTACAAGCACATTGTTCATGGAATCACAAAAAAAAAAAAAAAAAAAGACAACAATTTCATTCCACTAACAATACAACTGCAATTGGACTGCTATCTATAAAATTCCTACAAAAAAACTACAAATCATTTTTAATATTGTATAAAGTTGTATTGTTTTTAAGGGTATCTACAAAATTACTACATTAAACTACAATCTATGTTGGAAAAAATATTGACTACATTTTGAAAAAAATAGAAAAAAGTGGATTGAGTACAAGAAACTACATTTAACTACAATTAAAATACATTTAACTACATAATAACTGAGAACAACTACAATAAAAAATGTCAGTATAACTACAATTTAACTACAAAACCACTGAAAACAACTACAAATCTACCACAATATAACTACAATTTAACTACAAATATATTAACGATTCATATAAAAATACAAAATAACGATAATTAAACCTCAAAATTGAGACAAATTAAAAGGTTTCTAGAAGTTACTCCTGGCTTTCCAAACAGGCTCTTAGAAGTTATTCCTGATCTCTATCCATATTACATCAGTGAAATATTGCTTGAGTGAGGAGCATGACACAAACACCTACCTCACTGGTTGGAATTTTCCCCCAGAATTTAAGCATTTAACCATCCTAGTACTACATAGACAGGCGACCTTTCAAGTTTCTATAAATTTTCTTTTCTTGTGTACTTTTCCTTGCATACATACATGAATAAGTAAATAATTTCAAACTTTCACTTGCTTACGTTGATGCTGTGTTTGGTCGAAGGGAAATCAGACATGTGAAAGAAAAAGTTGAACTGTAAAGTATTTCCCTTCTTTGGCAAGAAAGTAAAAGACAGAATACGTTAAAACCTAGAGGTTTGCAGCAGAAAATTTAAAGTGAAAAAATCTGAGTGGTCAAAGAGCTTTATTTAGAGAAGACTGGGGGAAAATCGTGGGGAGGGGGTGGGGGTAAGGTACAAAAAATTTAAAAATTAGAAGAGAGAGAAGCGGGTAACAAAATAATTTGGGAGATTTTATCCCTAAATACACTCCTATAATAAATGATAACTTAATTAATGCCTTAATTTGAATTATGGTACATAAATTGAAACTTGGTATACTTAAATGTAATAAACACAAACCTTAAACATGGTTGGTAATAAGGTTTGCTATATGGTATACACATGTAAAAATTCCTTGTTTTTATATACGCCTCTTTGATAGTGGAACTCCGTTTTCTCATTGTTTCTTTCTTTCTCTTGATCGTGTTCTGATTGTGCACACAAACAATTTTATTCTTAGAGAAAAACTCAATATATGTTCTTATACACATTAATTAACCGTTTAATGGAATATAAGGGAGATGGTGTAAGAAAAATGAGTACATAATATTGACTAAAAACAAGAAGGAAAAGAAGAAAAACTTATCAAAAATACTATTTCGTGGCAAGCCATTGTCATGAAAGTGATTTCGGCCCGACTGGGTGCAATTCGTTAAGACCGGTCATTTTTCAAGATTCTACGGAACCTCCAAACACGTGCACTCGTGGCTGGAAGTTTAGAATTTGCACATAATAGTTGCCGAGAAAGAAGAGAAGATGAAGGTATTTTATGTGTTGGATAATTCACAAAGAAGACTAGAAGAAAGTAATGGTTATCTAGATGAATTCTTGGTTAAGAATTGAGTGAATATGATGGTTAATGATCATCTTATTTATAAGCAATTAGGGAGGTTGCATGTATGACAAGTGTGGAGAGTCTTCTAACACTTGTCCAAATATATAATCCACTTGACTTCAGTATTAACAAGTGTAGCTAATCTACCATGCATGAATACATATGGTAGATTTGCATAGCCGTCTGTCAAAGTCATTCAACACTTGACTTTAAAGCTTCGTGCAAGAATCCACTTTGAAATAGATAGAATACTTGAAAAATAAAAGGACCCATGACTATTGGTTGTAAATGAATTTACAAAAAGAAATTTTTGATTTTGCATTATAAAAAATTCCAACAATCCCCCACTAATGCAAAGACACGAATAGAGCAATTTTAGGCAAAGGAAGGAACATATACTTAACTGTCAATATCTTTCGATTTAAATTGACATGTAATGAAATGAGGCAACAACTAACATTCATAAAGTGAAGACTCTTGAACTGAATAAACATTAATTGAGGCCCTCACAACACATAATACTATATTCTTAATTTTATGCAAATTCTGCGATACTAACAAAGTGTTTTTACAATCATGTACATACCTTGGGTCTCATGAGTACTCTCCAAAGACATCCCATGATTTCATAAAAGGCGACCAAATCTTTATACTCACGTAGGCGATCCATCAAGTCTATCTACACATAGACTACCTTAAGGTTATGGAATCATTAAGAGCAAAATAAGCACATCCTTATAAAGCATTACCACACTCCATATGGATAGGAATGTAGTGCATATTGAGGTCTCATATGGCTTCGTTTGACCGCAAACGGGTATCCACCATACTTCCTCAATCCATGGTCTTTAGCCGTATCCCCCTCGTTGTTTCAAGGATAACTCTCCTTTCCAAACCCTTGGTTAAAAGAGCCGCCAAATTTCTTTCGGATCTTACATATTCGTGGATGAATGTATGTTTGAATGGGGGAGGATATAATGATCCGACAGGTTATTTCGGGCATTTGCACTTTGCTCGGTAGTTTTCGGGCATGAGTAGCTCCATATGATGTATTATGACTTATGTGAATCGTCGGTTTTGGTTTTCAGGTTATTTGGAATGATTTTGGAAGAAAGATTCTCAGCAAGAAGCTTTAAATTTGAAGAATTTGACCAAGTTTGAATTTTTGGTATTTGACCTCAAGTTGGATTTTTGATGGTTCCGTTAGCTCCGTTGGTTGATTTTGGACTTAGGAATGCATCCGGATTGTGATTTGGAGGTCCGTAGTAAAGTTTGGCTTGAAATGGCGAAAGTTGGAATTTTGGAAAGTTTGACCAAATGTTGAGTTTTTGATATCGGGGTTGGATTCTGATTCCAGAATTTGAAGTAGGTCCGTAATGTCAAATGTGACTTGCTTGCAAAATTTGAGGTTAATCGGACGTGATTTGATAGGTTTCGGTATAAGTTGTGGAAGTTGAAGTTTCAAAGCTCAATGATTTTGAATTGAGTTGTGATTAGTTGTTTCGATATTATTATGTGTGTTTTGAGGCCTCGAGTAGGTACGTGTTATGTTATGGGACTTGTTGGTATGTTTGGACGTCGTCCTGAGGGGCTCGGGCGTGTTTCAGATTGATTTTAGAGCATTTTGGAAAATTTGGCTAAGGTTTAATAATGCTGGTTCTGGTGTGGCCGCACCTACGACTGGGTGAGGAATACCACAGACGCGGATTTTGTAGTGCACCTGCGTGTGCGCAGATGCGGCACTTGGAATCGCAGGTGCCCAAGGCTTCGCAGAAGCGATATTCGACATCCGCAGGTGCAGGGATTTATCGGAAAGGTTATTTTTGTAGAAGCGATGATTTTACTGTAGATGCGGTGGTCGCAGACGAGACACTTTGACCCAAATGGGGCAGAGTTATAAGAATCGAGGTTTTGATTCTTTCTCCATATTTTGAGACGTGTTACTCGGATTGAGGCAATTTTTGAAGCAAATTTTATCACAATGATTGGAGTAAGTGTTCTCTACTCGGTTATAATTATATTCCATGAAACTATCTTCGATATTAGCAATTGGTTGATGAATTTTAAAGAGAAAATCGAGGTTTCTGGCCTAAAGTTTCATAATATAAACTTTTGAGTTTTGAACACCGATTTGGAGTCAGATTTGAAAGAAACTAATATGGACGAACTCGTAACTGAATGGGTTGTCGCATTCTTTGAGTTTTGTCAAGTTTCAAGGCATTGTCCCATGTGTGATTTTTGGCCAAATTTGGGATTTGATGTAGAATTCGATCATTATAATTTGTGATTGCTTCCATGGGCTTTATCTGATGTATTTGAGTTGATTTTGACTAGTTTTGAGCCGTACGGAGGTTGCTACGTGCGTGATGGTATTTTTGGAGCGTCGCTTGGCTTGCTCGGTGTTTGAAATTGACTTTTTTGAGATATGTAACTAAACTTAGTGCTGAGGGTATGAAACCCCAAATTACGTGTTATGTTATTGGTATGGGGGTAGCACACATGCTAGGTGACGGGTGTGTGGGTGTGCACCCTGTGAATTTTGAATCTGTTGTTCCATGGCACTGTCTTATTTTGTTGATATCTTTGTTTTCACCAGGCGATTAAGTAACTAAGCTGTCAAATCATGCGAAATATCCCGTCTAGGCTGTATACTGATATTGTTAGGACCCATTTAGGTTATTTCTTGCTGCCATCTCACTGATTTTAATGATATTTCTTACTCAGTCATATACATACATTCATATCATATCTCACTCTCAGTTGTTTTATTGATACATCATATCATTGTTGTTTAGCTAGTTTCATGACATTGTGAGCTCGTGAGTGAGACTGTCGAGATTGACGACTGAATGAGGCCAAAGGCTTGATTGTGAGATATTGATACTATGGCACGTGAGTTGTTCGTAATGCACGTTAGTTGTCCGTGTGGATTCTGATCTTGATACTGTGGCACGTGAGTTGTCCATGCGGATCTGGATATTTATGTTATAGCACGTAAGTCTTTCGTGCAGCACGTGAGTTGCCTGTGCGGATTATAGCGCTTGCGCTGTAGAAGCCCCTTCGGAGTTTGCACACCCACAATGAGTGTAGTCGACTGTATATGTGTTTATGGATCGGGTTGCACGCTGTAATGAGTACTGTACAGTACTAAGTGATTGAGTGTACTGAGTATTAAACACGTTAAGAGAAACTGCAAGACAGTGAGGTTGAGTACTCTGAGAGTGTGAGTACATGAGTCCATCACTAAGAGGCATTTCATTTGACATACGCACTTGAGATATATGCATAGAGATGCATTTCCTTTGCTGTCCGATTTTGGCGACATTCATGACTTTACTAGTATCTTGACATGTAGGCATAGAGATGTATTTTCTTCATGCCTTCTGAAAATGAAACATTTACCTGATGAAAAGTTTTTGGAAAAAATTACAGTTTTTGAACTTACTCATATGTTTGACAATTTTGATAAAGGATTTGAGTTTTGATTGATATACTTGAAAAGCAGAATTGTTTTTCGGAGTAACTATGAAAAGGCTGAACATTTTATCTCTGATCTACTTCCTTATTTACTTACTTTACATTATTATGAACTGCTATTGGCTATTGGTGTTGGACTCGGCTTGTGTTCCAGCTCGTCACTGCTTTCACCCTAAGGTTATGTTTGTTACTTATTGAGTACATGTGATCGGTTGTTTTCATACTACACTTCCTGCATATTTTGTGCAGATAGATGCCGATATTTCTGTTCAAGGCGGGAGCTGGATTTGAAGGTGTCATTGCATCGCTGTTGTAGCTGCCTCTTGTTCATAGTAGCCTTAGTTTTGTAAAACTCTATTTATGTACTTTTCAAATAGAAGATGTATTTTCTTCATGTGAGTTTTGTAAGCTCTATTCTTAGAAGCTCATGATTTGTACTACCAGTCCTTGGTAAATATATAAGAATCACATAATTCTTTTGCTTATTTGTTTTATTACGTTAATTGGGAATGGATAATTGTTAATTGGCTTGCCTAGTGGGTAGGGTTAGGTACCGTCACAACTAGTGAATTTTGGGTCGTGCACTTCCGAGGTACCACCTCGTATTCCCAAAAGTAAATGCATAGCTCGAAACCGACGAAAACAACAATTAATAGCAGTAACTCTATAGTTTATGACCGATACAAATCAAGGAAAAATAAGAATTCAACTAAGCACACTGCACATATTTGAAATAAGCATTTAAGACACGTAAACATGCAATATTAGGCTAATGAGAATAACTAAACATGCTGGTATAACTCAATTAAAATGTAATAGGTTACTAATCAGTTAAAATTGGATGTTACAACAATTAGCCCTTGTACACACTCTCGTCACCTCGCATACACGCATATCACAGAAGTATCACAACAGTATCAAATCTTTAGGGGATTTTTCCCACGCAAGGTTAGGCAAACAACTTATCTTGAACCAAGCTCAATCAATCAGTAAGAATGCCTTTTCCATGACTTTTCGACTTCGAATGACCAAATCTAGCCAAAAGCAATTACATACCATAAATATAATTATAAGAAATTCTTCTAATTAATGAATTAAAGATTTTAGAAAGAAATTAGAAATTCATCCCCAAAAGTTGACTCGGGCCCACATCTTAGAATCAAGTGAAAGCCTCAAAATACAAACACCCACTCAATCACGAGTTCACTCGTAGCAAAAGTACTCAAATCCGATACAAAAATCTCAATCAAATAAAAAAATTTGGTTGAAAAACTCTTCCCACTTTTTCCTAAAATTTCTTAATCTTGTTCTTAAATTAGAAGATGAATTTAATGATATATTAGTGAGATGTAACCAAACACAATGAAGAACTATTACCAATCGATGACTCTGAAAATCCCTCAAAATCTCATCCAAATCCGAGCTCTATCTCAAGTTTTGATAAAAATGGCAAAATCCTCAATTTTGGAATATAAACAATTGCCCATGTAAATCCTTCTTCACGAAGGCGGCCTCATTCTCGCATATGCATTGAACAAATAATTACTGACAAAAATTCCTCCTTCATCAATGCGAGTAAACTCTCGTGAATGTGGAGCTTCCACTGTCTCCTCCTTCGCGAACGCTTAGAGGGCAATTGCATGGTGACCCATCTGCCCCTTCCTCTACGCGAACCCGAGGCCCCAATCGCGAATGCATTAGCCTAAGGGCACAATGATTCGCGAACACGGGACATACATTGCGAATGCGAAGGCTTAACTCCAGCAGCACTCTAACTTCTTCTACGCGAACGTGGGAGAATCTTCGCGACCACGTAGAAACAAACCAGACAGCAACAGTAGTTGATACTTCAGCTATAACACTAAGTTCAATTCTAGTCAGTTGACCATCTGGAACCCACCCGAGCACCCAAGATCACAATCAAACATACCAACAAGTCCTAAAATATCATACAAGCTTAGTCGAGCCATCAAATCACATCAAACAACTCTAAAAATACGAATCACTCTCCAGTTCAAACTTAATGGACTTGAAACTTCAACTTAAACATTTGATGCCGAAACCTATCCAAACACGTCCGATTAACCTCAAATATTGCACACAAGTCATAATCAACATTACGGACCAACTCCAACTTCCAGAATTGGAATCCAACATCGATATCAAAAAGTCCACTCCCGATCAAACTTCCCAAAAATTCAACTTTCGCCATTTCAAGCCTAATTCAGTTACATACCTCTAATTCACAATCCGGATACACTCTCAAGTCTGAAAGCATCCAACTAAGCTAACAGAACCGAAGAAACTCCATTATGGAGTCGTCTTCACATAGGTTCAACTACGGTCAAAATCCTAGAACTTAGGTTTCCGTTTTAGGGACTAAATGTCCCAAATCACTTCGAAACCAAAAATAATACCTCCCAGCAAGTCACATAAGCATAAAATGATACGGGAAAGCACTAAATAAGGAATCGAGGCTAATACTCGCTGAATAACCGGCCGGATCGTTACAGATTAAATTGTCTATTCCTCAAAACCATCATCCCATTTGAATACAAACAACCAACCCGATAGGAAATAATCTTTACATTAACTATAATCTCTGTATAAGTAATTCATGCATTGCATCACTTATTTTTCTTGTTATTCATGCATAACTAAACCTTGCATCACTTATTTTTCTACCAAACGACCCTTTATTGCCTTGTATATAAGTACACTTTACACACAACAACAACAATAACAACGGTCCAGTGTAATCCTACAAATGGGATCTGAGGAGGATAATATGTACGCAGGCTTTAGCCCTACCCCGAGGAATAGAGAGGCTGTTTCCAGGAGACCCTCACCTCAAAAAGCAACAAAAGACGATATATTATTAGTATCGATAAACTCATAATAAAATAACATAAAATGCCAAAAATAACAGCAAAAGGAAATACATGCCATACGAAAAAGATGGAATGTACCATAATATCCAGCAAATAAAGCCTTGCATCCGTAGTAAACCCATAGTATCCTAGGCCTAAAATCCTAAGACTAACTCATAAGTTTATAACTGGCTAGTCTCACTCTAGTGCCTTGTACACACAAAAAAGATAAAACAAAGTAAACGAACACAAACAGTTTAAGAACTGACCCACACGCTTATTACATATCTATATTTTGCTTCCCGTGGCTTTGTTTTTCCTTTAATTTATTTACTTAGGCAGAGTTAACAAGTAACCGACGCAATATTATATTATGCACAAGCTGCCGTCATTATCATTATTGGAAAAAGCAAAAATAAGACATATCCCTTGTTATAATTTTCGAGCAGTTTAATATATATAGACATAAAAAGGTGAAGTTGAACTCAGAAATGAAGATAGTGAAATTAGATGGAAAACTAAAATCAATTTTCTCTTTGATTAGTTTCTATGAATTGTCATAAGTAATACACAGGAGTTATTATATCATTTCCAAGAATGTGTACGTAAACGCAAATATAACCACAAACCTCCACCATACACACAGAAGCACACAGACACACACACACCATGCAATAATAAACAAAATTAATAGTTTTCGGTAACTTTAACTTAAATTATTAACAATTTCCTGGCTCATCCATATAAAGTACAATTTTTAATTAGACAAGAGTTCAAACCCAAAACCCACACACTCATATATATATATATTGCATGCAAGAAATAAACAACAATCTTCGTTCAATCTTACATGAACTAACTCAGAAACTCAACCAGAAATTACATGAAGAAGCCTCCACTCCTATAAATACCTCACATAAACTACTCTTCAAAGCATCACAAGTTAAGCAACAAACCTAAAGCAATATACATACATAAACCCTAAGAGCTAGAAAGAGAGATGGAGAAAAATGGAAATGGAAAAGGATATGGTGAAGGCACATCAAAAAATGGAAGTGTGTTTCCAAAGAAAGACAAGAAATCAGTGAAAGCCATGGCTGCTGAAAAGGTGGTGAAAACTGTGGTGTCCTCTTTCAAGAATGACAAGAAAAAGATTAATCCCACTGATCCCAATTCTGAGTAGTCCGGTTAATATAATTAACCTTCTTTAATATGCTCATATTCAATAAAGGTATTTAATTTGATTCAAATGTATTCAAGAGTTTATCTTATATACATCGACAATGTAAAGAATTTATACACTATTTAATAGATTCTTTACGGCTGTCAACATGTATATAAGCTAAACTCATTAAACTATATATGGAGTGGTATTTTGTATTTTTGTTAGGGTGATTCCCTTGGTTAATTATCATTCAGGGATGTTGTAACACGAGTCTTAATTTTCGTTTATATACCCTTAGGGCTATATATGGTGTATTCCGTTGCCTCATTCTTTATTCTCATGATATTTCTGATGAATTTGCACGCAAATAAATTTATTATTAGTGAAAAACTCAACACCATTAATAACCGTTCAAACTGGCTATATATCCACTTGTTGCAAAATAATACTAGCTCCTTTTCATTCAATTTCAATACTTCGATAGCAACTTCGCTTTCAATTAGGCGAGGGAGAGAATAACATTTATTCGGACAGGAATTTTCATTCTCTTTCAGTCAAACTTTAATATTAAAAGGCAGTCTCAAGATCCTCCATTTATGTTATTTTGTGGCTTGAATTATTTCCTTGGAATATTAAGGCCTCATTTATTTTTTTAAAGATTAAGACGTTTGAATCTGCATACACATCTGAATATCAAGATGTGTATTAAGATTAAGACATCTGAATCTGAATACACATCTGAATATATTAAGATACGTATTAAGATCTGAATAATAAATAATTAAGACTGTTTGATTTTTGACATCTGATATATAATATTCATCTTTATTTGAAAATAAATAAACATAAAATTCAAATAAAATACTAACTAATCTAATATTCTATCATTAAAATATATAGTTTTTTAAAATATAGTTGATGGTGGTGATGGCTAACGGGAGAATGCGGACTAGAGGCGATTGTTGGTGGTAGTTTTGGTTGATGATGGTGGTTCATGCTAGTAGCTAGTAGTGATTGGTAATGGCGGTGATTATGATTGAGGATGACGGTGGTGATGGTTAATATGGCGGGTGGTGGTAATAATTATGACTGAGAAAGGTGGTGTAAGTGGTGAGAGGTTATAATAATGGGGCAGTGCCGGCTGTAGTTGTTGATGGTGATGAGGTGGTTAGTTGGGATAGTTAAGGTGGATGAGTGTTGATTGTGATGAAAATGATGGTGGTGAGAGTGGTGAGGATAGTGGGTGGTGATGGTCGATAATGGTGGCGACGATGATTGTGGATGATGGTGGCATGGTAGTGGTGGTGGTGGTAGTGGTGGTGGAGGTGGAGGTAGTGGGGGTGGTGGTGGTGGCATAGTGGTAGTTGATATTGGTAGAACTTGGTGGCAGTCAACATAATGAATGTGTGATATCATTTTAATGAAATTAAGTCTATTATATAGATCTTAATCATAAAGACCTATTCAGACCCATTAAGTGGTTGTGAAGTAAAAAAACAAACAAACTTAATGATTAAGATCTGAATAACTAAGATTCAGACTTCAACAACAAATGCACTTAATATTTGAAATCTGAATAATTAAGATTCAGACCTCCATTAAGTGCAAACAAATGAGGCCAAGAAACCCATAATTCCTATAGATTTATGAAAATCCATTGTCCTAATAAATTTAGGAAAGGAAAACCTATAGTCCTTGTCAAATTGGGAAATATTTTCCTTATATGTTTGAGACCTTTAGGGATCTATATATAGGGGTTGTAGTTGAGGATCCTAGAGATGGTATTGTATTTTTCTTCTCATAGTGAAAAACTCTCTCTGCTTTTGCCTCGAGGATTAGGCTAAGCAGAATGATCACCCGCAACTCTAGTCCTAAAAAGGATAAGCGGTCGCTGCAATATAATCCGGTCTAAAAGTCTGGAGTCGAATCCCACAAAGAACTAAGGCTTAGCTGTATCTGTTAAAATCACTAAGAAGATAAGATTGAAAATAAATAAACAGATGAAAACTAACTATGCTTGAATTGTAAGCAATTTGAATGAAGGTCTAAGGTAATAGTTTCCCCCGTTGTTAATTTTCTTGGTTGTATGTGTAAACACGTGATTTTTGACCCTCCCCGAGATTTTTTATATTTTTAGCATAAAATATTTAGTTTAGGCATAATATAGCTATTTTAGCTAATTTTGACTCTTTTACTTTATTTCTACATTAAGATAAAAAATAACAAAAAATATAGTTTTATTAATGTTTCGTAATCATTTGTAAATTTGAAAAATACAAAAATAGTACTTTATATTTTACCTTTTTATTAAAAAAACGAAAATTACAAAAATAATTTTTATTAATATTTTGTAGTCATTTTAAACTTAAAAAATATAAAAAAATAGTTCTTTATATCTTTATTTTTATATAAAAAAAAAAAAAAAAAAGAATTATAAAACAAAAAATAATATAATTAGTATTTTGTGGTAACTTTAATCTTGAAAAATATAAAAAATAACTTTGTTTTAATTATTAGTCTTATAGTTATTTTGCTTACGTAGTGATTAATTAATAACACCGTGTTCTCATTCTCGGTTCCGGGCAAAGAATAATATTCGGGTTCAAACTACCTGGTTTTATAGTTTTCGGACCTAGCCCGTAATAATTCGAGTCCACCACACGTGGGGGACACGGACAGAGCACGAGGAAAGACCCATCACCTTGGGGACCCAACACACGTGAGGTCCAACGGACAAATGATGGAGGAGGCCTTTCATTTTCCTTAGAGAAGTGAGCCCCATGTCCCATGCTGATAAAATAAAAAATGGGAACACACGCAGACAGAGGGGAATTTTTTGGGGATTAAAAGAAAAACAAAAACTCAAGAGAGAGGGTTTGCACGTGAAGTTCAAAAACTTCATCTTCCTCACGAAAAAAACAGAAGCGGCTAGCAGCTTCATCAGAAGGACCCCCATCTTCTTCATTTTGATCCCAGCGATCTTCATCGCGGCACACCCCTCACTGCCTGTCATCTTCTTCACAAAACAGAAGAAAAAACGGCAGCAAAGCAGAGAAAGAAAACGGGTCCAGTCGTCTTCATCAAAGAAAAATCGAGAAGCAACCACCATTGCCATCTCCAGACTGTTACGCCCAAAACAACCCACCTCACGTCAAGACTGTTCCGTCACTCCAACAGCCTTACACAGTCGACCCCCACAGACCGTCGACCACTCAAAACTCCATAGCTGTTGATCCACAGCACCTCACCTTCCGTTGTTCACCACTAACGGCCATCACTCGCTGTTATCGTCCAACGACAGTCCAGCAATCAGCTGCGACGATAACAGTCACCAAACAACCCCTCAAGTCGTTTCTTCTTCAGCCTATCGCATGAGCAAATGACCAGTCCGCCTCCAGTCTCCATGCCGGTTTCGATTTCTGTTTCATCATGGAGCTCGTGTGTGTTTTCATTGGTTCAAACCTGACTAAGAGCTGCCATCCTATTTGAGTCCGTCATTGTTCGTTGTCCGGTAAGGTCCAGCTTGAGTTTCGTTCGGGGGTCTCATTCGTCGCCATTCGAGGTCCGTTCCTTGTTTTAATTTCGGCTCTAACTGTTGATGTTTGTTTAATACATTCAAGATATGGGTTAAATATTTTGTCATACGGTTGAAGCCTAGTAAAGCTACTTTGCCATCTTTTGTTGAAAGTGTGATGTTGTGCGTTTCCTATCATTTGATATCTAATTTTAACTATTTTATTAAGTGAATGAAGTTAATTGCCAACTTTGTCCTAAAAAGGTTTTTTGTTTATGAAAGGTGTTCCATGCAGTGATAATATTAAATGCCGTTATTTTGAGTGTTAGTTAGCATTTGCTTCTAGTTTATTCACGGTGAAGAGACCGGGATTTGTTAGATTTTGGAAGATGTGTAATTATAATTAAATTAGTTTGAGGCTTATCCATATGACACAATTAATCTCCATAACTCTTGGTAATAATACCAAATTTAGAAAAAATAATTAGGAACATCGCGTTTGGCTTAGTTGAATACATTCTTTCAAAATAAATTGAGGTGCGCCTCGCCAAGCGAAATCTCAAAATGCATGACCCTCATTTAATTAATCTTGTATTTATCATTAGAATCGAGGTATTCCATTAGTTGAATTTTCCATGTCCCCGCTAAATAGAAATTTAGTCACTTTAGGTATGACCTTAAATAAAAGTGAGATGAGCCTCGCCGCACAAAATATACAATTGCGGGGCCCTCAATTAATTGTAACAAAAACCATAGACTTGGAAGGACCGTTTAGTGAATTTCACGGTCCTTTCCCAAAGTTAGACAACACGATAGACTCTTTAGGAACGACTTTAATAAAATACTTTCTTAATTACGGGTGTGCATTTATGTGACCCAAATCTTACTCTCGGCGAAACTAAAATACATTAAAGTCACAAGCGTACTGGTTGCGGTGTGACTCGAAAATGTATTTTCGTGACGTCGCAATTCTCCTAAATTAAAAAGCGGAACATTAAAAGCACATAATTAAAATATATAAAGAAATCATATAAAAGCAAAAATTACAGTTGAGCGACCGTGCTAAAACCACGGAATCCGGGAGTGCCTAACACCTTCGCCCGGGTTAACAGAATTCCTTATCCAGGTTTCTAGTTTCGCAGACTGTATTACCGAGTCATAAATTTCCTCGGTTCGGGATTAAACCGGTGACTTGGGACACCATTATTTTCCCAAGTGGCGACTCTGAAAAATTAAATAAATAAATCCCGTTTTCGATTGTCCTTTAATTGGAAAAACTCCCTCGTGCCCTCGCGGGTGCGTAAAAAGGAGGTGTGACAGCTCTGGCGACTCTGCTGGGGACGATAACCTCTGAACTTCGGTTCAGGGTCTAAGAATTCGAGCTCGGTTAAATTGTTGTTTTGTCTATATCTGATTTTACTATATGTTTAATTAACGTGCTACATGTCTACCGCTTTGATACTAGTTGCACTGTATATACAAACTGTTATATGTTTACCGCTTTGATATTACGTGAACTGTATATAAAACTGTGCCGCAAACCCTTCACTTCTCACCCCGGGGATGTGCTCACTGGTTGAGACTCCTTATTCTGTTAGTGTCATAACCCGAAATAATAAAGAGGCTCGGAAAGTTTCTAAGCCGGCTGGCCTTTTGGTTCCCGGAAAGGAGCTCCTTCCTCAGCTCGAGTTGTCCGCTTGGGTACACAGTCTAGAACACATACCCAGGTTTTGAACTTAGAATAACGTGACTTCATGCCGGATCCCTAGTAGGAAACGCTTATTTGCATCACGTTACATTTGACTTAGGGGACTCAACACAGGGGTTGGGTCCGTCTAGGACAGGTGACCCGGTAATCAAAGACCGAGCATATTATGTATGGCATTTATTTATCATGTATTATTATGATGATTGGTTAAATTCCTGAAAAAAAAAAAAATAATAGAATTTTGGAATGGAAAAATATCAAAAATATTGACGAAATGCTGTCGAAAATTTGAAAATTTGAAAAATAGGAAGAACAATTTTGTTGAAATAATTGGTCATAAAATAATCTAACCGAACTACGCAGGTTTGATTCTCGCCATTAGGTGGGATACGTAGGCAACCCTCATCGGGTCCAACCACCCCTATCAAAAATTCAAAAAATGTGTATTTAGTTTTAAATAAATCGAAAGTGATGCTGTTTTTTTTTAAAAATAGCCGAATGTTCCGAAAGGACGCCGGAAGGCCGTTTTTGCAAAAATGGCCACTTTGAAATTTTTTTTTTTTTCCTTTTGAATGATAGCCTTGAAATACCCTTGTGGAAATGTTAAAAGGCACCCCTTTAAAAATCAAAAAATGTGTGTGTTTAATTTTGTCAATAAATCGAAGTGACGCTGTTTTGAAAATAGCCGAATGTTCCGAAAGGACACCGGAAGGCTGTTTTTTGTAAAAATAGCCACTTTGAATCATTTTTAATAATTTGCGGAAATGTTGAGTCATCACTCAACTTTACAAAAATAACCTTGAAATATTCCTTGTGGAAATGTTGCAAGGCCATAGCCGCAAAATCAAGTCCGGGTTCACACCCCTTTTGCAAAAATAACCAAAAAATATCAAATTTTTGATTTTGTTATAAATAAGTTGGGTGATGCTATTCTTGCTCAAAATATGCCGAATGTCCCTCAAAAGACACCGGAAGGCCGTTTTTGCAAAAATAGCCACTTGGAGTCATTTGTAAATAATTTTGGACACAGCCTTGAAATATTCCCTCGCGGAAATGTTGAAAGGCTGTATCCGCAAAAATTAAGTTTGAGTCATCACTCAACTTTTCAAAAAATATCCATTTTATCAAATAAGCCATTACATGGCCGAAATTTTGCTGAAATAGCCATATTTTTGCATTTTTAACTTCCTCAGTCTTGTGTTGGCCTGTGTCGGTGCTGAATGATGCCCCATAGGCCCCAGGATTAAATTTTGAATTTATATCTTCTTTATAAAATTTTGCAAAAAGAGCCACTTTGTCTGAATAAGCCATTATATGGCCAATTTATGAAAATATTCTTGTGTTGGTTTATGGTGATGCCGGACGATGCCCCATGAGCCACGGAATGAAAAAAAAATTTCAAGTTTATCTTTCTTAAATAAATTTTGCAAAAATAGTCATTTTGTCAAATAAGCTATTATGTGGCCAATTTTGTAGAAAGTCATAATTGACACCAAAAATATTCTTATTCTTGTAGAAATCTCCTACACAAGTTTGTAGTTGGAGTCGGCTTCTATAATTTTCCTTCAATCAAAAAAAAAAAAAAAAAAAAAAAAAAATCAAATAAACATCTCGTTATTTCTTGCATTAATTTGCAAGAACTACGCTCGGTCCGATTCATGCGGGGTCATGATACGTAGGCAATCCACATAGGATGCGACCATTTCCATAGCCAAAAAAAAAAAAAAAATGAAAAAAAAAGAAAAAAAAAGGAAAAATGAAAAAACCACAAAAAGGAAAAAAGAAAAGAAAATAGTAGAAAAACAAAGGAAATCAATAAGCGGAATACCTTAACGCTAACCCGGTGGTTTCGTTTTGTTAATCCAGGAAAGTTGAGGTGGTTGGTTGTGGTAAATTGGAAAGCAAGATTCAAGGAAAATGATAACCGACATCGGAGTTGTTACAAGTGCTCAAGAGACTCAGGGTCGGAAAGTTCAACAAGGGTTTGCTGTGGTTGAGGAAAATAGAACAGTGAAACAACAAATGACCAAAATGCGTCAAGCATGGTCCAATGGCCAGGGACAACTTTCTCATGAGTCACAATTTGCTATACAGCAAGAACAGTACCACTCTCACGACCTTCCTGCAAACATTGAGAAGCCTACCCGAAAGAAGGTACATGAAGAAATAACCCAAAGATTGAAAAGCTTAGAACAGCGGTTGAAAAACACGCACGGGTTGGCAAGTCAAAAGAGTGTTGCTTTCAAAGATCTATGCTTGTTTCCCGATGTCCACTTGCCACCTGGTTTCAAGATTCCCAAATTTGAAAAGTACGATGGACATGGACATCCCATAGCCCATTTGAAAAGGTATTGCAATCAACTAAGGAGTCTGGGAAGAAATGAAGAATTGTTAATAGCTTACTTTGGGGAAAGCCTTACAGGAGTAGCCTCTGAATGGTTTTGGGATCAAGATGCATCTAGGTGGCGCGTCTGGAACGACATGGCACAGGCCTTTGTCAAACAATTCCAATACAACATTGACATTGCCCCAGACCGCATTTTCCTTTCAAATCTGAAGAAGAAATCAAGTGAAAGTTTCAGGGAATATGCCCTTAAATGGAGAGAGCAAGCGGCTCGTGCTTAGCCACCCATGGATGACCATGAGTTAATCACTGTCTTCCTTCAGGCTCAAGAGCCGGATTATTTTCAGAACATGATGTATGCGGTTGGTCAATCCTTCTTGGATGTAGTCAAAATGGGAGAAATGGTAGAGAACGGTCTCAAGACAGGCAGAATTATAAGTCAAGCGGCTCTCAAGGCTGCAGCTCAGGCTGTCCAATTTGAATCTAGTGACACGAATGAGAGGGATGAAGAAGTCATGATGATATCAGGGTCAAGAAAAGGTTCCAGAAGAGTACCTCGACGGTATGCGATGTCTCGACAAGTTTTCCATAATTCCCCTGAGCATTACTATCCACCTCCGAACCCACCATACCCAGTTGATCCACCCCGGTATGTTATTCAGCCATCAAATCATCCAAGAAAGCGAGCACGAGCATCACAAAATCTCTATCAGCCTCTGCAAAATTTCCAAATACCTTATAACCCACTTCCAAACCAAGGGTATAGAAGGGAACCGAAGTTGAAGGAACATTTCACACCAATAGGAGTTTCCTATGAAAGCTTATTTGAGAAGTTAAAGCAACAGGACATGATTGCACCCATCCCTCCAAATCATGTGGACCCACGTGCAAGGAGCTTTGACCCATCTAAAAGGTGTGAATATCATTCCCATGCCCAGGGGCACAACATGGAAAGTTGTCGGGATTTGAAAAGGGAAATAGAAAGGATGATCCAAGAAAGATTGATTGTGATTCATAACGGTGACACCCAGAATATCGCGCTGAATCCGTTACCTGCACCTGATGATACACACTTTCTGGCGGTGATGCCTGGTGACACGGAATATGAGAATCCACTCGGGAATTTGCCGACTGAAATGGGAGAAGGCCATAGTAGTTCTGATAATCAAATTCGTGGCTAAATGTGAGGCTTATCAATTGGAGAGTCATTTGTGGTGGCTTATTTTGTTGTCATTTCTATTTGTCCGAGTTATTTTAGAATGGTAATCCGAATGTTATTTTGTGGCTCAAACCTTTTATCCTTGTATTTTTCTTTTGATCATAGTGTCTTATCTAAAGGGGTCTAGGTTCGTTCTAAGTATTGTACCCCAGTTTTGTTTTTTTTGTTGTTCGAGTCGTTGTTTTATCGGTTAATACAATGACCTATTTTATATTATTTCTAGACATTTTCTGTTATTTAGTCCTCTCCTTCCTATAGTTCTTTTTCTGCTAGCTCTAGTGACATGACGTGCGCGCATAGTTCTGGCCTCACCTTAAAAGTTAATCACAAAACCATTGGGAGGTGATCGAGATCTTTAAATGAAGTAAGAACGGTTTGAGATTATTCGAAACCCGAGTCATGAGAAACTGGGGCAAGTAAAAGAAAACCGTTAAAGGCAAGCTGCCAAAATTGACACGGGGTCGTTCATAATAATGAAAATGAGAGTGTTGCCCAACAGTGCTTTAAAGATATGACGAATATTAATTGTGTTGTTTACACTTGGCATGTTTCGAAGATTGGAATGACGAAGGCATTTTGTTCTGCTATCCAAACACTTTATCCATCGTCAACCCTTCGAGCCTTATTTTGATTTCTTTCATACCCCTCCTTTGGAATCGGTACCAAAATTAGAAACACAAATGGAAAAGATAAAGAAAGAAAAAGAGAAAAAGAAAACAACCAAAAAAGAAAAAAAAAGAATGAAAAATGAAAAGGAAAAACTAGAAAAAAAGGGAATTGGGAACTACGTTTGACCTGATTCCTCAAAGAGGATACGTAGGCGCTTCACAGCTCGGTCATAGTGTAAATAAAAAAACCAAAAAATCCCCAAGCAAGAAACGGGGGCAGTAAAAAAAAGAAAAAAAATTGTGTTTATGTAAGGAAAATATATGATTCCGAATGTTGTAATTTTGAACCCAATTTGTTTTATTTTGAGCCTTTAATACCCTTTCTTTCTAGCCCTGTCCAAACCCACATTACGGTCCAAAGAAAGACCTTTTGACCAATCTTCAAAAGAGGTCGAGTTAGGCAAATGAGAGAAGTTTCATCGGGACATAACACTCTGATTCCCGGCAGAAAGACTCCGATCTCCAGCAGAAAATAGGAGAGTCTTAGCAGTAACACCACCAATCCCCAGCGTAAAAGTAACACAAATAAGAGAATCTTAGCGATGAAAACCTTCACAGGCACCATAAGGCGATGAAAGCTGAGAGAAAAACCGAAATGAGAGAGGCTTGGTAGTGAAAACCCCTCGGGCACTACAAGTCGAACGGAGATTGGAAATCAGATGGGAAAGTCCCAGGCGAAGATTACAAAAGGCGGTTTAACGACGGATGATAGGCTATATGTGCATGTCATGTCCATTAGAGTTGGTATCCACATTTGATAGGTTTACTTTATAATTTTTCTTTTTAGAGAGTCATCTTCCTTTTTGTTTTTTTTTATGCTGTTTCCTTTTATCTTTCTCCTTTTTATCGAAAATTCCCCAATAGAGTCTGTTTGCAAGAAATGACTTCAAAATTTTCCATCAGCTTTCCAATTATGCAAAACGGAATTTGATTGGTACACCCAAGTGGTATAAGTGAGGAGGGGTTAAGCGCAAAGTCAGTGTCCAGAAGGATATTCCCCAACAATAGGAAATCGACAAAGGGGTGGATCGGTGTGAAAAAGGATATCTCAATGAAGGTTAATGACCTCGAGGCCAAGGCCAATGAGACTCAAAGGTCGGGAAATGCCCATTCCTTAGATATGTCGCCAAAGAAGGGGAGATATCCCCAGCAGAAAGGTATTTTCAATGACAAGGGTGAACAAAGAAAATGGTTCACCAGTAAAACATGCAAGGTCTTCACGAAGGGTCACTATTATAGGAATTCGGGTGGTCGGTGGAAAACCACGTGGAAAGGTTCGCGAATAAAGAGTCGTCAAGGAAGGCGGGGAAGCAAGAAAGGAGAAAACTATCCCCAGGCATGAATATCATCAAATGATAACATCCCCGGCAGGGTCTGACAATGAAACGCAGAGCAGGGAAAGAAGAGGAGAACCATCCCCAGCAGGAGCACCACAACCAGCCACCACATTTTAAAACTAACTAATTTTTCTTTGATTTGAAACAGGAAGAGGAGGGGTTGTTGGCAGAAAAGCATGCCACGAAGAAGATTCTCAAACTGGGGCAGAAAATTTTCTCCCGTTGCGAAAATTTTCTCGAAACCAAATACCTGGTTGGGGAAAGAAGCCAGATAACGCGAGGAAATGATCTTTGAACCCGATTATCCCCAGCAGCTTTGAAAGAAAGAAAACAACAAGCTGTGATAGAGGAAATTATACCCCCAGCAGACAGGACAAAACGAGGAAGCTTGCGTTCAGAAAGGCAAGAGGCCGATATCACCCCCAGCAGTTCTTAGAAAAATGAAACACTGATTTCGAGATTGCCCCGGCAGCATTATATCATACAAGTTTTCAAGGGAGCGAAGCACGAGCCCCGAAGGAGTTTTGGAAAGAGGAAGAAGGAAAAGGGATCCCCAGACAGGGTAATCCCCAGCTGATGACATTTCAGTCCCCAGCGATTTCGGGAGATAGGTTTTGAAGGAAGTAGAAAAGGAGGAAATAAAGAAGATTTCCCCAGCAGCATTATCCCCAGCGGGTAAGTAATCAATTCAAAGATGTCCCCAGCGGTCAAGAGAAAATAACATGACCCAGGAGGAAAGTAATTCCGAAACAAGGTAATTCAGAAGAAAGGATGGCCCAAGAGACGATGCAGGAAGAAGAAAAGGGTACAAGAAACAAAGGAAGGCGATAAGGATGGGATGAAATTAGTGAGTCGTAGTTGAAGTCAGGGAGCCCGCCTGAAGAATGGAGTGGCGAGTTAGTTTTGAAGTTATAGTTGAAGTCAGGAAGCCCGCCTGAAGAATGGAGTGGCGAGTTAGTTTTTGAAGTTATAGTTGAAGTCAGGGAGCCCGCCTGAAGAATAAAGTGGCGATTTAGTTTTGAAGTTATAGTTGAAGTCAGGGAGCCCGCCTGAAGAATGGAGTGGCGATTTAGTTTGGAGTTGTAGTTGAAGTCAGGGAGCCCGCCTGAAGAATGGAGTGGCGATTTAGTTTTTGAAGTTATAGTTAAAGATAATTTAATAGGAAGTGAAAAACAACAATTAGAAGTTTTAGATGAAAGCAACAAGAAGAAGGAAGCAACAATTGGAAGATTTCAAGTAAGGCATCAATTTAGACCTAGTATGAGGAATTATCTCCTAGCGTCAAAATCTTAGTCTGATGAATCTTTCTCCTAAGATATCAAAATCTCAGTCTGATGAATCTTTCTCCTGAGATCACAACAATTTAGACCTAGTCTGATGAATCTTTCTCCTAAGATCACAACAGTTTAGACCTAGTCTGAAGAATTATCTCCTAGCGTCAAAATCTCAGTCTGATGAATCTTTCTCCTGAGATCACAACAATTTAGACCTAGTCTGAGGAATTATCTCCTAGCGTCGAAATCTTAGTCCGATGAATCTTTCTCCTAAGATATCAAAATCTCGGTCTAATGAATCTTTCTCCTGAGATCACAACAATTTAGACCTAGTCTGAGGAATTATCTCCTAGCGTCAAAATCTTAGTCAGATGAATTTTTTCTCCCGAGATGGTAATCGTTCGATCTATACAGTTCAAGTTTTGGTAATCAGGTGCCCACTTGAAGAATGAAGTGGCAATTTATTTTCGAAGTTTGTTGAAGTCAGGTGCCCGCCTGAAGAATGGAATGACAATTTATGATTAAAGTTTGTTGTTAAAATCAGAAGCCCGCCAGAAAAGCAGAACGGCGTCTCAGTTTCCAAGATTTGATAAGGATAGTGAACAATCGAAAAGTGACAGAGTGCAACGGAAATCCCCAGCATGAATCAGAAGGAAGGCAACAAGGATCAGAAAAGTTAGATTCAGACTTCGAAGGAGAATAGCTTGAAGATCACAAGTAAGGAAATTCACTTCGGAGTGCAATGCAAGTTAGCCACAAAAGAAGCTTGCAACCAGAATGCGAGTCAACAGTCCGAGATGATCAACAAAAGTTAGTCACAATAAAAAAGAGCAAGGAGTTAATCCAAGTGCAGAAGTTGATGAAAGATGTGGTGTGCTCAAGACACGGCCGAGGTCACGAGCACTGCATACCTGGTCTTGATCCAAAAAGCAGCACCTGCAACTAGCAAGTATCAAGGTTCAAATTTAGAGTCCGCATGAAGCACCAACCAATACTCAAGATCAAGCTTCGGAAGACTTATAGATAGGAATCTTGTAACTAGTAGCTGATAGGCTTAGTTAGTCTTTCTCATGTTTTGATTCTTGATGTAATAGCAGGACCACGGACCGGAACCTCGACGGAACGGAACCTCGGCGAAACGGCACCTCGACCGGCTCTCCACCTCGGTTACTCGATATCCTTACTCACTTCGAACTACCCGTGACCTGATTCCTTTATAGCCAAGGATATGTAGGCAGCTCAGATACAAGGGCTCGGTCACATCCTCTTCTTTTAGTTTAGTCCCTCCGAATAAGGGTCGGGTCAAAAAACACTTGTCTAGTCGTTCTTTGTCTGAAAACTCTTTGTGTTTTCAGTCAAAGAGGGGCAGCTGTAAACACGTGATTTTTGACCCTCCCCGAGATTTTTATATTTTTAGCATAAAATATTTAGTTTAGGCATAATATAGCTATTTTAGCTAATTTTGACTCTTTTACTTTATTTCTACATTAAGATAAAAAATAACAAAAAATATAGTTTTATTAATGTTTCGTAATCATTTGTAAATTTGAAAAATACAAAAATAGTACTTTATATTTTACCTTTTTATTAAAAAAACGAAAATTACAAAAATAATTTTTATTAATATTTTGTAGTCATTTTAAACTTAAAAAATATAAAAAAATAGTTCTTTATATCTTTATTTTTATATAAAAAAAAAAGAAAAAAGAATTATAAAACAAAAAATAATATAATTAGTATTTTGTGGTAACTTTAATCTTGAAAAATATAAAAAATAACTTTGTTTTAATTATTAGTCTTATAGTTATTTTGCTTACGTAGTGATTAATTAATAACACCGTGTTCTCATTCTCGGTTCCGGGCAAAGAATAATATTCGGGTTCAAACTACCTGGTTTTATAGTTTTCGGACCTAGCCCGTAATAATTCGAGTCCACCACACGTGGGGGACACGGACAGAGCACGAGGAAAGACCCATCACCTTGGGGACCCAACACACGTGAGGTCCAACGGACAAATGATGGAGGAGGCCTTTCATTTTCCTTAGAGAAGTGAGCCCCATGTCCCATGCTGATAAAATAAAAAATGGGAACACACGCAGACAGAGGGGAATTTTTTGGGGATTAAAAGAAAAACAAAAACTCAAGAGAGAGGGTTTGCACGTGAAGTTCAAAAACTTCATCTTCCTCACGAAAAAAACAGAAGCGGCTAGCAGCTTCATCAGAAGGACCCCCATCTTCTTCATTTTGATCCCAGCGATCTTCATCGCGGCACACCCCTCACTGCCTGTCATCTTCTTCACAAAACAGAAGAAAAAACGGCAGCAAAGCAGAGAAAGAAAACGGGTCCAGTCGTCTTCATCAAAGAAAAATCGAGAAGCAACCACCATTGCCATCTCCAGACTGTTACGCCCAAAACAACCCACCTCACGTCAAGACTGTTCCGTCACTCCAACAGCCTTACACAGTCGACCCCCACAGACCGTCGACCACTCAAAACTCCATAGCTGTTGATCCACAGCACCTCACCTTCCGTTGTTCACCACTAACGGCCATCACTCGCTGTTATCGTCCAACGACAGTCCAGCAATCAGCTGCGACGATAACAGTCACCAAACAACCCCTCAAGTCGTTTCTTCTTCAGCCTATCGCATGAGCAAATGACCAGTCCGCCTCCAGTCTCCATGCCGGTTTCGATTTCTGTTTCATCATGGAGCTCGTGTGTGTTTTCATTGGTTCAAACCTGACTAAGAGCTGCCATCCTATTTGAGTCCGTCATTGTTCGTTGTCCGGTAAGGTCCAGCTTGAGTTTCGTTCGGGGGTCTCATTCGTCGCCATTCGAGGTCCGTTCCTTGTTTTAATTTCGGCTCTAACTGTTGATGTTTGTTTAATACATTCAAGATATGGGTTAAATATTTTGTCATACGGTTGAAGCCTAGTAAAGCTACTTTGCCATCTTTTGTTGAAAGTGTGATGTTGTGCGTTTCCTATCATTTGATATCTAATTTTAACTATTTTATTAAGTGAATGAAGTTAATTGCCAACTTTGTCCTAAAAAGGTTTTTTGTTTATGAAAGGTGTTCCATGCAGTGATAATATTAAATGCCGTTATTTTGAGTGTTAGTTAGCATTTGCTTCTAGTTTATTCACGGTGAAGAGACCGGGATTTGTTAGATTTTGGAAGATGTGTAATTATAATTAAATTAGTTTGAGGCTTATCCATATGACACAATTAATCTCCATAACTCTTGGTAATAATACCAAATTTAGAAAAAATAATTAGGAACATCGCGTTTGGCTTAGTTGAATACATTCTTTCAAAATAAATTGAGGTGCGCCTCGCCAAGCGAAATCTCAAAATGCATGACCCTCATTTAATTAATCTTGTATTTATCATTAGAATCGAGGTATTCCATTAGTTGAATTTTCCATGTCCCCGCTAAATAGAAATTTAGTCACTTTAGGTATGACCTTAAATAAAAGTGAGATGAGCCTCGCCGCACAAAATATACAATTGCGGGGCCCTCAATTAATTGTAACAAAAACCATAGACTTGGAAGGACCGTTTAGTGAATTTCACGGTCCTTTCCCAAAGTTAGACAACACGATAGACTCTTTAGGAACGACTTTAATAAAATACTTTCTTAATTACGGGTGTGCATTTATGTGACCCAAATCTTACTCTCGGCGAAACTAAAATACATTAAAGTCACAAGCGTACTGGTTGCGGTGTGACTCGAAAATGTATTTTCGTGACGTCGCAATTCTCCTAAATTAAAAAGCGGAACATTAAAAGCACATAATTAAAATATATAAAGAAATCATATAAAAGCAAAAATTACAGGTTGAGCGACCGTGCTAAAACCACGGAATCCGGGAGTGCCTAACACCTTCTCCGGGTTAACGGAATTCCTTATCCAGGTTTCTAGTTTCGCAGACTATATTACAGAGTCATAAATTTCCTCGGTTCGGGATTAAACCGGTGACTTGGGACACCATTATTTTCCCAAGTGGCGACTCTGAAAAATTAAATAAATAAATCCCGTTTTCGATTGTCCTTTAATTGGAAAAACTCCCTCGTGCCCTCGCGGGTGCGTAAAAAGGAGGTGTGACAGTATGTTTCTTATAGCTTTAACTTAGTTGCCTCTATCAATCATGAACTCTCCAGCTATTATAAATCTCTCTCAAGCAATTATAATAATTTACTAGATGCACTCTCTCAAGCTACGCTAGCTAGATTCACAATACAGTTCATTTATATTGCACCCGAGGTATCGTTATCTCTAATCCAACCTCTAAACCCTCGGTTATGACTCTCGTCTATACTTCGGGAGTGATATTGTTCAAACAACTACCTAAATATGCACTCTCTCTCAAGCAGATACTTTCAATTAACCATAATCAAAACATAGTTGAACAAATAGAGATTAACAATCAACTCAAAACTATATTAATATAACAACCAATTCATCCCCAACGGGTTTCACCAAAACATTAGATAACAAATTAGCTATCATAATAGTATGTAAAAATGCATTATCAAAAGTCATAACCAACAATGAAAAATAAGAGGAGGAAGGAAAAACTTGTTGAAGAATTCCCCGCCTTGCTCTTATTGTGTCTCTGTCTCCTTAGGTCCAATATGTGTCAAAAATATGTCCAACCGTGAAAAATACCATTTTTCCATGTATATATACCAAGCAGGATGTCACGACCCTAGTTCACCAATCGTGAACATGTCGTGATGGCACCTTGTCCCCACGAATATGTAAGCCTAACACGTTGCGGAATATACAAGCTATAAGCACTTAAATAAGAAACAGCGGAAAAATAGCATAAAGAGATATGTAATCCGTGCCGCTTGGCACATACATCCTTCAACACACTGTGTAAACACTACCAAGATCCGGAATCTCACGTGTAACACAGACTAAAAGAGGATATACAAATGTGGCTCTATGTGTAAAGAGTATCTAACAACGAAATGAAGGAAAAATGTCAACTAATACTATCAGAATAGAAGGAAAAGCCTCCGGATCCGCGGACGTAGCAGATCATACCTCGAGGTCTCCCTGAAAGCTGCGGAATCACCTAGCACGAGCCTGCTCTGATGTACATGGATCTGCACAACAAAAGGGTGCAGAGGAGTAGCATGAGTACACCAGGCGGTACTCAGTAAGTGCGAAGCCTAACCTCGATGGATTAGTGATGAGGAAGGTCAGGGCCCTACTGAGAAGCAATAATATAGTGATAATAACAATAATAAACAGTTTAAATGATAATAATTTCCGCAATAACAACAATAAAATGATTACTGCAACCGTCTACAATTTAAGCTAACAACAAATAACCAACTCAATAAAACAAGTCTAGGACCTGTGGGAATTGAACCCACAGTCCCATTGACAGTACCCATGGGTCTCCAGGAATCGAACCCGCAACCCACATTTTAATAAATCTCAGGATCTCTGGGAATCGAACCCGCAGTCCACGTATCAATAAATCTTAGGATCTCCGGGAATCGAACCCGCAGTCCACATCTCAATAAATCTCGGGATCTCCGGGAATCGAACCCGCAGTCCACATCTCAATAAATCTCAGGATCTCCGGGAATCGAACCCGCAGTCCACAAACACAGCAAGTAAAGGAATACACAGAGAGAAATCTAATATGCTTAACTATAACTTCACCGATAAACAGCGCCAGCGATTACCAAGAAAGGATCTCCGGGAATCGAACCCGCAGTCCACAAAACAGCAAGTAAAGGAATACACAGAGAGAAATATAATATGCTTAACTATAACTTCACCGATAAACAGCGCCAGCGATTACCAAGAAAACTCAAGTAAGACAATTAGGCAACTAGACAGTTGAATACTACCTAATCATGCTTTTCTAACTGCTACCGGGTAGGAATATCGAATTTAACAGCTAAAAATAGGAATATCACTCATCGAACATTTTAAGTAAAGTATGTGTTCAACAACCAGCGCATGTACACGCCCGTCACCTCACGTACAAGGCATTCAAAGTATCACATAATATCCTAGGGTGAAGGTCCCCAACACGAGGTTAGACAAGCCACTTACCTCAATTCCGGTACAAAACCGCTAAGAAATAACCCTCTTGCCGCGAATGTCGGCCTCCACATGTGTAGTATCTGATAAAAATCAATACAATCACATCAAAATAGGCCAATTGGGCATTACCCAATCAAAATAACTCAAAATACACCAAAACCCACAAGTTGCCAAAACCTGACTTTCGGTATGCTTATCGAAAAATTACGAAAATTATATTTTCGGGTTCCTTATCTGAATACGAGTCCGTGCATATAAAATTTATCGAAATCGGACTCCGTTTGCCCATTCAAATCAAAGATTTTCTAATATTTAGGCCTAGGGCTCAAACCCACCTTTAATCTTCCATTTTCAGTGAAATAATCACGGATTTCATGATAAACCAACGAATTAAGGTCAAGAAACTTACCCCCGATGATTTCGCGATGATATCCCAGAGTTTCCCCTTCAAAATCCTCTCTTGGAGCTCAACAATGGCGATTTTGGTGTGTTAGGCCGCGACCGAAATGTTCTGGACTTAAAGTTACTGCCAGGCCATTTTACTCTACGCGATCGCAGCACTGGGCTTGCGATCGCGATGCACAAAATATGGGCGGCCTAATTTTCCTCTACGCGATCGCGTGATCCTGGACGCGATCGCAGTGAACAACTCAGCGACCCTACGCGATCGCAATGACACGAACGCGATCGCGAAGAACAAACTCGGCCGGCTCCCAGATTAACCTACGCGATCGCGACACTCGCCACGCGATCGCACTGTTTCCGACCAAATACCCTACGCGATCGCATAAAACCTCACGCGATCGCAATGCTTCAACCTCCAGACTTACGCGATCGCACACCCCACCTCGCGATCGCAGAGCTCCGGGCTTTTCCCTTACGCGATCGCATCCTAGGCATCGCGATCGCGATGCATTACCACCACACCTTACGCGATCGCGTGGCCATCTCCGCGATCGCGGAGAGCAAAATTTCTCTGCAATAATTGCAGCAGAAACAGCAGTGCCTTTTGGCACAAATTGGTCCGTTTGGACCCCCGAATTCATCCCGAGGCTCCCGGGACCCCAACGAAAACCACCAAAATACTCCAAAACACAATATGAACTCATTCAAATCATAAAAACACGTCTAACAATATCAAAACCCATAATTCACATCGAATTCAAGCCTAAATTTCTTAAAACTTTCCGAATTGCACATTCGATCTAAAACCCGACCAAACGACGTCCGAATGACCTGAAAATTTGCGAACATATCCAAAATCACATAACGAAGCTACAGAAATTGTCGAAATTCCATTCCGACCCCGGATCAAAATCTCACCTATCGTTCGGATTCGCCAAAATTTCAACCTTCGGCATTTCAAGCCTAATTGAGCTAAGGACCTCCAAAATACATTCCGAACGCGCTCCCAACCCCGAAATCACCCAACGGAGCTATTGGAACCATCGGATTTCCGTTCCCAGATCGTCTTAATACTGTTCCGGTTACAGAGCATTTTTTATCTTTAAAGCTCTCATTTAGGGACTAAGTGTCCCAAAATACTCCAAATTTCAGGGCCGACTCTCCCGGCAAACCACAATAGCAGAAATGTACTTAGGGAAACAGTTAAATTAGGGATTGGGGCATAATTTTCTAAAACGACCGGCCGGGTCGTTACACAGGATCGAGCCCAAATAATTATACCTTCTCCAATGTGATAAAGGACACTTTTCCCGGGTGAAACGCGCGAGCTCGCGCGTCCTTCGAGCATAACTTCGGGAACCATTCTGCCTCAACCCTTAACGCGCATGACTTAGCACGTGTCTTCGTGCATTTTTCACCCTCCTCCATTGCGAATTTGGAAAAGTGCATAACATGAAAGTTGTAGCCCTTTGAGTTATCTTTCCAACTATATATTATGGATCCAAAGTGGAGTTCTGATAAAAAAGGTATATCTATTTTACTAGACAGTGCGCAATCTGCCTACTGGATTCTTCGTTCGCTCTAACTATCATCCGTTGACCCCCAAACACGATCCCGACTTAATTCCTTAAACTTTTACTCAAACTTTAAAGCTTTAGATCACTTAAATTCATTCCATAACATCTAAATATACCGGAATCATACCTACAAGGCATAAAATATATAATTAGTGCAAAACACTAGCGATTAAAGCTAAAACTCAATTAAAGTGCAATAAACTCGGGTGTAACAAGTGACTAAAATACCTAATTATAGCCTATCATCAACACCCCACAATTAAACCATTGATCGTCCCCGAGCAATCAAACTACACTTTTTTTATAGACATGACCTTCTTAAACAATATTCCTAACGCAACACACCAAGAGTATTTAAAATAGACTAAGCACAAAAGCGTAACATCTTTACCTCAAGATTTGACTCACAAGTGCCATACATTATTCACAACTCACCTACTTACTCTGATATAGAGGTCACTGACATTACATTTCCTTCATGAATCATGTGCCCTCACAACACAAGAGAGTAGTTCCCAACAATAAAATTTTAGAACACTTAGGAATCAAGATAGAAAGAATTCACTCACTTTCAGAAATAACATTCATATGCCAAAAAAGATGCACCATAAGCTTTCCCGTAGTGTACTACTCCACTAATCGAGCTCATTCAATCTAGGATCAATTAGGACTTTATTTGGTTGTAATGTAGGCTACGGGACGGTTAAGATACATTAAGATATAAGAGTGACTACACCTCCCTAAGCACTTTATTACATCCATTTTAATATTTAAACCCTACAATTATGTCAAACCAAAATTCCACCTTCACATCAATATAAATTACTCCATTCTTCTTTAAGCACACTTATGTCAAGAGCCACCGCTTATCAAGGATATATATATATATATATTCAAGTGGCTCTTCCTTGTTTGAAAATAGTGCACCTTTCTCCTTATTCAATTTGTTCCACTCAAAAGCCAAACCAACCACCCCATACTTTAACTTTTACAAAGTTCATAACAATTCAAGTGCTCATAAGAGGTGAAAAGGTTCAAATAGATGGTTAATTCAAACAAATTGGTAAGACTCATAATGTGGTTGCCAAAGAAAAAGGATTATAGGCTCAAAGATGTTAACTACTATACATAGAAATTAGGTGGGTAAAATATACATATTTGTCTCAACAAGAAAACGCCATTATCACTTCCAAGACTGAACAACACTACTATTTTTCTTTGCAAACACACATGACAAGTTCTAGGCATCAAATGCAATGCATTGAATAACGCAAAACCTTACACACACATGGCACATAACTCACTCAGGATTGGATTCGTAGACACTCTAGTCAAAGCAGTTAAGCAAAGTCAAGATAATACAATTTAAGGTACTTCTATAAGAGTAGCATAAGCGTCACAACCAAAGTACTCACTATTCTCAAGGCATAACCAAGTTAAGAGATATTGTTTCAATTCAAAGCACAACACAATAACTCTTACTCCAAAAAAAAATCTAACTACACCTGGTTCAAATAAAACCCTTGGAAAAGAACCGTGTCCCAAAGAAAAACCAAGGGGAAGTTACTACACTACCTAAAACAAAATAAAAAAATCTTTTTGGTATTTTCTTTCGACTTACTTCCCTCAATAAAATCATCTAAAAGATCCATCATCAGGAAAAGTCCAATCTTTTTTTAAAAAAAAACACGACTAAAGTAGTATGAAAAGTCACCTAGACAATATCCTCTCCCACACTTAAAATTGTGCATTGTACCCAATGCACATCCACACATACAAGAGGGTAAAAGAAACTCCCTTGTAGACCAAAGGCCGAAGCACTAACAGTTCATGGGGTACTCAGACTTCTCCCAAGCTTGGTCTTTCATGCAGGTACCTCACAGTTAGTTCCAACCATTTGGTTTGCTGTTGCATCCTTCCAATACCTTTGATTTCCATGCTCCTATAAAATAAAAAAATTGACACTAAAAAAATAATACAATTAAAAAATAATAATAAAGTTGGGTTGCTTCCCAACAAGCGCTTGATCTAACGTCGTGGCACGACGCGAATCACTTTTTGCCTCCACCTTGAGCTTATGAATTAAACCCCAAGTTTTGATTCAAGCTTATGATTATGGCCATGGAGGCAATGGAACGGATCTAACTGGCCCAAGTAAATAATGTAGTATTCTGCACTCCTTGGCCTTTGTATGAGGTATGTAATCCTGACTTTCTGGCAAGAAGAATTCCAGAATATATGCACCTTGTTCCTCATTCCTTGACTCTTCGATTGGTTCAGATGACTCTATTTCCATATCATCATCCAAACATAATGTGGAAAAATACTTGGAGTGTGGACCAATGCGCTCAAACACATGAACTTCAGGATTTTCAACATCCTCAACATCAATGATACTAGAGTCAACAAAATTTGTATCCTCAATGTCCTTGGTTGACTCTAGTCTCACTTCTTTAATATCGACATCCTCAAATCGTAGTTGGATAGGTTGTTGATGTTCTACTCTGACCTTCCCAATTAATACCTCAAATGCATGCTCTTCTTGGCTACTATCCTCAATATTGGCTTGTTGAGAATTAAAAGCTCCAACCAGTTGTTTCAATTGAGTCTCCAACTTACGAATAATTGCCTCTTGCCTTTCTATGTGCAATTGTTTCTCATTGTTTTATTCTAGAGGGCACTTTAGCATATCCCTGATTTCCTTCATGTCTGCATCCCTAGGTTCTTTGTTCCTATTAACTTCACAAGAAGGTAGAACCATCATAGTAAGGGATTGGGGAAAAATAAGAAATATAAGCACAACCATGAAGGTGACTATTTTTACCACCACACACATCACACACATTCCACGAATAAGATTGAGTTGGTGCACTTAATTCGCTCTTGGGAACGTCTTGAAAATTTTGCTACAGGTGGTTTCCTTCATAATATGTATGGATAACAATAGTAGAATAATCTACACCTAAATTCCCATAATTCCAAGATGTCATATTTCTCAAATCGGTAGTTATAAAAAAATTACAAAAAAAAAAACAAAAGAAAACACAATAAAAGTTCAAATTCGTAACCTAGCAATATATACAACTACAACTACAACGTTAGTTCCCCGACAACGACGCCAAAATTTGATCATGCCCAACTCTAGTCCTAAAAAGGATAAGCATTCACTACAAATATAATCTGGTTTAAAAGTCCGGAGTCGAATCCCACATAGAACTAAGGCCTAGCTGTATCTATCTAATATGACTAAGAAGATAAGATTGAAAATAAATAAACAGTTGAAAACTAACTATGCATGAATTGTAAACAATTTTAATAAAGGTCTAACGTAGTAGTTTTCCACGTTGTTGATTTCCTTGGTTGTATGTTTCTTATAGCTTTGACTTAGTTACCTCTATCAATCATGAACTCTCCAACTATCATAAATATCTCTCAAGCAATTATGATAATTTACTAGACGCACTCTTTCAAGCTACGATAGCTAGATTCACATTACAGTTCACTTAGGTTGCACTCGAGGTAGTGTTATCTCTAATCCAACCTCTAAACCCTCGGTTATGACTCTCGTCTATACACCGGGAGTGATGTTGTTCAAACAACTACCTAAATATGCACTCTCTCAAGCAGATACATAATAAATAGGAACGGCTAGTTGAGGATCCTTTCAATTAACCACAATCAAAATATAGTTGAACAAATATAGATTAACAACCAACTCAAAACTATATTAATATAACAACCAATTTATCCCCAACGGGTTTCACCAAAATCTTAGATAACAAATTAGCTATTCATAATAGTATGTAAAAATAAAATATCAAAAGTCATAACCAACAATGAAAAATAAGAAGAGGAAGAAAAAACTTGTTGAAGAATTCCCCGTCTTGCTCTTATTGTGTCTCTGCCTCCTTAGGTCAAATATGTGTCAAAAATATGTCCAACCCTAAAAAATACAATTTTCCATGTATATATACCAAGTAGGGTCGGGCCCAAACAATTATACCTTCTCCATGTGAAAAATGACAATTTTCCTCGGTGAGACGCGCGAGCTTGCGCATCCTTCGCGCGTAACTTCGTGCACCATTCTACCTCAACCCTTAATGCGCGCGACGTCGTGTGTTTTTAACCCTCCATCACAAACTTGGGTAAACGCAAAACATTAAAGTTGTATCCCTTTGAGTTAGCTTTACAATCATATATTATGGATCCCAAATAGAGTTCGGAGTAAAAAGTTATATGTATTTTACTAGACAGTGTGCAATCTGCCTACTGGATTGTTTATTCGCTCTAACTATCATCTGTTGACTCCCAAACACGATCTCGGCTTAATTCCTTGAACTTTTACTCAAACGTTAAAGCTCCAAATCACTTAAATTCATTCCATAACATCTATATAGCTCGGAATCACACCTACAAGGCATAAAATACATAATTAGTGCAAAACACTAGCGATTAAAGCTCAAACTCAATTAAAGTGCAGTAAACTCGAGTGTAATAAACGACTAAAATACATAATTATAGCCTATCATCACTGAACCTCATTAAATTCTTGTGTTGATTTTTCTTTTCTATTTGCTTTCTGTTTGATTGTGTGCTAGTTAACCCATGATATTTCACAATAATTGATATCAGAGCAAGGTTTGGGTTTCTTCATATAATCTAGGATTAAGATGTCTTCATCATATTCAACAAAGTACAAAGTAGAGAAATTTGATGGGGGTTATAGTTTCAGTCTATGAAAGATTAGGATAAAATCGTCCTTGGTGTTACAGGGGTTATGGAGAGCAATTGATGAGGATATCTTGAAGAGATGAAAGAGATAGAGAAGGTAGACCTGAAGGAGAGGGCTTTGAGTGCGATCTTCATGAGCGTTACAGATAGCGTTCTTCGGGAAATTGCTGAGGAAACTTCTGCAGCAACGACCTGGAAGAAGCTGGAAGATCTGCATTCTAAGAAATTGCTAACAAACTGCCTTTACCTAGAAAAAAGGTTATACAATCTCCGTATGAATGAAGGTACACCTGTTAAAACTCTTATTGATGAGTTTAATTCAATTATAATGGATCTGAAGAATGTGGATATCAAAATTGAGAGTGAGGATCATGCCTTGATTGTGTTATATTCTTTACCATCGTCTTAGTATACTTTTCCCGATACGCTACTATATGGAAAGACACCATTTCACTGGAAGATGTTACTAATGTACTAAAATCTAAAGAGTTGAAAAAGAGCTTTCCAGATATCAAAATTGAGGGTGAGGGTCTTGTGATTAGAGGAAGAACACAACAAAGGACTTTAATTGAAAAAAGTCAACCGCCAGATCAAAGTCTAGAGCAAGGAAGCAACGTTGTTATGAGAGCGGGGAGAAAGGTCACTACAAGAGAGATTGTCCTATCTAAAAGAGAAAAAAGGAAATCAGAAAATAGATAATTCGACAAAAATTGTTGATACTGGTAATAATTCTGATGATACTGACTGTGTAGGGGAAGTCTATGCTGTTAGTTCTAGTTATGGACATAATCTTGGGTTCTTAATTCTGGTGATACTTTCCACATGTGTCTACATAAGAATTGGTTTGAAACTTACAAGCGAATGAGTGGGACTGTCTATATGGGAGATGATAGTCCATTACTAGTAGAGGGGGTTGGTAACATCAAATTGAGAATGTTCGGTGGAATTATCAGAAATATTGAGTGTTGGCATGTTCCTTTGATAAAGAGAAATTTAATTTCTCTTTCTACTTTGGATGATCAAGGGTATAAATTTCACTTCGACAATGGAGTACTTAACGTGTATAAAGGCTCCATGGTACTCATGAAGGGTAAAATATATTCTAAATTGTATCATCTATAGGCTAGTATAGTTGAATGGGAAGCTGCTGTAGCTTCCGGGAAAAGTGATCTGAATCAGTCTCAGTTATGGCACTTCCGACTTGAGTAAGCAGAATTTCCTGAATGGGTACAAAAATAAAATTTTTGAATTTTTGTGAGAATAACATAAAAGGGTAAAGTTCAGCAAATAGGCCAAGCACAAGACTAGAGACAAGTTATATTATATACACTCTGACTCGTGGGGTCGAAACTGAGTTCCCTCCAAGAGTGATGCTAGGTATTTTATGACTTTGATTGATGATTACTCAAGGATGGTATGGGTGTATTTTCTGAAAACAAAAGATGAGGCATTTTCGACATTTGTTAAATGGAAGACGATGGTTGAGAGGCAGAGAGAAAGAAAAGTAAGCGTCTTCGAACTGACAATGGGTTAGAATTTTGAAATTCTGACTTCGATAATTTCTTCAGTAGAGAGGGCATAGTGAGACACCGCACTTGTGTCGGAATACCACAAAAAAATAATATTGCAGAACGTATGAATAGAGCCTTTTGTGATAGGGCATGAAGCATGCTTTCACACTCATGTGTTAGCAAATATTTTTCGGCTAAAGAAATCAATACATCTTGTTATTTGGTCAACATATCTCCGTCAACAACTATTGAGTTCAAACCTCCTTTTGGGGTGGTCCGGTTCACCTGCTGATTATTCAAATTTTAGGATATTTGGTTGTCCTGCTTATGCTCATGTGAGGGATGTAATTGGCATCCCGTTAGTTGGCTTATGTTCTAGAGTAGCTTCGTGTTATGTATTACAACTTGCTTGTGAGGTCGGGTTTGATTTTTGGATGATTCGGGATCAATTTGGAAGAAGGATTCTTGTTTTAGAAGCTTAAGATGTAAGAGTTGACCGAACTTTTGACTTTTGTGTAGACGACTATAGAATGGTATTTTTATATTCCCAATGGATTCATGTGGTGATTATAGATTTGAGCGTGTGTCCGAATTTAGATTTGGAGGTCTGTAGGTTGATTTGATGTATTTTGGAAAATATTGAAAAGTTAAAGGTTTGGAAGGTTGAGAAGTTTGACCTGGTGTTGACTTTATTTTTATAAGGTTTAGATTTCAATTTCGCAAGTTGGTATAGCTCTGTGTAATTTGTAACTTGCATGCAAAAGTTGACGTCATTCCGGATTGATTAGTTATGTTTCAGCGCAAGTTGTAGAATTTGAAAGTGCATATAAGTTCAGTAAATTTGATTTTTGGTACGATTCATACACTACAAGAAATTGGATAATTAGTGGCGACATTTAGTAGCAACCCTATATGTTGCTAAAACAGGTATAGTATTAGAAGCGACGTTAAAAGTCGCCACAGTTTATAAATATTTAGCAGCGACTATTTATAGGTCCCCTCTGATATGGCTAAAATTTTTTCGTCCCGCTAATATCGAACACATCGAGTTGATGTGAAGAATAGAGAAGACGCCCAAAATCAGTTCTCTCTAGAAATCGATCCTGACAAAAGAAATCCTAAATCGAAATCCCTCAAATCAAAATGTGAATCCGTAATCTTCTCGTTTGAGTCGTCTCTATTGACTCAAAGCTTCTTCAACTTTACGTACTCAAGAACTTGTACACAGCTGGGGAAGTCAGCAAAGGGCAAGAAAATATAGAAGTGAAATTTTAAATGTTAATATCCCTAATCTTTTTGTTTTTCTTTGGGGAAAGAAGTTGCTTTGCTGTAATCGATTTCGTGGAGGTACAATGGAACGAATAATTTCTCTTCCATAATCTAACTGAAAACTTTCTTATTTTTTTAATATCATATATCTAACTTAAAACCCATATACTGACATTTTGGGTTATGATGAGTACCGACGTTATTGACAAACTATACTGACATTAAGTTAGTTAGTTTTTGTATCTCTGAGGTTTGTCTTTGGACACTAACACCATGGTATCAATCGTTTTCAAGGCTCAAGTATTTATTTTTTTAATTTGCGTCTGTTGTAATTAGAGGTGGAGTCAGAATTTTAACAAGTTTTTTTCAGTGTATGAGGAATTGTTCTTGTTCAGAGTCGGAACTTTAAGTACTCATTCATTATCATGGATCAAGTATTTAAGTTCTGTTCTTGATTTGGGTGTCTGGTTGTGGATTATTTTTTTGGCCGCCTTCTTTAGAAAGTTTAATTTTCTTTTAATATATATGAGAGATTGTTCTTGTGAAGTAGCTAAGGGAGAAATTTGTCAATTGGATTTTGCTTTAGACCTGAAACTGAATTCTGGGTAGTGGGCAAGATTTGATTTCACGCTAAAGCTTACACCTTTTATTGTGTTGAAAATCCTAGGTATTTAACTTGGGTGTGGAGTTAAATTGTTATATCTATAGTGTGAGTGAATTGGTTGACGAATTTTGATGTTGTGGATCTTGGAATAATAGGAAGCATTTATTGCTTATTACGAATCTTAGTTTTATGAAATGAGTTCCGGAAGCCTGCACTTTACTTGGAATTCTTGGTGGAATGGATGTTCTTTCATTTATGTTTTAAAACTTTGAAATTGTATAAGAACTATTGTAAATATAGTTAGTTTTGATGGTGGTGAGATGTTTAAACCATAACAAGTACAGACGTCTCCGTATCTACCTCTCAAACTCTACTAAGCTTGTTCGTGAGTGGTGAGACCTATATATACGGGAGCTACTAGCAACACCCTTTTACATCTTGTCTCGAAATCTACTTCTCCTTAAATCGCGACTGATAGTTGAAACTGCAGCTACCCTTTCACATTGCTTAACTATCTACTTCCTCTTTGTAAAGCTATCTGGCAAGTTAACTACATTTTCTACTGTTTTTTAGTTTATTCTTTATCTTTACGTATATTAATGTTAAAGTCGAGGTCACATTTGAATGGAGTAATATTTATTTGACTACAAAGTATTTTCATAAATTGTTTTCTGTACCTCCCATTTTTTCCACTCTCCTCTTCTCCCCCTACCCATTTTTTATGGTATATACTCCCTTGTTTTCTATCCATCGATTCAGTACATACCCTGGTTTGAACTTGTTCTTCATTGCACACAATTAGTATAAGTAATTCTGGAATGAATTGCTTCCTTCTTATTTGAATAATATATTTTTGTGACTGCTTGTCTGAATACCCCTGATATATGTTAGTTATCATACATATTTTAATTATTATAATCCTTCCACCTTTAATTAGTAAATTAATTTATTTATTTTTTAATATAGATATGATGGATAAAAGTTGGTTGAATTTTACAAATAGAGTCAACCAAAGGTATGGAGATGGAGTAGACAACTTTCTTAATAGGGCATTCAGTCAACTAACGGTGAATACTATAATTCGCTGTCCTTGTAAAGGGTGTATGAATATCGCATTCAATCTAATGGTTGGTGTAAGAGGAGATTTATTGAGGAAGGTTTCTGGGGTTCTTATAAAGTGTGAGACTTGCATGGAGAAGTGTTAGTTAGAGTTGAAACTTCTAATACTGCAGTAAGTAATGAAGCGGAAGATGATAGCATTGAAGAGAAATTGATGAAATGATTTACGATGATTGTGGATATACGAATGTGGAGGATAATAATAATAATTCAGAGGACAATGAAGAACCAAATGTACATGCAACAAATTTCTATAAATTTTTAAAAGATACTGAGGCAGAACTTTATCCTGGTTGTAAAAACGTCTCGGAGTTGTCTTTTGTTGTTAAACTACTTCACTTGAAGTGTCTTAACTATTGGAGCAACAAATCGATGGATGCACTATTGAGCTTCTTTAAAGAATTTCTTCCCGAGGGTTCATTTGTGCCTAATTCTTTCTATGAATCAAAGAAAGTTCTTTGTGACCTCGGGTTGGTGTACACCAAAATAGATGCATGTCAGAATGATTGTATTTTATATGGCGTCATTATGCCGATGTGAAAGCATGTCCTAAGTGAGTTTAGATGGAAGTCTGAAGAATACATAGGCAAGAAGGTAACTCATAAAATCTTGCGGCATTTTCCAATCAAACCAAGGCTTCAAATATTGTACATGGTAAGAGAAATAGCTAAAAAGATAAGGTGGCACAAGGAGATAAATATTGATGATGGTGTCTTGTGACATACATCTAAATCAATAACATGGAAATCCTTTGATTCATGACATCCGACCTTTTCAACTGAGTTAAGAAATGTTCAATTAGGTTTGGCGAGTGACAGGTTCCAACCTTATGGGATCATGAGTTCTAATCATAGCATTTGGCCAGTCATACTAGCTACATATAACTTGCCACCATGGGATTGCATGAAAAATCCATATTTCATGATGACACTTTATATTCCAGGCCCCAAGTGTTCAGGCAATGATATCGATGTATATTTACAACCAATGATTGAAGAGTTTAAAGAATTATGGGACGGGGTGGAGACTTATGATGCATACTCAAAATCAAATTTTCTGATGCGTGTGGTTATCATGTGGAGGATCAATGACTTTCCTGCATTTGAAAATCTTTCAGGATGGTCAACCAAAGGCAAGCTTGCATGCCCTTGTTGACATAAAGATACACAATCGACTTCCCTGCGTAGTAAATTGTGTTATATGGGTCACCGTCGCTTTCCCATGGACCATCCATGGCAGAGAAGTAGGACGTTATTTGATGGGAAAATTGAAATGGGAGTTGCACCTACCCTTTAACAGGTGTTGAAGAACTTGTGCAACTACAAGCTTTGGGTAATGTGACTTTTGGTAAAGGACAAAAGAGAAAGTGTGATATTCATAGCATGCTTACAATTAGAAGAAGAAAAGTATCTTTTTCCAATTGCCTTATTGGAAGAGTCTTATGTTACGACATAACCTTGATGTGATGCACATCGAAAGAAATGTGTTCAATAATATTATATCAACTGTCATGAATATGTTTGGAAAAACAAAAGACACACTAAAAAGTAGATATGACTTGATGGATCTTGGAATCAGACAAAAGTTACATCCTATTGAGGATGGGAATAATATTTTGTTACTAGCAGCATGCTATGCATTGTCCACGGAAGAGAAGCCGAAGGTATGCAATTTTTTAGCTAATCTGAAGGTTCCTGATGCATTTTCCTCAAACATTTCAACGTGTATCAACGTACTGGAGAAAAAGATACATGGATTGAAATTCACGATCATCATGTATTTTGCAAGACATTTTTCCAGTAGCTATACGTGGTTTGCTATTCAAGGAAGTGTTTGATCCAATTATAGCCTTAGGAAAGTTTTTCAAGAATATATACTCTAAGTGCTTGACGATTGAAGATCTTGATATCCTAGAGGCAGAAATTCCTGTTATTTTGACCAAATTTCAACTTATTTTCCATCTAGATTTCTTTGATGTCATGGTTCATTTGCCAATTCACTTTCCAAGTGAGGCAAAGCTTGGTGGACCAGCTCAATATAGGAATATGTATCCTAGAGTTTTAGAATGACAAAATGAACTAGAGGATAATATTCATTTGAGTTAATCGATGCCGGTGATCGATGGTGCGTTTTAATCGAAAAAGGTAAAAGGTTTTCAAGTAGTATTAAGGTCGACAAAGATAATCTTCGGTGGGTCTGTGATACCCTTAAACAAGCTTCATACGGAGTGAGAAATTTCTATAGACGTTAGGGGAGGAAGATACAAGAGTACATTTACAGAGTGTATCAAAATTACAACATATATGGTCGATTCATCCGAATCGAAACACGACTGGGAGACAAGAAAGCAATAGTAATCATCCCGGAACTAGATTGCAATAGGGGATGGGGAGACATTGCTCGGAAACTCCTACACTTCTGGGATAAATCATACACAGTTGTAAGTCGCAAGAGGCCCCACATTCCACATATGACTTCTTATGCTGGTGCAGTTGTTATCTCTCAATAGCCGGAGTTGACGAAGCAACCAGTCATGCCAAAGGATAGCCGGTTCCAGTCCAACCCAATAGCAGTTGTTGAAAATCACCAGTTCCTATCAAGTTGCCTTGTGGGCACTCTAAATGACCATTTCAATCACAGCCTGAACCCAGAGGTGCTACGAACATGGTTTCTGAGCAGATGGAAGGTCTGTTCCAGCATGAGAGTAATTCCTTTCTCTCATAATATTTTTCCGTTTGAAATGCCATCACGGCAAAAAGCGGCTAAGGTGAAGGCGGGAGACTGGTTTTAATGGATGACGACTAACTTTAGAATGGTGGTCTCCTATGATCGACAGTAATATGGCTAGCCTGAACTTTGTGCAACACTGGACAAAGTTTTTGGGATTCCTATGCATGCATGGAATCTCAATTCTTTCAAAACCATAGGCGACCTCTGTAGTGGTTTTGTTGGTATTGATGAAGATACAAAGCATCGAAATCATCTTCTTTGGGCAAGAATCTGTGTAAAAAGTTCTGATGCTTATTACCCAACCACCATGCTCGAAGGGGAAAACTAGAGGTTCAAGAATATTAAGCACCTATCCAGAGGCTCAGCATCGAGGATATCAGTACAAGGAAAAGTCCAATCAATGCACGTGAGAGGACAAGTGGAGAAGGTTTACTTTAATTCAAAAAGGGTGGAGCCCTATAACCGACAAGTTCCAGTTGTAAACAAATACAATAACATAGTGCGCCTCAAAGCAGATAATACCTACTATACTAAAGGCCCAAAAATCGGGTCAATGCTAAGAACAAATGGCTCAATTTGCACAGGCCAAAGAAGGAGTGGATAGCTAAAGGGACCGAGCCCATCCCTTGGTTGTATATCCAGGCCATGGCTACCAGCTCATCATCAACAATCCAAAAAAAAATTACTCCCAACCAACCTAATCCACCATGTAATTTCACATGCGACCCCCAAACAGAAGCAGCTGAGGAAGCCGAGAATTTCAGAGACAATCTTAGAGGACTTCCTCTATTCACAAAGTGGCCTAAAATTCCTTCCACCATTATTTCATGCCCTGGATCTGAGTACTCTACCCCTTCTTGTGGTGATTCACTATCACTTCCATGGTATGTTGATGAGCAACCGAATTTACAGATGGTGCAAGAGCCTATTGTGCTCGAGATTTCAGAGTGGACAAAGCAAATGTTGAAAAAAACATGTAAGGCCTTCGGGATTAATCATGTAGGACTTGAACATGAAATTATGGACTTAATTATTAGAATGGATGAGAAGCGTCAGGTTCAGAGTCAAAATAGGAACGGTTCAAGTTCATAAAATAAGAAGGGCAAGAAAAAATGTGAGAACGAAGTGCTTAATTTAATATGTGGTGTTAACTATGAGGGCAATAGCAAGAAGGAAAAGGGCAGGCGAGGCAAGGTAGTGAAAATATAAAGGTAAAAATTCTTAGTTTTAACATAAATGGGATTAATGATAATAATAAACGAACCACTATTAGTTCACTGGTCCGCAGATGGAAACATGATATTTTGTGTCATCAAGAAACCAAAACAGAGCACTGGCCTGTAGGTATGGCTCACCAAGTATGGGGGAATAGATTGGCTGAATGCGAAGATTTGATGGAAGTGGTACTAGAGGTGGTATTGTTGTTCTATGGGACAAGAGACTATGGAGGTGTATTGATTCCTACCAAGGTAGATTCTTAATAACCTGTATCCTTCAAAGCTTGCATGAAGATTTTTGGTGGTGCATTACAAGTGTGTACGGTCCACATTCAAACATAGAGAGGGTGGAGTTTTGGCAGGAGTTGGGAGCAGTGAGGGGGCTATAAGGGGAACAATGGGTGACCGGTGGCGATTTTAATGTTTGCAGGTTTGAGTATGAATGTTTCAACTGTACTAGAAGATCTAGAGCCATGAGGAACTTCTCACACATTATATTAGACCTTGAATTAATCGACCTACCTCTTTAATGTGCACAATATACATGGTCAAGGAGAGAGGATTCTCTCCAGTCTTCCAGAATTGATCGTTTTCTGATCTCCTCGAAGTGGAATGAAAGTTTCAAAGCTATCAAACAGATAACACTTCTAAGGGTTATATTTGATCACAAGCCATTATAACTGGAGTGTAGTGAGTGGGAAGCAACATCATCCAACTTTAAGTTCGAGAACATATGGCTGCAGCAAGATGGATTCATTGATACGATAAAGGATTGGTGGTAGGACTACATGATCGGTGGCTTGACTAATTTCATTCTCGTCCAAAAGTTGAGGAACCTGAAGAAGGATATTAGCAAATGGAACAGAGAGGTTTATGGCAGAATGGTTGATAGAAGAGACAAAGCACTTGATGAACTTTCAGTCCTTGAGCAAGCCATTAAAAATAGAGTCTCCACGCAATATGAAAAACAAATGATTCTTAGTTTGAAATTGGAGCTGCAGAACTTGGCCAAAGCTGATGAGATCTCATGGAGACAAAAGTTTAGATGTCGGTGGCTTAAAGAAGGAGACAGAAACACTAAACATTTTAAAATTTTGCCAATTTAAATAAAAGACACAACAGTATAGACAAGCTCAATAGGGGTCCAGTGGGTTTCTTCTCACCTCAAAAGGGATTAGGCAAGGAGATACCCTCTCCCCCTTTTGTTCATTATAGCAATTGAAGGACTGAGCAAAATGTTGGATAAATCCAATCAATTGCAGTAGATTCAGGGCTTCAAATTGGGGACTGACATCCGAAACTTAGTCATAGTGTCACATTTTCTATATGCTGATGATACACTAATCTTTTGCTAGCCTGCTACATCATATCTTTTGTCAGCCTGCTACATCACAACTTCTATATTTGAATTTGACACTTCTTCTCTTTGAAACACTATCAGGTTTACATATCAACATGTTGAAAAGTGTCATGTACCCAGTCAATGATGTGCCTAACCTAGCACTGTCCAATATTATGGGTTGTACAATTGGGTCATTTCCCACCACCTATCTAGGTTTCCCTCTTGGTGCCAAATACAAGAACACTGAAATCTGGAATGGGATCATTGGAAAGTTTGAAAAGAGATTGGCAGCTAATTGGTAGATGCAGTATCTCTCCATGGGAGGGAGACTAACTCTCATCAATAGTGTCCTTGATAGCATCCCTATACCACATGTCATTATTTCCCATTCCTAGAAAGGTACTTAAGAAACTAGACACGATTAGGAGAGACTTTCTCGAGGAAGGAAACAATAGCTCCCACAAGTACCATCTCATCAAGTGGTCCAAAGTCACACAATCAAAAAGCAATGGAGGGCTGGGTATTAGAGACCTGGCCTCACACAATAAAAGTCTGCTAATAAAATGGCTATGAAGGTTCCGTACAGATGAGTCAAGCCTTTGGAAAGAAGTAATTCTTGTTAAACATGGTAGAAGAGACAACTAGAGAACAAATACATCTTACGTCATCTCATTGGGTTGGCCCTTGGCAGCACATCAGCAAATTGGGAAATAAATTCTTTGAGCAAGTATCTTTCAGGGATGGGAATGGCGTGAACATTAGTTTCTGGAAGGATAAATGGTTAAACAATATTCCACTCATGGAGGTCTACCCTGATTGACCAAGATAAGAATTCCTCTATTGCTCAAAACAGATGTGGAAACAGTTGGAATGTGTTATTTAGAAGATATGTTCAAGATTGGGAGTTAGATAGTGTGTTGGAATAACTAGATAGTTTGGAGAGGTGCACCATTGATGAATCCAAAGCTGACATACTAAGTTGGGGAGACAACAAGCTTTTCACTATGAAGGAATGCTACCAGCTTTTAAGTTCTCAGAATCAAATAATTGATTCCTGACCTTGGAAGCAAATCTAGAAGATCAAAATACCTACAAAGGTCATCTGCTTCAGCTGGATTGCACTTAAGGAAGCATGTTTAACACAAGACAATCTCAACAGACGGGGTTTTAAATTGATAAATAGATGATATATGAGTCAAATCACCTCTGAGTTAGTCACCCATATGTTTTTACATTGTAGAGTGGCCAAGGAACTATGGAATATGCTCTATTATCTCTTGGGCATTCAATGGGTCATGCCACAGCATGTTGGTGAAGCATATGCAAGCTGGAGCCTATGGAGAGTTGAAAAGACCATCAAGAAAATTTGGGTGATGATCCCTGCAGTTATTTTTTAGTGCTTATGGAATGAAAGGAATCATAGATATTTTGATGGAATCTCAACTCCAACTCACTCTCTTAAAGCTAGATGTCTGATTAACCCTTTTGTTGGACTAACTTGACTCCTGTAATTAGCTTTGATCAATTTTTTAATTTTGTTAGTTCCCTGATGTTTTGATGTAAAGGGGCTAACAAACTAGTATTTTTGTACTCTAGTGCTTCTGTTTTTTTGTAACTTTGCATCTTCTGGATGCCTTTTATTAATGAAACACCTTACTTCATAAAAAAAAGTTTTAGAATGACACATATTATTTTAATAAGTCATTTTATATAGGTATCTGCGAACACTTAAGTCATATGTTCACAGCAAAAATTGTTCAGAAGGTTCAATTGCAGAGGGTTATTTGGAAGAGGAAAGTCTCACATTTTACTCACGATACTTGAAGAATATATCAACAAAGTTTAATAAACCAACTGGGAATAACGATGGATCTGTGTCAAGTGATGAGATGTCTATCTTTAAAAAAAAGTGGGCTAACAAAAGGTGCCTCAGAAGGCTTCAGGCTATCTCATGATGAGTTTAAACAAACATGTATATATATGTGCTTCAAAATTGTGAAGAGGTTTCTCATTTCATGAGTAAGTCTCTTATTAACTCCAAGATATTATCACATTGAGATAATTTGAATCTGATTTATCTTAGCCAACTTAAAATGTAGGGAATATACGAGAGAGATTGAAAGCCAAAGTTCCATGAGAGCTCATACAACAGGGTTTCTTGATTGGTTTCGCGCACGTGTAGGTGTCTATTCAAATGATAATATTGATATTAGTTTTGTTGCGGAAGCCAAATGTATATAGTGTGAATGAGTCACAACTACTATACCAAAAATTATGGCAGCCACCAAATAATAAATAAGACAATAAAGCAACAATATAAAGAACACCGGAATTTACGAGGTTCGGCTAATTTTGCCTACTCCTCGGACACAACCCATATTTTATTCCACTCCAAATACAAGTGAAATAATACTAAAGAGAGAAGATACAAATGCCTTAAGAAGATAAGAAGGCAAATGAGAGGTGTGTTTAAATCCTAAACATTAGGCCTTATTTTATAGGGGGAAAATCCCCCCCAAACTTACTCCCAACCGATGTGGGAAATTTGTTAGACTTTAACAAATCTCCACCTTGGCAAAAATCCCACATCTTCAATTTTCTCTCTATAACAAATTTTGGTTGTGTCTTCATCTTCAATCTTCGGTGTTCAACAATGTTGATCAAATCCAAACAATGTTAAAACTTGATCGCAGTCACCACCTTTGTAAGCATATCAGCAGGATTCTCCGTAGTATGAATTTTCTTCACCGTGACTCCACCTTCTTCTATGATTCTCGTACGAAGTGATACCGAACATCAATGTGCTTTGTCCTTGCATGATAAACTTGGTTCTTCGCTAATTTAAGTGACAATATTCGAAACGAGATTATTCCATTTAATTCAAAGTCGTCACTTGGAATAAATTAAGGTGTCCCAAGTCACCGATTTATTTAAATCCCGAATCGAGGAAAATTACGACTTTTCAAATGAAGTCCGCGGACCAGAAATTCTAAGTAAGGAATTCTGTTGACCCGAGGGAAGGTGTTAGGCACCCCCGGATCCCGTGGTTCTAGCACGGTCGCTTCAATTATTATAATTGGCTAAAATACCTGATTTTATACATGTTTACAAATTATATGCTCCAATTAAATCTTTTAAACCGCTATATTAATTTGAAACCATGCAAAAAGAAAAGACTAATTGCAACATAGACTCGGACTTTTTGATAGATAGGTGAATATATAAAAAAAGTATCCGGATTATTTATTTGAAACTATGCCGATTAAAACCATCATAAAACTAACCCCAAAAAAAAATCAATTTACTTAATAGTGTATCCCTTAAAATTATTTCCGATTAAAGAATCATACCAAATGATATATTATTTCCTAGCTTTGATTTATGGCCGGAGATTGAATGACAAGATATAAGCTAACGGAGAATTGATCAAAATATACGAAATAGAAATAATTCACCTTGATCCAATTATTAAAAAGTAAGATTGTTTACTATCCTTAATCCGATGTTAATTAGCGAAAGCGAGACTATGCGATTAAAATCGATCTAACATTAGCATCTAAAACCCGGGCTAACTTATCTTGTCTACTTAAGTATAAACAGATTTCAAGAGAAAATCAAGTGAAGAAATTCAAAAATGATTCAAAATACCTTGCATTAATAATTAACATCAACCAAATTAATAACTTAAACATGCTTAAATTGATTGACTTTAACAAATTACCAATTTAACATATCAAGGGAAATCTTAATCCGTACAAATACATTATACAACTAACAATGTATATCACAAAATTGAATCCGGTTCTAAAAATTACTAACCAATGACCCAAAGTCCCTTTAATCTAATTACTAAAACAAAACTCCGGAATTTCTAATGGTGACTTGATGTATTCCGAAAATCTATGACTGCAGTAACTGATTAAACAAAGATGCAATACAGAAGAAAATTTAAAATGATAACAGTAGTTTCTTCAGTTGATTCCGAAATGATTCAGGTACATCGAGCGAAAAACTTCAAAGCATTATAGAGGATGAAATACCTGGGATTTGAATTGAAATAGAGCAAAAGAAAGGTCAGCAACAGCAAGTGAAGAAAACAACAGTTGGCAGCAACAAACAAGCAACAACAGTAACACTTGAAACTCCAGTACAACTCAAAGACCTCAAACTTAGACAGGAACAGAATCCAAGCAACGACCCAAGATCAATTGGTGAACCAAACAGAAACAAACGAATGATCTCCGAAGAATTGAACACTCAAAATTCGAAAGAGAACACTGTATGTGTGTGTGTGTGAAAACAGGGATATATTCTTCTGATACACACACTGTGAAAACAGAGAAGAATGTGAAAACAGTGTGTATGTGAAAACAGTTTTCTGTTCTGAGTGTGTGCCTGTATGTGTGAATTCCAGAAAGTATTCACTGTATGTGTGTGTGTGTTCACTGTATCTGTCTCTTTTCTGTGTGTTTTCTGCTTCTAAAAACCAGTGAACTCTCTGTTGGTGTCTTCACTGTTTTATAGCCCTCAAATGATACCTTTCAGCTTTATTTTTAAGTGTTTTAATACTATCCAGCTATGTTATTCCCTCTTTTTTGCACTTTTCAACTTTTGATGCACTAAACCAAAATAAGAAACTAATTTTTCCCATGTTCAGCCCCTATCCAGCATAAAAGACTGCCAATTTTATTTTAAAACATCCCAAGCCAGACCTTTCCCTCTTAGAAATATTAATCTGAAGTTCAACATAATGCCTATCTTGCTTTACAACCAAATTCACTTTAAACCATGTGCATTGCACTCTTAGTTGCCTAGCTGTTGGCTTTCAAACTCTAGACTAAGACAACTATCAGCAGTTAACTCATAAACTAAAATCAACCAAACAATTTAATTCAATTCAACAGTGAATCAATGAATCTCGGCCAATGCCGGATTTGTAGCTCTAGTGTTCTAACAAACGAAACTACGAACCTAATCGACAACATTTGATTAGCCGATTACAACAAACAACAATCAATAACACACAATCGATGAACAAATTTTTTCATTCTTCAACACTTAAAGCCGAGAGAAGAAGAAGAGAAATGAAGCAAATACGAAACTAAATGTTCGACGACGCTAATCGACGCGAACCTGTATTCAACAACATTGGTAATCAAATAGACAAAGCAAAATTTTAGACTCGACAATTCACTGACAGTGTTTCGGCCAAAGCAGAGGAAAGAAGGAAAATGAAGCTAACTAATCGACGACGCTAATCGACGCAAACACACATTCTATATTATTCGATTAGCCGATTACGATATGCGTAATCGACAAACAAACCCGACAAAGCAGTGACTAACAATTTCGGACAGCATGTATAAATTCAATATCAAACAACTTAACGATATTAACAACGAATCGAATTCGATTCGCAATCACTCGTTAAACAGCGAAGAATAACAAACAATCAAGTCGACCAAATAAAAGGTCCCAAGAGATGAAGAAGAAAACCGAGAGTTTGATGAAATCAACAATAATCAATAACAAACGAAGACTAACTAAACGACGAGTATAATTAAACAAAAATAGAGAAGAAAAAGGAAATACCTTGAAACAAAAGAATGGGGCTCGGCCGACTTGGGTCTCGTTCATTCGAGGTCGAAAGGACCTTAATTGAAATGTTTTCAAATGAAAACAATCCAATTAAGGTCTATTAGACCCCAATTTCCCTTTGAATTTAAACGAAAAATCCCTAATTCAAATCTAGGGTTCTTGAACCTTGGTTTTGGGGCTTGACGACTTCCGGCCAGATTCGAACCGGATTAAGGGTGGTGTGGTGGTTAGGGAGGTGAGGTGAGGGTGTGGTATCAATTTGGGGTGGTTTGGGATGAATTTTTGAATTTCAACTAGTTTCGATCTAAAATCCGAGACGTTTGGGGACGATTTGAAACTAATGGTTGCCGGATTCGTGTTGAGGGGGAGAAGGGGAAGCTATGGTGTTAAAATGGGGTGGTTTGGAGTGCAACCGCCGGCGGAGGCGATTTCCGGCCGGCGGCGCACGGCGGGGACGGTGGAGGCGGTGAAAGGGTGGCTGGAGAGTGAGAGGGGAGAAATGAAGAGGGATATTAGGGTTTGGGTGTTTTGGGGTTAAAATGAATGAATTAATCCGAACCGTTGGATGAAGTGTCATCAACGGTCCAGATTACACGATGGGAGATGGGGCGGTTCAGGGCGACGGGGCGGGTCATGGGTTTTGGGCTGGTATAATTTGGAGAGGTCTTTGGGTAATGAACATGTGGTCCAAGCCCAAATCAAATTTTCTCTTAATTATTTCCTTTTCTCTTCTCTTTTTAATTTTAATTCTCAATTTATTAAAACAAAAAAAATTCTAATTACACTACAAAGTCAATTAAATTATAAGAAATACTAATTAGGTTATATGAACAAATAACACACTCAATTTAAACATCAATTAAATATAAATCACACAATTAGGCATTTAAATACTAGAAAAGCAAAAATACATATTTTTGTGATTTTATTTTGCAAAAAATAAACTTAAACTACCCCTAATTGCAAAGTTAGATCAAAAATGTAAATATGACCTATTTTTGTATTTTTATTAATTTAAACACATATAATCATGCATATACAAATGCAAACAATTACCAGAAATAACACGAAAATTCAACAAAAATACACATCGTAAAAATAGACGATTTTTGTTTTGATTTTGTGGGAGTAATTCATGTTAGGCAAAAATCACGTGCTCACAGCTGCCCCTCTTTGCGCGAAAACTACGAAGAGTTTTTCGCGCAAAGATAAATGAGCAAATATGAGCGATTTTTGCCCGTTTGAATACTCCGTGGGAAGCATTTTGAAAGAGTTTTGACCGAGCCTTTGCTTCGGAGGCTTCCTACATATCCTGGGTTAAACAGGAATCAGGTCAATGTAGTTCGGGAAGTTTTGGTAGCTGGGACTACCGTGGACTGACACTTTGCTGTTACTTGTTGCTATCGTTGCTGCATGCTGCTGTTTACTGCTTACTGATCTCCTTATTACACCAAAAGAAATTAAAGTTGAACTAGCTATGCTATCAAACTATGAGTTACAAGATTCCTATCTATGATTCTCTTGAAGACTTGATCTTGAATCTTAGCTGATTTGCTGTAGACCTCGATCTGAATCTTGATGCTCCACAAGCTGTACGTGCTCGTTTATTTCCGTAACATTGAGTGAAACGGAGTCGGCGGAGCTTGTTACTTCAATCATTTTCTGAGCAATCCGCGCCTTTGTTTACTCCAACGTTTGAAAATCTTTTCTCTCGGTTCTTTTCTTCTTTTCTTCACTCTGGATTGATGTTCCATTTGTAGGTTATCTCGATCCTTGCATCCCGAGGTCAAACCTATTTAGACAAACAAAACAAACAAACGAACGAAATTTTTCTGCCCCAGTTTTGCTAGGAAAATTTCGTGAGTTAGTTGTGACACAGAAAGTGATTAAAAGACTCTTCGGTATTGGGTAAGAAATCATGGTTTCACAAACGTTCAACGGCTTTCTAGCCGGGATTTTGTAGAAAGGTTTCACGGCTTTCTGGCCGGAATTCAAACAATATCTAACGATTTTGGCCGTCAGATCCTCGGTTTTTTGGCCGGGGTAAAAGTAAATGGCTCCGCAGTTTTCTGACTGGGAGATCCTCGGCTTTCTGACCGGGATAAAAGTTTCACGGCTTTCTGGCCGGAATTCAAACAATATCTAACGGTTTTTGGCCGTCGGATCCTCGGTTTTTTGGCCGGGGTAAAAGTAAATGGCTCCGCAGTTTTCGGCGGGAGATCCTCGGTTTTCGACCGGGGATAAAAGTTTCACGGCTTTCTGGCCGAATTCAAACAATATCTAACGGTTTTTTGGCCGTCGGATCCTCGGTTTTTGGCCGGGGTAAAAGTAAATGGCTCCGCAGTTTTCGACTGGGAGATCCTCGGTTTTCGACCGGGATAAAAGTTTCACGGCTTTACGGCCGGAATTCAAACAATATCTAACGGTTTTGGCCGTCGGATCCTCGGTTTTTGGCCGGTAGAAGTAATGGCTCGCGTTTTGCGAGATCTCGGTTCGACGGATAAAAGTTTCACGCTCGGCGAATTCAAACAACATCTAACGGTTTTGTCGTCAGATCCTCGGTTTTTAGCGGGGTAAAAGTAAATGGCTAGTTTTTTTACTGGGAGATCCTCGGTTTTACGGCGGGATAAAAGTTTCACGGCTTTCTGGCCGGAATTCAAACAATATCTAACGGTTTTTTGGCCGTCGGATCCTCGGTTTTTGGTCGGGGTAAAAGTAAATGGTTCCGCAGTTTTCTGACTGGGGAGATCCTCGGTTTTCTGACCGGGATAAAAGTTTCACGGCTTTCGGCCGGAATTCAAACAATATCTAACGGTTTTTTGGCCGTCGGATCCTCGGTTTTTTGGCCGGGGTAAAAGTAAATGGCTCCGCAGTTTTCTGACTGGGAGATCCTCGGTTTTCTGACCGGGATAAAAGTTTCACGGCTTTCTGGGCGGAATTCAAACAACATCTAACGGTTTTTTGGCCGTCAGATCCTCGGTTTTTTGGCCGGGGTAAAAGTAAATGGCTCCACAGTTTTCTGACTGGGAGATCCTCGGTTTTCTGACCGGGATAAAAGTTTCACGGCTTTCTGGCCGGAAAGACCCTCGGTTTTTCTGACCGGGGTCCAAACAGATATTGGACTGATATGATTTGATTCTCTTTTTCGGAGTTTTCATTTTCTTTTCTTTCATTTTTTTTTTTGGCCTTCTTTTAGGCGTTCTTTTTAAACATCAACAAATGCATAGGATAAATCTCTAAAAGAAACTTACCTTTTTATGTGTTTTCCTTGTTCCAAAGCCATTTCAAAGCTTGCGTATTTCACTTATTTGAGTGGTACCTTCTTCTTGCACAATTAAACAGAAACCTGCTTTCAACAAAGAACATTTTATCAGTTGAAAAAAGTGGTTGGCTTTGCGGCCTTGGTTATCTTCATTGCTTGATTGTTTCCCCATTTTCATTGAGAAGTTCGCTACCAATTGTCTTTGGGGTGACTTCCTTTCAAACTGACCGGGTTCATTCCCAGAATTCCATGGGGATTTTCCGTGTAGGTTCCATCCTTCTGCCTTATTCCGTCTCTTCTAAGACCTTAGCCTTTGATTTCCATTTCCTTTCTAAAACTCTTTTCCTTTGGAAACAATCGATCATTACGATCCAATCGTGGATTGTAACAATACACCATTGAGGCTGTTTTTCTTTTCTTCTTTACCAGGCGGAGTCCTGTAAAACCGGTCCTGTCACCTTCCTTTGTAATATTTTCAGAATTAAAATTAAACCGAAAGGGATTCAAAGAAGAAGAATGAATCAAAGAATGGAAAAACGTATCAAAGATAGAGGAGTCCCTTTCGAGGGAGAAAAGAAGGACTTATCTGAGGTATATGCTGACTTTAACCAACATGACATGCTCCTTGGACTAGATGCTTGATCGTCACAAAACTCCCATTTTCTTATGAACCAAAACGGGTCTATATTTCCGAGCTAAGGAGCCGTGCCAGGACCTCTCGTGGTGAAACAAACTTTTCGGTTGATAGCGCCCTTTGCGGGTTTTCGCCAATCGACCTCTCTCATTTCTCTTCTTACCATCGCCGGATAGCACTCTTTGCGAGTTTTTACCAACAGGCTCTCTCATTTTGTATTTCTCTACTTCCATCGTCTTATGGTGCCCGAAGGTTTTCACCAATAAGACTCTCTCATTTTATTTCTTTTCATTCCAGGAACCTCGGATCGCAACAATGATGTTCTCACAATTTCCAATCGATCTTGAAGGACTTGTACTCGGTTCGGGTAACAAGAATTGTAAACAAAATTACAACTTTGGAATCATCTTGACGGATCTTAAACCGAATCAAAAATATCATCTGCCCCAGTTTCATTTTTGGGGAAACCGGGATTTTTGATTTGGTGTGACTGAACCTCAGGGAGAGGTTGCCTACGTATCCTTTCGGAATCAAGTCAGAACGTAGTTCAGGAATTTTTTTTTTTTTTTTTTTTTTTTTTTTTTTTTTTTTTTTTTTTTGGTTTGGTTTGGATTCCAAAGAGGGTAGCCAAAGAAAAGTAACCGGCTCAAAGGGTTTACAAAATGGTTGGTAGTGTTTGGGTAGCGGGAATAAAAGCCTTCAATCATTTCGATTTGTGAGGACCTCATTGAAGCAAGTTCAGACATAATACCTTTTCACGGCATCTGCATTCACAGCCGTTTCGGGATCTTTTCCTTCCATGTCTCCCAAGTATAATGCTCCTCTTGGCAGTATCTTCCTGATGATGTATGGTCCTTTCCAATTAGGAGCGAATTTTCCTTTCGCTTCCTCATGATGTGGAAGAATGCGTCTTAAGACCAACTGACCTACTTCGAAATTTCTCGGTCGTACTTTCTTGTTGTAAGCACGAGCCATTCTTTGTTGGTACAGTTGTCCATGACAGACCGCAGCCATTCGCTTTTCATCGATCAAAGTTAATTGTTCCAAACGAGTCTTAACCCACTCGCTATCTTCAATCTCTGCTTCAACAATTGTACGAAGCGAAGGAATTTCTACCTCTGCCGGTATCACAGCCTCAGTTCCATAGACTAGCAGGTATGGAGTTGCTCCCACCGATGTGCGTACTGTAGTACGGTATCCCAATAAAGCGAACGGTAATTGTTCATGCCATTGTCTAGAACTTTGGATTGTCTTTCTCAAAATCTTCTTAATGTTTTTGTTCGCTGCTTCCACGGCACCGTTGGCTTTGGGCCGATAAGGGGTGGAGTTCCTATGCGTTATTTTGAATTGCTCGCATATTTCTTCCATCAAATGACTATTCAGATTCGCAGCATTGTCTGTGATGATAGTTGCAGGTATACCAAAACGACAGATAAGATTTGAGTGTACAAAATCCACCACAGCTTTCTTAGTGACCGATTTGAGAGTGACGGCTTCGACCCATTTTGTGAAGTAATCGATAGCCACCAATATGAATCGGTGTCCATTTGAAGCTTTCGGCTCAATCGGGCCGATGACATCCATTCCCCAAGCGACAAATGGCCACGGTGCTGACATAGGATGCAACTCGGTTGGAGGTGCATGAATCAGATCTCCATGTACCTGGCATTGATGACATTTTCGGACAAAACCGAAACAATCTTTCTCCATGGTCATCCAATAATATCCTGCTCGAAGGATTTTCTTGGCTAAGACATACCCATTCATATGAGGCCCGCATACTCCTGCATGTACTTCGTGCATGATTCTTCCTGCTTCTTCGGCATCAACACACCTTAAAAGGTTAAGATCTGGGGTTCTTTTGTACATGACCTCGCCGCTCAAAAGAAACCACCTGCATGTCGCCTAATGGTCCTCTTTTGATCTCCAGTAGCATGTTCTGGGTATTCTTGCGTTTTCAGAAATCTCCCGATATCGTAATACCATGGCTTGACGCTCGGTCCTTCTTCGATTGCATTGCAATAACCGTGGCTTTCCCTGATTTGAATTTCCAAGGGATTGACATGGGCGTTGCCCGGATAAGGTAGCATTGAAGCTAAAGTGGCGAGTGCATCAGCTAGTTCATTGTGACATCGTGGGATATACCTGAACTCTATCGATGCAAACCGCTTGCCGAGAATGTTCACGTGTTGTCGGTAAGGGAGGAGTTTAACGTCTCGAGTTTCCCATTCACCTTGAGATTGTTTGATAATTAAATCTGAATCTCCCATGATCAACAAATCTTCGACGCCCTGATCAATTGCCATGTTCATGCCCGTGATACAAGCTTCATACTCAGCCGTATTGTTCGTGCAGAAGAAACGGAGCCTAGCCGTGGCCGGATAATGCTGACCAGCAGGAGAGATCAAGATTGCCCCAATCCCTACACCTTTAGCGTTTACCGCTCCATCGAAAAACATTTTCCAAGCATGACTGTCCTCCGAAATAACTTCTGTCGTATTTACCTCTTCATCAGGAAAGTAGGTATTCAATGGTTGATACTCTTCGTCGATCGGGTTCTCGGCCAAATGGTCTGCCAATGCTTGGGCCTTCATTGCCGTGCGAGTGACATAGACTATGTCAAACTCGGTGAGCAGGATTTGCCACTTTGCCAATCTTCCGGTGGGCATCGGTTTCTGGAATATATACTTCAAAGGATCCAACCGAGTAATGAGGTGAGTCGTATGGGCTTGGAGGTAGTGTCTCAATTTATGAGCGACCCAAGTTAAAGCACAACACGTTCTTTCCAGCAAAGTGTACTTGACCTCATAACTAGTGAATTTCTTGCTCAGGTAGTAAATCGCATGCTCTTTCTTCTCTGCCGCATCACGTTGTCCGAGAACACAACCAAAAGAGTTTTCTAAGACTGTTAAATACAAGAAAAGAGGTCTCCCTGGCTCTGGCGGGACTAAGACTGGAGGGTTTGACAAATATTCTTTGATCTTGTCAAAAGCTTCTTGGCATTCGGTTGTCCATTTGATTGCAGCATCTTTCTTCAACAATTTGAATATGGGTTCACATGTGGAAGTCAACTGAGCGATGAACCTACTGATGTAGTTCAGTCGGCCTAAAAGACTCATTACATCTTTCTTTGTTCTGGGGGGAGGTAAATCCCGGATGGATTTTATCTTTGTGGGATCTAATTCAATACCTCTTCTACTGACTATGAAACCCAAAAGTTTACCTGACGGGACTCCAAAAGCGCATTTGGCCGGATTCAGTTTCAAATCGTACTTCCGCAACCTCTCAAAGAATTTCCTCAAGTCTCGCACATGATCGCCTTGAGTTCTGGATTTGATGATCACATCGTCCACGTACACCTCTATTTCCTGATGCATCATGTCGTGGAAAATGGCAGTCATAGCTCTCATGTATGTTGCTCCTGCATTTTTCAAGCCGAACGGCATGACCCGGTAACAGTAAGTCCCCCAAGGTGTGGTTAAAGCAGTCTTCTCGGCGTCCTTTTCATCCATCAACACTTGATGATATCCCGCATAACAATCCACAAACGACTGTATCTCATGTTTGGCACAGTTATCGACAAGGATGTGGATGTTCGGTAAAGGAAAGTTATCTTTAGGACTCGCTTTATTCAAATCTCGGTAGTCAACACATACTCGAGTTTTTCCATCTTTCTTTGGCACGGGCACAACATTAGCCAACCACGTGGTGTATTGTACCACTCGAATTACCCCTGTTTTCAACTGCTTAGTGATTTCTTCTTTGATTTTATCACTGATGTCAGTCTTGAACTTTCTTTGCTTCTGTTGCACTGGGCGACAGTCAGGGTAGATTGGTAATTTGTGCACCACTAGATCAGCTCCTAATCCTGGCATGTCATCGTAAGACCAAGCAAACACGTCTTTAAATTCAAACAAGAGTTGGATTATTGCATCTCGTGTTTTCTCATCCGTGTGGATGCTTATCTTGGTCTCTCGGACCTCTTCATCAGTTCCCAAATTAACCGGTTCGGTGTCATTCAAATTTGGCTTAGGTTTATTCTCGAAATGTTCCAATTCTCGATTTATTTCCCTAAAAGCCTCATCTTCATCGTATTCCGGTTCTTGGTTCATTATTTCCAGATTAGGTGGCGTGTTCGGATTTGAGCATGAGTTCCACAAGCATGTCATGTTATTTAAAGCCGCATTATTAGGACTGAAAAGGAAGAATAAATAACAAAATTAGAAAGAGTGCAAAAGTAAGGAAATATTTATTTTATTTTCTTGGAATTTTCTGAAAACAAACAAAATTACATTGGAGAAACCAAAAATACAAGAAAACAAAGAAAAACATCCAAGCTACATCCTGAAGTAACTTGTGATGAAGGAAAAACGACAGGACAAATCTACCGGAACTCCCGCCTGATTGGGAAGGGTGTGGCTTTCCAATTTTGCAATTTAGCTTCAGGGCCCACATACAGCACCTCAGCGGTGCTTGTTCCTTCTCCCGATTGGACCATATTAACATCATAGAGCATTTGCCTCATGGCCCCACATATGTCTTCAATTTCCTCCATTGTAAAGACCTCGTCTTCTTCTTCTTCACTGTACCTTGGTCGGACAAAAGTTTGGTACAGATGCGGCAATGGTTGCGGCAGAACCCATCCTTTCTCCTTTCTCTTTTTGGCCCATCTTTCATCTTCAGGGGTTGGGCGAAAGCCCACTCCGAAAAACTTTTCAGCTACAGGTAAAGTTATCAGCTTCGGCACTCCTTGTAGGGACTTTCCCAAACCTTTTCCTGGCTGGAAGCCATGTTTAATCATTTCTTTTGCCACCATGATGGAGGCATTAGACAAAAAAGGTTGGGGGAGAGGGTTCCCTTCTTCGTGTTGATCCGCCAACACAATCTCGAAAGCTTGATAGACAATGTTTTCGCTTCCCGCTTCCGCTTCCGCTTCCAAGCAAGGTATGGATGGATCTCGGTAAATTGATTGCTCATCTTCCCCGTGGACCACGATCTCTTGTCCCTTGTGCTCAAATTTCAACATCTGATGGAGGGTAGAGGGCACAGCTCCGGCCGCATGAATCCATGGTCTCCCTAGAAGAAAATTGTAAGAAGTGTCCATATCCAAGACTTGGAATGTCACTTCGAAGTCCACCGGGCCGATGGTCATAATTACATCAATCTCTCCGACAGTATCTCTTTTCACACCGTCAAAAGCTCGCACACATATGTTGTTAGGCCGAATCCTTTCAGCTCCGATTCCTATGCGGCCTAAAGTGGAAAGCGGGCATATGTCTACCCCCGAACCCCCATCAACCATGACCCTCTTCATATAGTAGCCTTCGCTTTTGACAGTCAAATGCAAAGCTTTGTTGTGGGCGGCACCCTCCAAAGGCAAATCAGCTTTACTGAAGGAAATCTGATTGATCGCGAAGAATCTTTCCGTCATTCTTTCAAGTTGTTCGGATGAAGTCTCAATAGGCACGTATGCCTCATTCAAAGCTTTTAGCAAAACCTTTTGATGTTCAGTAGACTTCATTAGAAGGGACAACATCGAAACCTGCTCTGGGCATTTACGCAGTTGGTCTATCACCTCGTAATCGGGCATTTGCATCTTTTGAAAAAAGACCTCGGCCTCTTCATCACTTACAGGTTTCTTCGACGGGAAACGCCTTTGTGTGGCGTTATTTACCTCCTCCGTGTTTAAGTACTTCTGTCCTAGGACACTCTCAGATGAATTTCCCACAATCTCTTTCCCTTTGCGCATAACAAGTGTTCGTTGGTAGCTCCAGGGTACTGCGGATGGATCTGTCATTGGTTTTTGTTGCATGCGTGCAATAACCACAGGTTCATCTGGTTTTCGAGCCACATAAGTTCCCTTTGGTACATACATTGATGTTTCTCTCTTTAAATGGAACTTCTTGGGGGCACCTATGGACAATGGTTTTTCCACTCTACCTCGTGGGAGGTAAAGGACTCCGCCCTTCCGAGACGATGCTTTCAATTCAATCGTCTTTTCGGATTTGGTTTCAAGAGCTTCAACCTTTTTCCCCATTTTCTCTTGTTTCGGGGTAGCCTCGGGACGCTTCTCTATGTTGGCGATGGCGATTATCGCTTTCAAAGCTGGGTCAAATTCTTTGTCGTCACAAATCATCCCAATCACCGGTCCGTTGTTGTGGGCTGGTAATGGGTTGTTTGTCACATTTGGGATGTCTTCATCTGCGAAGACGATCCTCCCTTGATTGATCAATTCTTGCATTGCCTTCTTTAACGTCCAACAATTGTCAGTACTGTGTCCTTCAACACCTGAATGATATGCACAGTATATCCCCCTCTGGTAGGTAGGAGAGTCTGGATTCTGCCTGTTCTGCGGAACATGCTGCAATAGGTTTTCTTGCCCGAGTTTTGGGAAAAGAGTGGAATACGGCTCCCCAATCGGTGTAAAGCTCGTTTTGGGTTGCTCACGGTGGCGGGCGTTATTTGGCCGTGGATTATACTGGTTTGGGTAAGGAGGTTGGTTTCTCTGGAATGGAGGTGGATTCCTGTTGGCTGGTGGCTGTGGCCGTGCCTGAGGTTGAATGTTCATGACCGCATAGGGTGGAGGCGGAGGAGCATAAGCCATGCCGTGATGTGGATAGTAATGTTGGGGGACCCTGTCGGAGAATACCTGCCTTGAGGTTCGATATCTCCTGTCTTCTACCGCTGCCATAGCAGATTCTTCTTTCTTCTTGCTTCGGGGCATCCCTCCAGACCCGCCTTGAATGGCTTGGGAAGTTGCCCGAATGGCCGCTTGGCTCAAAATTCGCCCTGTTTTCAAGCCATTTTCTACCATCTCTCCGATCTTGATAGCTTCGGCAAAAGGTTTTCCCATTGCCGACATCATATTTTGAAAGTAATCGGGCTCTTGAGCTTGGAGAAAAGTCGTGACCATTTCAATTTCGTCCATGGGGGTTTCACCCTGGACGCTTGCTCTCGCCACTTGATGGCATATTCTCTGAAGCTTTCTGGAGGGCTTCTTTTTTAAGTTCGATAGAGAATTCCTGTCCGGCGCAATATCGATGTTGTATTGGAATTGTTTTACAAAATCTCTGGCCAGATCATCCCAGATGTGCCATCGAGATATGTCTTGATCCATATACCACTCCGATGCTATTCCGATCAAACTCTCTCCGAAGTACGCCATCAACAATTCTTCTTTGCCGCCGGCACCCCTCAATTGATTGCAGTATTTCTTCAAATGAGCAATGGGGTCGCCATGTCCGTTGTACTTTTCGAACTTTGGTGTCTTAAAACCTGATGGCAAATGGACGTGCGGGAACATGCACAGATCGGCGTAAGATACACTCTTCTGTCCACTCGGACCTTGCATGTTCTTAAAGCTTTGTTCCAAACTCCTCATTCTTTTTGCCATCTCCTCCTGCTCGGGGGTCTTTGGATTTTGGCTCGGTAGGAACTCATATCGAGGTGGCTGAGAATATGTATTGGCTGCAACCCGTGTATGGTCCCGTGTGAGCGGTGGCGCTGGGAATGTAAAGGATGAGGAGTCGAAGAAAGGAGCGTGTGCGGTGGGGTGCGTTGTGATTGGAACTGGCAATTCAACGGACGTTCTTGCAGATGTATCATGTGGTGCTACCCGAGGATGGGATGTGGAGGGTGATTCAGAGAGGTTTGTAGCATTGGAATACCCGAACAGAGTAGGCGGGTAATTGATGGGGGTATTTGTAATACCGCTTGACCTGAGAAGAATTTCAGGGAACCCGGGGACCGGACTCGGGGGCTCTTTCCCGTTGTTCCAATCGTCCAACATCTCGAGCATGCGGCAACGCAGCATTCTATTCTCTTCCAAAGCTGCCGACTCGGTAGCCGGGATGGTTGTCAATGAGCTTTCCTCTGAAACGGGAATGGTTGCTAAAGGCATTTCTGAAGACATGTCGGCACCTTTTTTTGATCTAGTAAAATAGGAATGAGTACTTTCAAGTTGCCGAACTTTTCCTTTGGACCTTGTGAAGTACGAATGTGGTGCCAGATTACCACAAAGTCAACCACTTTTACTAAAACCTGGAGTTTGGCAAACAAACGGTTAGTCTGAAACAACATAACAGATAAGTAATCTCACGTTGGGTGTGATGCACTTATACAGGTGATAATGTTGCTACATGTATTCGCTTACGATGCGTCATTCCGGTTTGTATCGATCTTCTTTTTCTCTTAACTTCTTTCCCCCCCCCTTTTTTTTTCATTTTTATTTTTATTTATTTATTTTTTAGTGATGGTCGAATCTTATGTGGATTGCCTACGTATCATGTCCCCGCATGAATCAGACCGAGCGTAGTTCGGAAACAATAGACATAAGATGAAGTGTTCATGAATTTTATTTCAACAAACTTAAAACTTGAAACAACTTGCAAAATACAACAATGGAGAAAAACTTGTAAAAGGACAAACAGACTCTAAAACAAAAGACTCTCCTAAGCATGTTCCAACGCCTCGAATCTTTGCGCCCAGGGGGCGTTGTTTGGCCTTGCTGCAGTTCTTGGGGTGAGATCTTTCTGTATACTTCCCAATTCTGCCATGACCTGGTGGACACATTCCATGATTGAAGAAAAGAGGGCAGGCCGAGGTACTTGTTCGCAGTTCAAACACTTCATAGTAATGTAGTGCCCGATCTCATTGATCCTGGTTCTGATTATGTCTTTTTCTCTGAGCAGCTGCCCTATGTGCCTGTTCTTTGCCCCTAATACTTGAGAGTTGCCGGAGACATGGTCCAAGAGCCTATCTATTTGTCTTTCCATCCGTGCCATCAAGTTGTGACAACGGTCTCTATCTGCTTTAGCATCCTGGACTTGCCTGAGAGTTCGCTCTTTAAGAGTGGCATTTGCTTTTCTCAAATCAACGATGATTGCATCATAGTCTTTCTCTACTTGTTGTAGACGGAGTTCTTCTTGGTGGGCCGCTCTCTTCCATTTTGTTCGGATTGCAACCAAAGCCGCTTTTGCCTTCTCCAAGTCTTCTTGGTGTTCAAAGGCTTTTCTTTCCAAATCGTTTATCAGCATTTGATCACTCCGACTCCTCCTTGACCTTTCTGCGGCCAATTGCATCTCTTGAATTTGAGTTTGGAGTGCTTCTCTTTCCTGCTCCCAACCGGCCCTTTCCCGATCGAAGTCAGCCTGTTGTATGTCCATGGCTGCTTCCAAGATTCCTTTGTCTTCTTTTAAAGTGTTGATGCAAGATTGGAAATTTTGTGCTGTTTCATGCTCAACCTCTCTAACTCTGGCTTCTATTTCTCTCTCCCAATCGACGGCATACTTCACTGACCTTTCTGACCTTTGCTCTGGTATTGGTTGGTTGTGGAACCATTCAAGATAAGCGAGACTCACTTCTCCCCGTTCCCGGTCGGCAACCATTTCGTTGATGTCGGAGAGTCGACTACCGAACCAAACCTTCTGTGCATAAGTCTCCCTCGGGGTCTCTTCTATCACAAATTCCCATACAAATGATCGCATATCCTCAATTGGGGCCTTTTTCTGTTCTCTTCCCAGCTGCCGCATGACACGTAGCGGGGCATATGGTTGGAAACCCCTGAAACCCATTAATATGTAGAATGGGCGGTATGTCGACATATGCGTGATTTTGGCGGAAGGGAACCAATAATAATTCCAGGTAAGTTGATCGGCTCTCAAAGAGTTGAGGAGTTCTTGCCAAGTCCTCAAGTCTTCTGGAAGGTTACAACGGGCGGCTCTGTTTGTATGACAGCGAATATAATTCAGCCAATCTGCTTTGAAGTTTATCACAATTGGGTGATGGTAGAGATGCTCTATAAACCACATTTGTAATAAAATATTGCAACCCTCAAAATAGTCTTGTCCTTCTTGGCACCGAGTTAAGGCCCGGAAGATGTCTCCTAGTATCATCGGAAGAACAGTGTGTTCCTCGTTACTCTGTAGATATGAGACCACCGCAGCTAAACGGATTCTGATGCGTCCACCACGTTCGGGAAAAACCATGGTTCCCAAAAAGCGATCATGAAAGCATAGATTCTTAAATCTCCCCAGGCGTCATAATTTAGCTGGTTAACAAATTCGACGTTTGAGAATTTCCCAAACCCTTCCTTATCGCCAAATCTGTCGTAGAGATAATCTAGTGGCACCCAACCGTTCTCCAGACAACCGAGGGGAACCCGCCGGAGACATAGCTTTTTCAAGAAGTTATTCACACTCATCTGCCTAGGAGCTGCAGGTCTCATCTTGTGCAAATCTCTTCCGAGCCCTGTGAGTCCGCCCAATTCTTCCAAAGTGGGTGTCATTTCACAATCCCGGAATTTGAACACATTGCTTGTTGAGTCCCAGAAACTCACTAAAGCTCTGATCACATTTTTATCCGGTTTTATCATCATGATGTCCGGAAGAAATTTGAGGTGCTTGTGAACTTGATTTCTTTCCCAAGCTGAAAAACTAGTCCACCATTTACGGAGCCGATCCGGGGTTTTGTCCTGGACCATGAACATAGGTGGTATTTCGTCTCTCACCCTTTTTTGGCCGATTCGTTGCGAGGAAGTCATGCTGATCCTAGAAAAGATAAAAAATGGATTTAAGATTTTTTTTTTTTTTTTTTTTTTTATTATATATATATAAAAAAACGAATCTTGTTAATACGGCCTTTCAGCACTTGAAGAAGATTTGAAGGTTGTATAACAGGATATCAGTGTGATGTCTATATTCCGTTTTGCGAAATTAGTCCTCCGGCGCCCCTTTTGAGGCGTTTGGCTATTTTTGCAAAATTTCCTAACTCTCGACTAAGAACAAAAATCCTAATTCTAATATATATTTTTTTTTTATTATTTTTTTATTTTTTTATTTTTTATTTTCTTAAAAAAAATCAGTATTAGTTGAGCCCGATATGGGTTGCCTACGTATCTCATTTTTGGTGAGAATCAAACTTGCGTAGTTCGAAAATAAAAGAACTAAATCATTTTAAGAAAAGAAAACGAACTATTTTTTAAACAGCATTTATGAAACAAATTATTTTCAAAGGAACTAAGAAAATTCATTTGGAATTTTATTTTCAAAGAAACTAAACTATTTTTGTAAAATTAAGAAAATTTATTTGGAATTTTTTTTTTTTTTTTTTTTTTTTTTTGCATTTTTCAGAAATTATTTTCAAAGAACTAACTATTTTCATAAAATTAAGAAAATTTATTTGAAATTTTTGCAATTTTTCAGAATTTATTTTCAAAGAATTAACTATTTTCATAAAATTAAGAAAATTTAGTTTGGAATTTTTTGCAATTTTTCAGAATTTATTTTCAAAGAATTAACTATTTTCATAAAATTAAGAAAATTTAGTTTGGAATTCTTTTTGCATTTTTCAGAAATTATTTTCAAAGAACTAACTATTTTCATAAAAATTAAGAAAATTTAGTTTGGAATTTTTATTTTATTTTTTTTTTATTTTTTGCATTTTTTTTTTTTCAGAATTTATTTTCAAAGAACTAACTATTTTCATAAAATTATTTTAACTATATACCCCGACGTTTTCCACTTCTTCCTCTTTTTTAACAAACCGGTCGGCATGTAAGATCGAAACAAATAAATGCACACAAAAAGATGCAACAAGTTGGTCTTTTTGTTTCAGGTACACCTGTCCTAGACAGGCCCAACCCCTGTGTTGAGCCTCCTAAGTCAAATATGCACATGATGCAAATAAACGTTCCTATCGGGGATCCGGCATAAGGTCTTGTTATTCTAAGTCATCATCCTGTTGGAAAAGTGTCTAGAGTGGCTTTAACTCGAGCGGACAACTCGAGCCGAAGAGTGTCGGTGCACCGGTAGCATGGCTTTCGGCTTAATTGACAAAACTCTCCGCCTAAACATGTGTGACTACAAAATCCTTCACCGGGTGCCAAGCACCACGGCTATCTTGAGAAAAACGGGCTATGTCAAGCAAATGCCCGGTATTATATTTCAAAAGACTCAGAAGAAAAAAAAATGGGTATCGGTGGGTATCGGCACAATTTATATACAGTTCACAAAATATCAAAGCGGTAAAACAACATTTAGCATATAAAATATAAACATGTAATAAAATCAGATAATAAGTAAGCCAAATAAAATAATTATTCAAAGCTCGAATTCTTAAACCATGAACCAGTAGTTCTGGGTCTGTGTCCCCAGCAGAGTCGCCAGAGCTGTCACACCTCCTTTTGGCGCGCCCCTTACCCCGAAGGATAGAAGCGTGAGGGAGTTTTTCCAATTTAAGTGACAATATTCGAAACGGGATTATTCTATTTATTTCAGAGTCGCCACTTGGAATAAATTAAGGTGTCCCAAGTCACCGATTTATTTAAATCCCGAATCGAGGAAAATTACGACTTTTCAAATGAAGTCTGCGAACCAGAAATTCTAAGTAAGGAATTCTGTTGACCCGAGGGAAGGTGTTAGGCACCCCCGGATCCCGTGGTTCTAGCACGGTCGCTTCAATTATTATAATTGGCTAAAATACCTGATTTTATACATGTTTACAAATTATATGCTCCAATTAAATCTTTTAAACCGCTATATTAATTTGAAACCATGCAAAAAGAAAAGACTAATTGCAACATAGACTCGGACTTTTTGATAGATAGGTGAATATATAAAAAAAGTATCCGGATTATTTATTTGAAACTATGCCGATTAAAACCATCATAAAACTAACCCCAAAAAAAATCAATTTACTTAATAGTGTATCCCTTAAAATTATTTCCGATTAAAGAATCATACCAAATGATATATTATTTCCTAGCTTTGATTTATGGCCGGAGATTGAATGACAAGATATAAGCTAACGGAGAATTGATCAAAATATACGAAATAGAAATAATTCACCTTGATCCAATTATTAAAAAGTAAGATTGTTTACTATCCTTAATCCGATGTTAATTAGCGAAAGCAAGACTATGCGATTAAAATCGATCTAACATTAGCATCTAAAACCCGGGCTAACTTATCTTGTCTACTTAAGTATAAACAGATTTCAAGAGAAAATCAAGTGAAGAAATTCAAAAATGATTCAAAATACCTTGCATTAATAATTAACATCAACCAAATTAATAACTTAAACATGCTTAAATTAATTGACTTTAACAAATTACCAATTTAACATATCAAGGGAAATCTTAATCCGTACAAATACATTATACAACTAACAATGTATATCACAAAATTGAATCCGGTTCTAAAAATTACTAACCAATGACCCAAAGTCCCTTTAATCTAATTACTAAAACAAAACTCCGGAATTTCTAATGGTGACTTGATGTATTCCGAAAATCTATGACTGCAGTGACTGATTAAACAAAGATGCAATACAGAGGAAAATTTAAAATGATAACAGTAGTTTCTTCAGTTGATTCCGAAATGATTCAGGTACATCGAGCGAAAAACTTCAAAGCATTATAGAGGATGAAATACCTGGGATTTGAATTGAAATAGAGCAAAAGAAAGGTCAGCAACAGCAAGTGAAGAAAACAACAGTTGGCAGCAACAAACAAGCAACAACAGTAACACTTGAAACTCCAGTACAACTCAAAGACCTCAAACTTAGACAGGAACAGAATCCAGGCAACGACCCAAGATCAATTGGTGAACCAAACAGAAACAAACGAATGATCTCCGAAGAATTGAACACTCAAAATTCGAAAGAGAACACTGTATGTGTGTGTGTGTGAAAACAGGGATATACTCTTCTGATACACACACTGTGAAAAACAGAGAAGAATGTGAAAACAGTGTGTATGTGAAAACAGTTTTCTGTTCTGAGTGTGTGCCTGTATGTGTGAATTCCAGAGAGTATTCACTGTATGTGTGTGTGTGTTCACTGTATCTGTCTCTTTTCTGTGTGTTCTTGTGTCTGAAAAACCAGTGAACTCTCTGTTGGTGTCTTCACTGTTTTATAGCCCTCAAATGATACCTTTCAGCTTTATTTTTAAGTGTTTTAATACTATCCAGCTATGTTATTCCCTCTTTTTTGCACTTTTCAACTTTTGATGCACTAAACCAAAATAAGAAACTAATTTTTCCCATGTTCAGCCCCTATCCAGCATAAAAGACTGCCAATTTTATTTTAAAACATCCCAAGCCAGACCTTTCCCTCTTAGAAATATTAATCTGAAGTTCAACATAATGCCTATCTTGCTTTACAACCAAATTCACTTTAAACCATGTGCATTGCACTCTTAGTTGCCTAGCTGTTGGCTTTCAAACTCTAGACTAAGACAACTATCAGCAGTTAACTCATAAACTAAAATCAACCAAACAATTTAATTCAATTCAACAGTGAATCAATGAATCTCGGCCAATGCCGGATTTGTAGCTCTAGTGTTCTAACAAACGAAACTACGAACCTAATCGACAACATTTGATTAGCCGATTACAACAAACAACAATCAATAACACACAATCGATGAACAAATTTTTTCATTCTTCAACACTTAAAGCCGAGAGAAGAAGAAGAGAAATGAAGCAAATACGAAACTAAATGTTCGACGACGCTAATCGACGCGAACCTGTATTCAACAACATTGGTAATCAAATAGACAAAGCAAAATTTTAGACTCGACAATTCACTGACAGTGTTTCGGCCAAAGCAGAGGAAAGAAGGAAAATGAAGCTAACTAATCGACGACGTTAATCGACGCAAACACACATTCTATATTATTCGATTAGCCGATTACGATATGCGTAATCGACAAACAAACCCGACAAAGCAGTGACTAACAATTTCGGACAGCATGTATAAATTCAATATCAAACAACTTAACGATATTAACAACGAATCGAATTCGATTCGCAATCACTCGTTAAACAGCGAAGAATAACAAACAATCAAGTCGACCAAATAAAAGGTCCCAAGAGATGAAGAAGAAAACCGAGAGTTTGATGAAATCAACAATAATCAATAACAAACGAAGACTAACTAAACGACGAGTATAATTAAACAAAAATAGAGAAGAAAAAGGAAATACCTTGAAACAAAAGAATGGGGCTCGGCCGAATTGGATTCAAACGGGTTCGAGATTGTGTATTTGAAGTTAAACGGACTTTAATTGAAATGTTTTCAAGCGAAAACGTTTCAATTAAAGTCTATTGACTTCAACACCTTCAATTCTTGATAAAAATCTTCAACCCGAAATTTAGGGTTCTTGACACATGGATTTGGGGTTCGACGATTTTCGGCTAGATTCGAACCGGATTAAGGGTGGTGTGGTGGTTAGGGAGGTGAGGTGAGGGTGTGGTATCAATTTGGGGTGGTTTGGGATGAATTTTTGAATTTCAACTAGTTTCGATCTAAAATCCGAGACGTTTGGGGACGATTTGAAACTAATGGTTGCCGGATTCGTGTTGAGGGGGAGAAGGGGAAGCTATGGTGTTAAAATGGGGTGGTTTGGAGTGCAACCGCCGGCGGAGGCGATTTCCGGCCGGCGGCGCACGGCGGGGACGGTGGAGGCGGTGAAAGGAGGGAGGGGTGTCTCTGGCGGCTGGGGAGTGAGAGGGAGAAGGATTTAGGGTTTGGGTGAATTAGAAATCTGATTTGGGTCTTTGGGTAATTAAAATTAGGCTAATGTTCTGGACCGTTGGATGAAGTGTCATCAACGGTCCAGATTACACGATGGGAGATGGGGCGGTTCAGGGCGACGGGGCGGGTCATGGGTTTTGGGCTGGTATAATTTGGAGAGGTCTTTGGGTAATGAACATGTGGTCCAAGCCCAAATCAAATTTTCTCTTAATTATTTCCTTTTCTCTTCTCTTTTTAATTTTAATTCTCAATTTATTAAAACAAAAAAAATTCTAATTACACTACAAAGTCAATTAAATTATAAGAAATACTAATTAGGTTATATGAACAAATAACACACTCAATTTAAACATCAATTAAATATAAATCACACAATTAGGCATTTAAATACTAGAAAAGCAAAAATACATATTTTTGTGATTTTATTTTGCAAAAAATAAACTTAAACTACCCCTAATTGCAAAGTTAGATCAAAAATGTAAATATGACCTATTTTTGTATTTTTATTAATTTAAACACATATAATCATGCATATACAAATGCAAACAATTACCAGAAATAACACGAAAATTCAACAAAAATACACATCGTAAAAATAGACGATTTTTGTTTTGATTTTGTGGGAGTAATTCATGTTAGGCAAAAATCACGTGCTCACAGGTGATACTGAACATCAATGTGCTTCGTCCTTGCATGATAAACTTGGTTCTTCGCTAATTGAATAGCACTTTGACTATCACAAAAAATTGTGATACCCTTTTGCTCAACACCAAACTCCTTTAGCAATCCTTGAAGCCAAATTGCCTCCTTCACAGCCTCTGTAATAGCCATGTACTCTGCCTCTGTTGTAGACAAAGCAACTGTTGACTGCAAAGTAGACTTCCAACTAACTGGTGCCTTTAACATATACTCTCGTTCAACTTCATCCAATGGCGACATAGTAGTACTTAGCTTAAAATGGGGAGCAAGTGGAGTACTAACCGGCTTAGTCTTGTCATCTATGCCAAAACGTTGTAGTACTCTCTTCAAATATTCTTTCTGAGATAAACAGAGTTTCTTTGAACGTCTATCTCTTATTATCTCCATGCCAAGAATTTTCTTCGCCTCACCAGATCCTTCATCTCGAACTCCTTCTTCAGTTGAATCTTCAACTTATCAATTTCTTCCGAATTCTTGGAAGCTATCAACATATCATCAACATATAGGAGAAGATATATAAAGGAACCATTTTTAAGCTTGCGCAAATACACACAATGATCGTATTTGCTTCTCTTGTACCCTTGCTGCAACATAAACTTGTCAAATCGCTTGTACCATTGTCTAGAAGATTGTTTCAACCCATACAACGATTTTTCAAGTTTGCAAACCATATTTTCCTTTTCAGCAACTTTGAATCCTTCTGGCTGAGTCATGTAGATTTCCTCCTCCAAGTTTCCATGTAAAAACGCAGTTTTTACATCCATCTGAACTAGCTCCAAATCCAATTGTGCTACCAAAGCCAACATAATTCGAATGGAGAAATGTTTTACAACTGGAGAAAATACTTCATTGTAATCAATTCCCTCCTTTTGAGCATATCCTTTGGCCACCAATCTTGCTTTGTAGCGAACATCTACTTGGTTAGGAAATCCTTCCTTCTTTGCAAATACCCATTTGCACCCAATTGCTTTCTTTCCCTTCGGGAGATTGGCCAATCTCCATTGTATGATTCTGATGAAGGGGTTGTAATTCATTATTCATGGCAATCCTCCACTTATCTTCTTCTGAACTTTGGACTGCGTCTTTATAAGTGGTAGGAACATCATCAGCTGCAATTGGGGTTGCACAAGCAACTGTCTCTATGAGACGAACATGTTTCGTTACTTTCTTTTTTGGCCTGCTAGTTGCTATTGATTCAAGTTATTGTTCAGGTTCCTGAGTTGGAATCTCCTCTACTGGCTCTCCTTCCAGAGGATAATCTTCATTTGTTTCCTCCTCTACTTCTTGTGTAGGAAAAATAAATTTTCCCTCAAACTCCACTTGCTTAGAAGCACCATCATCTTGTTTGGTATCTTCATTTGTTACCTTGTTTACCATAGAAGATTCATCGAAGGTAACATCCTTGCTGAATATTACTTTCTTTGTCATAGGACACCATAAGCGATGTCCTTTGACTCCAGAAGTAATCCCCATAAAAATAGCCTTCTTTGCCCTTGGATCCAATTTTGACTCTGTCACATGAAAATATGCAGTTGAGCCAAACACGTGCAAAGAGTCGTAATCTACAGGAGGCTTTCCATACCATTTTTCAAATGGTGTCTTGCCATCAATAGCAGCAGATGGTAAGCGATTAATGAGGTGGCATGCATATGTAATTGTCTCAGCCCAAAATTCTTTGCCCAAGCCAGCATTGGACAACATACACCGTACCTTCTCCAGCAAGGTCCAGTTCATGCGTTCTGCCACTCCATTCTATTGTGGTGTATGTCCGACAGTGAAGTGTCGGACGATGCCATCATTTTCACGGACCTTATTGAAATGATCATTTTTGTATTCACCTCCATTATCTGTGCGAATACACTTGATCCTCCTGCTCGTTTGATTCCACTATCGTCTTCCATTTGAGAAAAATTCCCAGCACTTCATCTTTGCTCTTCTGCATACACCCATACTCTTCGGAAAAAATCATCAACAAAGGTCACAAAATAGTGCTTCCCACCCAATGAAGGTGTTTTGGAAGGACCCCAAACGTCAGAGTGTACATAATCCAAAATGCCTTTAGTATTATGGATTGTTGTACCAAATTTAACCCTTGTGTGTTTCCCTTTGACACAATGCTCGCAAAACTCCAAATTGCAAGCTTTTACCCCTTTCAACAATCCTTGATCTAATAGAGTTTTCAAAGATTTTCCTCCAGCATGTCCCAAGCGCATGTGTCATAGCCTGGTTGCTTCTGCCTCTTTGTTATCACTGGACGTCACTGTCGCTGTCCCAATAACTGTACTACCGAGATAACGGTACATGTTATTGTTCTTTCGATTAGCCTTCATTACCACTAGTGCACCGGAGCATACTCTCATCACTCCATTTTCTGCAATAACTTTGAACCCTTTTGATTCCAGGGCTCCCACAAAGATGAGATTTTTCTTCAAACCCGATACATATCAAATATCTGTTAATGTTCTGATCATTCCATCATGGTTCCTTAATCGTATTGAACCAATTCCATATGAGGTAAGAGGGATGTTATCCGCTGTTTGGACGACTCCATATTCTCCTTCTTGAAAGTCCACAAACCAATCCCTGTTGGGACACATATGATAGCTACAAGCCGAGTCCATCAACCATATGTCCGATGACGTTGACGGCTCAGTTGTAACTAATGAGAAATCCGAATCATCACAATCAGCTACATTTGAATCCATAATGACCTTTCCATTGTTATGTTTGGCCTTATTATTCAACTTCGGACAGTCTTTCTTCCAGTGCCCCTTTTCTCGACAAAAGGCACATTCATCTTTGCTAGGTTTAGATCTTGACTTAGATCTTCCTTTCCTTGTCCTCATTTGATTTTGAGGACGACCCCTCACGAACAGTGCTTCTCCTTCTCCGCCCTTCTGTTTTTCTCGCTTTCTTTGTTTATAGCTGTACAAAGCCGAACAAACTTCTCGGAGAGAAACTTTGTCATTTCCATGGAGTAGAGTAGTTTCAAGGTGCTCGTACTCGTCAGAAAGTGACGCCAACAACATCAAGGCCAAGTCACCATCATCATAAGTTGTATCCATATTTTGCAAATCCGTGACCAACTTAGTGAAACTGGTGATATGTGCATTCATCGTGGTACCAGAAACATAGGTGAAGTGAAACAGTCTTTTCTTTATGTACAATTTATTTTGACTAGTTTTCTTCAAAAATTTATCCTCCAGTGCTTTCCACAATTTACTTGCAGAAGTTTCCTTTGTGTATGGATATTTCTTGCTCTCTAGCAAGGTAGGATCGAATGGTACCGCAAGCAACACGGTTGATTATTCTCCAATCTTCTTCTCCAATACCATCTGGTCTCTTTTCTTCAATAGCCGGATCTAGCCCTTGTTGAAAAAGGACATCTAGAACCTCGCCTTGCCACATCCCAAAATGTCCGGACCCGTCAAAAATTTCTACCGCAAATTTCGCATTTGACACAATTCTTGTCATAAGCGAAGATGCCAATGATGACGTATTGTTGACACTTGATGTAGATTCTTCTTGTTTATTGTCTCCCATCTTTGACACAAATATTATTTAATAGCTGACGACACAAATCAAGATTATTTCCTTTCTGATGTGGAAGATCAGACTAAGCTGCAACCACAGAGCATACTAAGACAGAACCTTGACTCAGTTACCAAGATAGATCTTTTCTAATGTGGAAGATCAGACTACGCTGCAACCACAGAGCATACCGAGATAATACCTTGGCTGTGATACCAATTGTTGCGGAAGCCAAATGTATATAGTGTGAATGAGTCACAACTACTATACCAAAAATTATGGCAGCCACCAAATAATAAATAAGACAATAAAGCAACAATATAAAGAACACCAGAATTTACGAGGTTCGGCTAATTTTGCCTACTCCTCGGACACAATCAATATTTTATTCCACTCCAAATACAAGTGAAATAATACTAAAGAGAGAAGATACAAATGCCTTAAGAAGATAAGAAGGCAAATGAGAGGTGTGTTTAAATCCTAAACATTAGGCCTTATTTTATAGGGGGAAAATCCCCCCAAACTTACTCCCAACCGATGTGGGAAATTTGTGAGACTTTAACAAGTTTATCATCCCATCATGTTCTTGGTTATAACAGTGTTGTTCGTCTTTGTAGATATTTGTACTATCTACACAAGGACACGCAAATGATGAGCTCATAAGCTTAGCCGTCGGTCCTGCACCATTAGTACATCGATATTCAACATTTGTGGTGAATGGATTTATATTATAATGGTGTTCTTGTGAGAGGAGATGATTCAGACTCTAATAAGGAGTATTATGGTGTATTAGAGGACATTTATGAGTTATCTTATGTGGGAAATGGAAAAGTTCACTTATTCAAGTGTCATTGGTGGGATGTGGCTAGCTTAGAAAGAGGATATAATATTGACAAATATGGCTTCACAAGTGTGAATATACTGTGTGCCTTGAATACAAATGAGCCTTTGTGTTGGCATCTCAGCGAGAACAATGTGTGACGACGATTTAGTAAACATAGCTACATGAATCTTCCTATGATATTACATAATTGATGTGGTCTTGTTCATCTCTAAATTTCTATAATTCAGATTGACACAAACCAATGAAAAATAACATTAGAGATAACACACTCCTATTAGCTAGCTCTATGGAATCATCTCAGTTTCCCAACTTTATCTTTACAACAAGAGACTAGAAGCATACAGTCAAGTTGATCGTAGCAGTAGTTGACAATAATGTGATATACAAACTTCTCCGCACTAGAATAACGTAGATACAGGGATGCTTACCTTTTCAACATGCTGGGCAAGCTTTTCTCTCGATGTTTCTTTTGTTATTGTATTAACTGAAACTTGTTTTAGTATGTCCGTGTCGTCATTCCCATAGCGTTCCTTTTTTAGGCATGCAGGCTTGCCATCTCTTTTAGGACAATATATATAGAATTGATAGAATTGGGGATATACATGTGTCCAGTAGAAAATTAGCATTGAATTTGACTGATGAAACTCAAACTAATATCATCGGCCTTAATATGATTAGGCTTACTTGCTCAAATTTTGCTTCCTTTCCTGCTGCTCACGAGCCTGAATCCTTTTTATGATCTTTGCTTTAAGTTGATTGCAACACTGTTGAATGGCTATCTTCAATACTGATTTGTTGTCTGGGTTTTATAGTACATGCACAAAGTTTTATTATTTGGCTTGGGCATCACAGCCTGCTGGATTTGCTGTTATTTCTCTTGTTTTGTTGTTAATTCTAGTAGGTTGCTGAAGCCATCCATGTTTTCATCATTTGATCCAAGTGTTTAATTTGGAATATTTTATTTAATTTCTTCCTATCTTTTCAAGTTATCGGACAATGTCACAAATTATAACCAGAAATGAATGACTATTCCTATGAAGAAACTGCTCAGAAATTTTTGAAGGGAATTGGCTGTCTGCAAAAGCTATGAAAAAATTGCTGTCTGCAGAAGCTATCTCACCAATCTTGTCTTGTCTAGTTGATCTTGTAATTGTTCCATCTAAAAATGACATCTAAGATTCATGCAACTCTTGCTTTGTGGTCCAAACAACTTTTGGAATTGTTAAGTTTTTTTTGGTACACAAACTTCGGTTGCAACTTCTGGCTTTGCTTTGACATAGATTGAAATATTTGGAATTTTGATAGTAGTTGGATATAACAAATCTCATTATGTTCCTTATAAATATCACATTTGTCCAGCAGGGACAAGACACTTAAACGATAGTATCACTCAAGGATGGTATCGATCAAGGAGTAGTTACAAGGCACTTTATATTTTGTCTTTTTTGGGATATGTATATGCATACAATTATAATGCACAATGAAGTGTCAAGCTAATATCTGCGTAATTGACTTTTTAGTAATGATAATATTTATAATATTCTGCTTGAAAAATTCTATTGGTGTTTGTCAAATATTATTGGTTGCTTTAATATTGATAGTCAATTGATATGAATATCTCTATATGAAATTTTAGAGAATTAGGTTTTTACTAGCATGGAAATGTGTATGATTTTGATTGTTATAATTGATGAGCAAATAACTTTTAGAAGCGACATAATATTGTCGAAAAATTAGTAATGGTTGCGATATAAAAGTTGTCACTGAAGGTTAATTGCTTTTGTAGCGACTTTAGTTGCTACAGAAAATATTGTGTCTTTCATGGTTAAAATTTTTGTGGCCACTTTAGTCGCTACTAAATGACATTTATAGTGGCGACATAACCTTGCCACTTAACATAAGTATTTTTTGTAGCGCATCTTGTCGCTGCTAAAGGTTAATATATAGTGGCGACCCATTTATTATTTGTTCTTATGGAACAATTTCTTTTAGCATTTTTTCCAACCTTTTGTAGCGTTTTTTCCAACCTGTCGCCACAAAATATATACTTAGTGGCGACTTTAAATGTCACCACAAATTCCTTCAGTCAAGGGTTTACTTGTGGCAAAATAGAAGTCGCTTGCTAAAAACTTTAGCAGCGACTCCTACAATAAGGTTGATTTCTTGTAGTGATAGTTTCGATGTTGTTTGATATAATTTGAGACCTCAAGCAGATTCGTGCAATGTGATGGAACTAGTTGGTATGTTTTGGCGAGTTCCTGGGGGCCTCGATTGTGTTCCGGATGGGCTACGAGCAATTTTCTCTTATTTTGGAATGTTGATTGCTGATGTCGATGTTATTCTCTGCAATTGCGAAGGTACATCAGCGATAGCGAAGGCTATTTCATTACTGGTCCTTTTTCCTTCTTTGTGTTCACATGGTTTTGTCTGTGATCATGTGAGTGTTGCTTCTTCGCATTCACATTTGGTCTTTCGTATTCACGTAGTGTTGTAGTGTTGACCATGCTGGGGTTTCGTGTAGAGCTTTTTGTGCGGGCAGTGTTAGATCTTTTTTCACGATTGCACGCCTGTTTTGCGATCGTGAAATGAATTTTGAGGCAGATTCTCTTTCTCGCTATAGCATTTGATTTTACGCGATAGCAATGTGTAATGCCTCGGCATCAAAATATTAATTCCCCAATCGAGGGTTTTGTTCTGTTTACCATCACCCGGAATTGAATATATTTCATGATTCCATAATTATTTTTATCTTTAAATTACTGATCTGATAGGAGAAAATGATAAATTTTGTAAAAAATTTTAAAAATGTAAAATGATGATTTGAAGGATGATTTGATGTCAGAATTTTATATTTTTGGTATAGTTGGACTCGTATCGGAGTGAGTGTTCGAAGTTTTAATTTTTGTCATGTTCCGAGGTGCGAACCCGGCTTTGACTTTTAGAGTTGTCTTCTTATTATTCTTTCAAGATCGAAGCTTTATCATCCGAAATTGTTTCCTGCGAGTTTTATTTGTTGTGATATTAAGTTAGTTTGGCTAGATTTGAGCTATCTGGAGGTTGTTTCACACGAGAAAGTCATTTTAGAGTACCAGTCTAGCTTCTTTGAGGTAAGTATCTTTCCTAATTTTTTGTGAAGGAACTACCCCTTGGAATTTGAGTCATTTGTGCTAATTATGTCATGTGAAGGACGTGTGCGCGAGGTGACCAGTATGTACTTGGACTTATTTGTGGGAATTTGACCCTCTTAGGCTCTTAGGTTCTTATGTTCGTTAAATATGAAATTGTCTTTATCATGTTAATTTTTTCATTTCTAAACTCGCCCTTACGTGTCTTATATTTGGAGTTGATCGATTCATATTCTACTATTGTTGCTAATAAACTCTTACGTGCGGATATAAGATATTGTCACTCCATTGGCACGTGAGTCGTCCGTGCTGTTATGAATTGTAATAAGGGCACAAGATCCCATGTGATTAGGGTTCATGAATTGAAATCTGTGAAATGTGACTATGAGGTGAAGTACCTTGGGGATAATCTTTGAACAAATCTTTTGTGGAAGCGGTTGCTCTTATTAAGTTGTTACTTGTCCTCTTTACATGGAGATTGTTCCTGCTGCTCTGGAGATCCGAGGTAAAGCTGCATCCTAATCGCAGTCTCTGACATCTCCTTCTATCATGTTCATTACTTTATTTGGTTCAGACAATGTATCATATTATCATACTTGTACTCATATGTTAGAGCTCATGACTCAGCGCTACCAGTTTCTGAGGAATTTATGAATCGATTCGATTTCTATCTATGCATGGTTATTTGGCTTCGAGTTCATTTATCTGTAATATATTTTTATGTTTTATTTTTGTATGTTTATTGGCTTGCCTAAAAGACATTTAAGTGCCATCATGACTAGTGGTAATTTTGGATCATGACAATTAGCTTTATTCATCAATATTTAGTTTAAATTATGAACCACAGTTTATCATTCCTATGAAGAAGCTAAATTATTTTATCCTCAAGTATTATGCAACCAAAAGAATACAGTAAACAACATCATCTGGTGGAGTTATATGTTATAAGTAATACTCTCTTCATTTTATATTGTTTGAGCTAGTTTGACTCGGCACGGAATTTAAGAAAAAAGAAAAAGACTTTTGAAATTTGTGGTCTTAAAAGATTAAGGGATAAAAGGTTTGTGGGGTCATGCCATGTATAGCTATAAAAACTTTTCATTAAAGGCAAAAAATATAAAATGAAGAGTTTAAAGTTAAATTTTTTTCAAATTTAAAAATGTGTCATTTATTTTTGAACAAACTAAAAAGAAAAGTGGCTCATTTGATATGAAACGGAGGGAGTAACTAATTACAATTTTTGAACTTACCAGCTCCATCATGCATGCATGTCGTGATTTAGTTGTCGTGACACCCCTTTGTATAAATAATGGCTCCGCCACTAACGAAATTAGGACGTGACTTTAATGAAGATAAACTGGCTGTGTTTTGCGAGGTGTTCAGGGGTGGTGGGAAGCTTTTTATGGTGATCGACGAAGTATTTGTAATTGTACCTTCAAGTGAGAATGCTATTTAAAAAATGATGTTCGCCAATGAGATTCATGTTTCAGCAAAGATAATAAGTATTCATCCTCCACGCTGATTTCAACGCAGTCTGCTATTGTAATGGAGATCCACTTACTAAACTCAAAACGTGGTCTCCATCTCCAAATGGTTTTTATTATTATTTTATTTATTCAACTATTAAATACGATTATAATAAGTTGGGATCAGTTATACAGACATTAATGTTACTCCATTTAAATTATCTCATACCAATATTATACAAATAAAAATATTTAGAAATCAAATGTATAAATTTCTGAAAGACTAATCTTGTTTTATTTATTCACTTTTTTTTATATTGATAGATCTCTTTTCTTATAAAATTATATTTATTAGATGTTTGCGAACTTTTTTCAACTTCAGTTGGAGGCAAACGTTACTATCATGCGAAAAAAGAGGAGAAATAAAAGAAGTAGATGAAGAAAGTAATTCGAAGAGATTCGATACAAAATCAAAATCATATAATTGAGCACTATATTGAGTTCCGTTAGTTATAAGCTTAAACAATTTCCAACGTGATACAAAACTGAAGTTATTGAATTTTTTATTTTTTATTAAATATAATAAAAAATAAGAAATTAAATTATAACTCTTTTAAGCCAAATGTATGTTATTCTGGTACTATAAATTAAGACTTTTGTTTACTTTTAAAAAAAATGTAAGACTCTCCTTCTAGTTTGACAGTCTGAAACATTTCCTTCTCTTGATGTTTGATTAGATGTTCCTGTAAACACCGAGTATTAAAAAAATTCGGAAAGATTTTATATCAAAGTCTTAAGTTAATAGAAGTGATTCGATATATGTTAAAAGGAATTGGAATCAAGTTATGTGAATAAAATGGCTAAAAAGATGGGGAAAAAATATTAAAGGCCAAATAAAAAATAGCTTAGTTTCGCTTCAATACTCGATCATCACGCGACCTGAATTTGGTTAAGTGAGAAAAAGAAAAACAGCTTAATTTTGCTCTTGCACTCGATCGCCACATGGTCACATGTTGGTATAAATTTCAGATTTCGAAAAAGGTTATTATTTTAGGGGTTTGAGCATTGGGTATCCTTCCACATAGCAAGCATGGAGTTGGACAAATTCCCACACTCATAGGTGAGTAATTAATGGGAAAACACATAAACTTCATCATCTAATCATGTTTTTAACATCAAATTGGCAAATCCCTAGATTTCAAGGAACACATTCAAGAACATTAAACAAGGGAAAAGCTAAGATTTTTGAGTTTTAAGGTAATCTCTTACTCTAGTTTTTATTACTATAACAGACTAAGATTATGAATGTCACGATCCCAATTTTCCTTCATAAGATGTCGTGATGGCATCTAGTCTCTATGACTATGTAAGCCTAACATACACGTAGAATATAGCTGAAATAATGGTAACACTCACAAATACTCAACAACTATCATAACAAAAACTTCGCAGCTCAGCATAAACCAACTTCCCAAAATCTGGTGAAAACAAGTCACAAGCTCTACGAGTAAGTACTGATCATCCCTGTAGAACAGTGTCTATAAAAGGGAAAGAAAATGAAGTACACTAGATAGAGGGTGACTCCGAGGCCTGCAGACGCCGGCATGTATCCCTTGAAGTCTCTGAAGTTGAGTTCGTCTGACTGGTGTCGGGATAGGTAGAAGGTACCTCGATCTGCACAAAAATGTGTAGAAGCATAGTATGGGTACACCACGATAGTACTTAGTAAGCGCCAAGCCTAACCTCGATAGACTAGTAACGAGGTCAGGCCAAGGCCCAACTGGAATAAACAAGACACTGAATAGGTATATAATAGTGTAATAATGATAACAATCGAAATGAAACAATAGAGAGATATACCAAAATTAGCTACACCGAACTAAGGCAAACTAAGGCAAATAATGCACCACGGAAGAAAACAAGAATGTTATGCCAAGAAAGCAAAGCTACCAAAATACAAGTGAAGTAATAGAAAAGTATCAATAGAATATTATCGAGGTACCGCCTTAGATTGTAGTCTAAAATCACTATCTTTCATTATATCACTGTGGGAGCCTTGCATTTAGTTTTGAAAGTGAACCCCGGGTTCGCATCTCGGAAATCGACCAAAATTATAAAATCCGAACACCCATTCGATAACGAGTCCAACCATATAAAAATTACTCAAATTCGACTTTCAATCGCTTTTGAATCTTCCAAAATTTACTCTAAGAAGTTTTCACAATTTTTTTTCCAAATTTCCATCACAAATTACTAATTAAATGATGGAAATAACAATGGATTCGTATAATATAGCCAAAATCGAGTTAGAATCCTTTACCCCGATGATTTTCTTGAAAATCCCTCAGAATATCTCCACAAACCGAGCTCTCTAGGTCCAAATATGAAATAGAGATGAAACCCTCGATCTAAGCCCTTTTCTGCCCAGCGATTTCGCATTTGTGGCTTTACTCTCGCACTTGCGAGGTTATACCAGTGGAAATTCCATTGCAGGTGTGGCTCCAACTAATTCCACGAGACTTCACTTCTGTGGACAAATGGCTCGCACCTGCGACCCCGCTTCTGCGAAGATTAGACCGCACCTGCGATCCTGCACAAGGCCTTCGAAAATTTTGCTTCTGCGGAAGAAAAGTTCACACCTGCGCCCAGGTGTCCGCACCTGTGAACCCAGACCTAGGCTGCCCCTTTCCACATCTGCGCTTCACCACTTGCACCAACGAGTCCGTACCTGCAAGCATTCCCACCGCAGGTGCGATGACACCAAAATAGTTGATGCTTCAGCAAAAATGATCAAGTCTTAATTAGTTCCAAATTCAATCTGAATCACACCCGGAGGCCCCAGACCCCATCTGAATATACCAACAAGTTCCAAAACATATAATGGACCTACTCAAGGACAAAAATCACATCAAACAAGATCAATTCAATTAATCGCAATCCAATTCAAGCCTATTGAAACTATGAATTTTTTACTTCTAAAACTAACGTTGAATCATATCAAAGCAACTCCAATTGACCTTAAATTTTGCACACAAGTCATAAATGAAATGACAGACCTATTTCAACTTTCAGAATCATAATCCAACCCGGCCCCTGATGTCTATAAAATCAACTCTCTGTCAAACTTCTCAACCTTCCAAATCTTTAACTTTCTAACTTTCACCGATTCACGTTATTGTTGCCTATATTTAATTTAGAATATTAGTCAATTTCGAGACAACTCTACAGTAACATGGTGGAATTAATTATTCCACCTTTTGTATGGGATAATTAATCCCATGAGATGTGTTCGAGAACCCCTAAAAGATACAACTTAATATATTATGGCAAGTTAGCGGTTACTACTTTGAATTCTAGCACACACGTTAAATATATACTCATATCTCAATTTAGTTTAAACATGAAACCTCTTAGTCTGCATAACTTAGTAGAATTCATTTGTTTTTTTTTTCTTTTGGTAGAAGAATTCATTTGTTATCTACACTTTATTTTTACTAATGTACCTTGTTGTTTTTCCTTAGAATATCTAATTCAGCTTCTGAATCACTTCCTCGTTAAACAAACCACAAACTATAAGTTTTCAATATCTTAGACATTATCAAATTATATTTCAATATAATACGTTAGAATTATTTTTGTTTAATTGTAATGATTAAACATTAGTAAATATTTGCCTCTTTGGTGACATTTCTTCTAACATTATGTATTATTCTCTAATTCAAACTAAAAAGAGCTTTAGAACGTGTTATTAATTAATGTAATTCGAATAAGTTAACTAGTAATTTGATGTAGGCTCTTGAGTTAGCTCGATTTTGGAAAACCAAACACAGTCATCAAATGTAATACATGAGGAGTGGCAGCTTTGTGAAATGAAAAAATAATAAGTAAAAATATTCAAAATGCAATAAGAAATTAATTAACAACATTTTCCTAGACCGGACTCCTGCAAAGTGAGAGCCCGTTTGGACATACATTTTATTTCCTTTTTTCCAATAATTTTTTTTTTCGAAATCAATGTTTCTTCATAAAAATTTTATTTTTTCACTTGAAAATACATTTTTGAAATTTTTAAAAATTTGAAAAACTCAAAAAAAAAAAGCTGTTATTCAAAATTTTCACTCATAAAACTTCAAAAACAACCCAAACTAAATTTTATGTCAAGAGATAACTCTAAATTTCAAATTATCATTTTCAACATTTTTTAGAATTTTACAATTTTTATGTCCAACCGTCTAGTTAAAGTAGAAGCCAACCAAGTAAAGAGTGAAAAAAGCGAAAGTGAAACAAAAACCCATCATTTTGCTTCATATAACCGTTATATAACGGATATGCATTATACCCGGCTACAGAATTCAAATATATTTGGTGAAAAAGCAAAAGCTTCCACCTTTGCACTTTTTCCCTCCTCCCCAATATTGAACTATGCTTTCCACGTTCATATAATATATTAATTCTTATAAAAGACTTATCAACGTTTATCATTCAAACATTTTCTCATCAATTCTTATCTTATTCTATTTCTCAATTCCTCCCACATTTCCTACTATGGGTTCTTGCATTAGTAAATGCAACCCACAAAAAGATTTCCATGAAGAAGATAATCACCACATTGACAATCTTGAATGTGTTAAAGATAAGCTTGTCATTTCACAAGCTCCCATATCTCCAAAAATTTCTCTTCCTTCGTCTTCTTCTTCTTGTTCTTCTTCAACTATTCAAAAACGCGTCTCTTCTTCTCCTTCTTCATCTTCTTCTTCAGTATCGCTTTCTTCATTTTCCTCTATTGTGACTAACACTACATTATCTTCTTCTTTATCGTCATCATCATCCTCCTCTTCATCCTCTTGTTTCAAGGATCGTTCTTTTTCGAACGACTTTTTATTATCTTGTGCCCAAGAACACGATCGTATACTTGACATCAAGAAAATAAATAAAGGAAGTGCTTGTATTAGTCAAAATATGTCATCAACCATGTCTTCAAGTAGCAAGACGAAATGTCCACGATCATCATCATCATCATCCTCTTTGTCGAAACCACCAAGTCCTCGAAGAGAGTGCAATTCGTCCACCCCTAAGAAAAGGCCACGCGCCAATTCGCCAACAATAGTTCGACAAAAGAGTTTTAGAAAAGAACCTGATCAACTACTCAAGGGAGGAAATGTTGGTAATACTTCAAATGGTACTCCTTCATATCATCATTTTCCTAGTACTAGAACAATTCTTAAATCACCATCTCCAAGTCGAAGATTTCCTTCGAATTTGAACGGTGAGAGCTCGTTTAGAAGATCGGTTGTTTCAAAAGGGAATATTTTATCAAGATCGTCGTCGTTGAGAAGAGATAACCATATCAATAATAATCAGACAGCAATTACTCCAAAACGTGAAGGAAAAATGAGAAATGCAGTACAGGTTTCTCCAAAGATTGATGAAATGGAAATTGGCGAAGAAAAGTCAAGTCATGATTTGGACTCCTTTCTCATGGAGGATATTAACAATCCTCTTATTGCCTTGGATTGTTTTATTTTTCTCTAGAGCAAGATCTCTTTGTACAAAAAAAAAATCTCTTTTTTGTTTAAGTTTTTTCTTTTCTTTCTTTGGGTTTCAAGAGGAGTTGAACCCATAATTTAACTAAGTTTTGAATTTTAATGGTGAAAGTATGGGACTTTCTACCATGTTAAGACTTGTCTTGTTGGAACGACAAGCATGTTGATAACGTGTGATTTATATTTCATGCATGTTTACATTTTTTTTAATTTCACTCTTTTTTATTATAATTACTGTATATTCCTTTAAAACTATCAATTCGATAGGAGATAAAAGGAAAGATTTGTGGTGTTTTGATTGAAATGGGTATACTTGGTTTGAATGTGTATACTTTATTACCGAGTGTTAGTTCTCTTTCATATAGAAAATAATGCAGCTTGTGCAGTATATTATTTTTCGCTTTTCTTTTATTTTTATTTTTGAAAGTCTTAGTTTACATTTTTGTTCACTTTGGCAGCTTGGTTGGTTGGTATTGGATTATGACCATTCGATATGCAAATCTCTTGCCAAGTGTGTCAACTGTCAACTACATTATTCTTGAATTAGTTTAGAAACAGGCGTTTTATTCTTATGAAAACCGTATTTCGGCTGTTTCCTACTACATCTCCCCCGCTATGTCCTTGTTGGATAAATTTTGTTAAGTCAAACGAATACAAGTACAAGACATTGCGGTTAGAATATTTTGAGACGAAGAAGAGAAGTAATTAAACTGCTGGAAAAGACATTTCTTAATCTGGTTTAAATTCATACTTGTTTCTCTTCTCTTTCAATCTCTGTGTTTTGGTGATAGATTGTTGAAGAACTACGTCACTGCAAGAATATTAGTCAAGGACCGATCCCTCTAAATGAGATTTATCCACTGCTAGTTCAAAATTTGCGAGTAGCTATATTGTCACGATACGAATTTTTCATTATCGGCAGTCGTGATAGCGTCTGTCGGAGCTAGGCAAACCAAACACTCAAACTTTTTGAAAAGCAACACAACAGTTATAACAATAGTAAACCTTTAAGTGAAAGTGGAAGTCTTTATAACATAATAAATGAAAATCCAAAATGCGAAAGTTTAATATTTTACTACCCAAAACTGGAGTCACTATCTCACGAACTGATAAAGAATGCTACAACCACGTCCGAATAGAAAGAAAATACATATGTTTGTCTCCGTACAATGAAACCAAACAAAAATATATAAAGGGACTTCGGCCTGCGAACGCCAGCTAGGCTACCTCGTGAGTCCTTGGACTGAAGTGAGCTCCCGCTCAGAGTGCTACTGTTGTGGTCCAAAAGCTGCTCCGGTAGCGTGATCTATGGAAAAAGCACAGAAGTGTAGCATCAGCACAACCGACCCCATGTGCTGGTAAGTGTCTGGCCTAACCCTGACGAAGTAGTGACGAGGCTAGACTGAGCTATCAAATAAACCTGTGTAATTCAGTATATATGTGTGCAATAAAAGGAAAGAATAGCAAAACTGAACAGTTAAAAGGGAAGGGAACATGCTATGGGTGAATACAATTCGGATATAAAAATCATCAACTTAAATAAGAACAGGACACCTCAATAATTAACAAAAACCAGGAGAAACCACCAGTTGCACGGCATCAACCTTCGTGCTTTTACTCTCATCCTCACCCCAAAGCAAACAAATACAATGCATGGCATCACCCTTCGTATTTTTCCTCACATAACTCTCATTTCATGGCACGGAATGATCCTTCATGCAAATATAATCAAATCGGAGCACGGAATGTCCCTTCATGCATAAATAGTCAAAAATGGCACGGAATGACCCTTCGTGCAAATCCAAATCAAAAATGGCACGGAATGACCCTTCATGCATCATCACTCTTCCTCACCCAAACAGCAATCACAACCAAACGGGCGAGAAAAATAAACAATAATAACAAGAAATATCCTGGCAAGGTATAATGCAATTAAACAACTAAATCCAGCAAGGGAGAAATAACAACAACTTACACATCCAGGAAATGGAAATAATCAACATACTCAAGTCATCCCGGCAAGGGATTAATCACAACTCTTTCCAATTCTTTTATTTCTTACTCAATAGAGTTTTATCATTCGAGCTAACGCTCCTAAGAATTCACAAATTCATAATTTATCCTCAACTCTTCAATTTATGTAGAATTCATTAATTAATTTGGAAGAGTCCCAAATATACCAAAAACAAGTAACAACAAAGACCCACGGTCATGCTAGACACCGGTGTATAGATACTCGTCATCATGCCTATACACCACACGCGGTCATTTAGCAAATAACGATTGCTAACACTCTAATCATATTCCCTCAAGCCAAAGTTAGATCAAACACTTACCTCGGTCCAAAGAATAGCAATCAACTCTCCAATACCGGCTTTTTCTCTAAAATTTTACTCTGAAATAATAATATCTAGGCATAATCAATTCAATGATATCAATTAGGTTTCAACAACATAATCCCATAGCCTAGAAATGAGTTTTCTAGCATTCTTCCAAAAATACCAAAATTTGACACCGGGCCCATATGGTCCAAACATTAGGATCGGACCAAAACCCAATCACCCATAACCCCACGAGTTCAAATATATAGTTTGTTTCAAGATTTGACCCGAAATTGAGGTTGAATCACCCAAAATTTTCAAAACCCTAACTGTCAAGACCCAATATCCATACCTAGTCGTTATGGTGCCTCTCGTGAAGATAAGGCCAACCAACTAACCTCAATCGTTTCTTCAACACTCATTAAACATGAATAGATAGAAATTTCAACTTAAATAACATTATAGCCTAACTCGAACCGACCGGGATATCACAAGTCACGAGCATCTAAGAGAATCTTTATTACAATTTCAATGTCTATAATACATAGAGTACAAAAATCTGGAATCAAGAAGAAGGAACTCGGTGCCGCGAACGCTGACGGTCACCGTGCTTAGCTATGATAGCAATTACCTTCGATCTGTTATTAACCTGCTACCGGGTGAACAGTACCCGTAACTGCACACGAGGTGTAGGGAGTAAAGTGAGTACATCCAACTCATTGGTAATAAAAATAAATATTGCTGAGTGGACAGAAATCACGTAAGAGCACTAAATCATGCTATAAAGTACAGTACAACCCTTTTTTAGAAATAGTAATTCTATTAAAATACTTTATAAAGTATTTGGCTCAGTTTAAAACCTCTTTTGAAACATCTCTTTCTTTCCTTATTAACAGTTAAGCACATGAATACGATATCAAGTAGTGTAAGACCGCACACAAATCAGCCCCTCGGGCACATCACTCCTTTAGCAATTTACACCAGGGTATCTAGTCAACAAGGTAAGTAATACATGTATGCCAATAATGTATGAGTGCTAAATGTCATTCCATGTAGTACAAATGAATGCAATGTAATGCACATGACGGTACACTTCGGTACCTACTGCGGCATGCAGTCCAATCCATTTAACGTCGACGGTGCTTAGTGGGGGTGTGTACAGACTCCGGAGGGGCTCCTACAGCCCAAGCGCAATATTTGATCAGTCATTGTTACCTGACCGGTCAGACATTGTTACCTGACGAATTTATATCACACAATACCATTGTTACCACTGTTCCAAGTATATATCACAGTGTCATTGTTACCACTATTTCAAGTATAACATACAGTGTCATTGTTACCATTGTTTCAAGTATAACATACAGTGTCATTATTACCACTGTTTCAAGTCACCTTATGATCATCCCAGAAAATAATATAGCAAGACCTTGGGCATTTACAAAATAAGAAGTTTTCAGGCCGAAATACATTTAAATGTCCGTTTAGTTTCCAAAGCTTAGAATTATGGCTGAATTTGCGAAACAGTATTTAAACCTTGGATCGATATCAAATAATGTGCAAGTAAATAAAAAACAATGATATCAATCTCTGAAGGATTCAAATAATTGGCAATCATCCCAAACACGGCAATCAACCCAAATCATGAAAGCATCTAATAAGTTTCAGTTAATTACGCAGTAAAATCAACAATTAGGACAGACCAAGTAACAATCCCCAATGGTGCTCTACCCCACGCTCATATGCGGCGTGCAAGTCACATCAATACAATACTATGATGTGCAAATCCGGGATTTCAAACCCTCAGGACATCACTTACAAGTATTACCCACCTCGAACCGATGAAAACTCTAGCCAGCAATGCCTATGCCCTTCCAACTGGCCTCCACGCATGTCAAATCTATCCAAAATTAGGACAAATATATCATAATATGAAAATGGGACAACACCTAATCGAAAAAAATGGAATTATAGCAAGAACTTTGAAACTAGCAAAACCCGAGCCCCGGGCCCGCTTCTCGAAAAATTACAAAATTTATATTTCTGGAATCCTCGTCTCACCACGAGTCCATACATACTAAATACACAAAAATCGGAGTCCATTTTTACCCTTTAATTCCTTGAATTTTCAGTGTTTAATCCTTATTTTTATACCATAATAACATTATTTGAGGCTACAAATTCATACTTGATGGAATCTCCTTCGAAATCTCACCAAATCACCCAAAATACCCTCTTCCCAAAGTCCAAAATATTTTTCTAACTACTGAAATTCAATAACACTGTTTCATTAAACCCTCAGCATTTTTTGCTTCTGCGGTCCCGCTACTGCTGATACGAGACCGCTTCTGCGGCCATTTGACTGCTTCTGCGGTTTTACTTAACCCATTAGGACCGCTTCTGTGGTCTTAAAGTGCTTATGTGATTGCCGCCTATACGATCCATATGACCGCTTCTGCGGTCTCCTCAATATCCCATGACCGCTTCTGCGGTTACTTACCGCATCTACGGTATCCGCTTTTGCGGAAAAGATTCTGCTTATGCGAAAAATTCCAGCCCTCTCCAGGACCATTTCTGCGACCAAATAGCCGCATCTGCAGAACCGCTCCTACGGCCCTTTTTCCGCAAATGCGGAAATAATAAAAGCCAAAATATCATATTTATTGCAAGCTTCCAAAATTTCCGTTTAACCATTTGAAATTACCCCGAGGCCCCCGGGACCTCAACCAAAAAAACCAATACATCCAACAACCTTATTTCAACTTGTTCCAATCCTCAAAACACGTCAAACAACGCTAAAACCAATAAATTACATTGGATTCAAGCCTAGTTTTTATCAAAATTTCCTAAATGCGCATTCAATCAAAAACCCGATCAAATAACGTCCGAATGACCTAAAAATTTGCAAACATATCCAAAATAACCTAACGAAGCTACTGAAACTCTCGAAATTCCATTCCGACCCTCGGATAAAAATCTCACCTTCTACACCGAACATCCAAATTTGATTCCAATCGCATACCTAAGTCACAAATTATCCCCCGAATCTAACTGAACCATCAAAACTCACATCCAATTCCTCTAACCACATAGTCAACTTCCGGTTGACTTTTCTAAAACAAGCTTTCTTCTAAGAGGCTAAGTGCCTCGTTTTCATCTAAAACCAAATCAAATAAATTCTAACACACCAAACTCTGATAACGAAACATGAAGAAGCATGAAATGAGGAAATAGAGCAGTAATAGATGAGACGACGGGTCGGGTCGTCACACTAACTCTACCCAAAACCCTTAATTTCTACTTTGAATTCATGATTTAGGGCTAGGAAATTAGTGATTAGATGAAGAAATTAGGAGAGAATAAAGTTAAGAACACTTACATAGCAAGCTTTGGAGGAAAAGGAGCTTGAGATTCGTCTATAGGATATTTGAGTGAAGAGCTCATGTGAAATAATGGCTAAATCCCGCTACTGTTATATTTTAAGACTTTGAAATTCGCTGGGCAAAAATGCCTTTCGCGTTCGTGTGAAAAGGGAGTGTTCGCGAAGGGTGGACAGGTCAACGCATCGCATTCGCGATAGGAAAGATGCAAATGCGAAGAGGAAAAAGATGGGCGGTCCAAAGAATGTTCTACGCGAACGTGAGGGGACCCACACAAACGCGTTGAGTATACTGGTCAACCTACGCGTTCGCGAACTGAAGGATGCGAACGCGAAGAAGGGACTTCTGGGGCCCTGAACTTGGCTTTCGCGATCGTGATAGAGCTGACGTGAACGCGATGGAGGAGAATATCAAAGCACTGTGAACGTGAGCCTAGGGCCGCGTTCGCGAAGAACAAAAAGTCTACAACAAAATCTGATCCTTTTCCCAAGTGTAAAAATACCCCGAACAACCTCAAGTTCACTCTCGAGCCCTTAGAGCTCCTAACCGATCACACACACTAACTCAATAATATCCTACGAACTTACTCGAGTGATCAAATCGTTAAAATAACATCAAAATCAAAGAATCAAACCCGAAAATCATCATTTTCATTTCAAACTTTTTAATTAGGTCCAAAATACGTCAAACGATGTCCGATTTTGACCAAACTTCACAAAAAGTGCTTAACACATATTTAAGACCTGTACCGGGCATCAGAACAAAAATACGAGCCCGATACCATGGTCTTTTAATCAATTTGTTCTTCCATTTTCCTTAAAAATTTCAGATAAAAATTTAACAGAAAAATTCTTTTACTCGGGTTGTAGACCTCATATTTTGACTTTGGGCACATACTCGAGGCTCTCATTTTTCTACCGACCCTCTGGGACCGTCAAATCGCGGATCTGGATCCGTTTACCAAAAGTGTTGACCGAAGACAACTTTAATCATATTAATATCAAAATTCTTTAAACTTTTTACAGATTTTATATATTTCAACATAAAAACTTCTCGGCTACGTGCTCGAACTATGCACGCAAATTGAGGCAACCATCAGTGAGGTTTTCAAGGCCACGGAAGCGCGAAAACGGGGAAAGATGATCCTTTAAGCAAAGAAGTTGGATGATGTATTATGGGCGTACCGCACAGCATTTAAAACTCCAATTAGTATATCACCATACAAGTTGGTGTTTGGAAAACCATTCCACCTTCCGGTGGAGCTTGAGCATAAAGCCCTTTGGGCATTGCTCTATTTGAATTTGGATATGGGGATCGCATGCACCAGAAGAGTCACTCAGTTACATGAACTCGAGGATTTCAGGTTCCATGCATTTGAGAATGCAAGATTGTACAAAAAAAGGATGAACTGGTGCATGATAAGCATATTCTAGATCGAAACTTCAAACCTGGAGATCTAGTGTTGTTATACAACTCGATATTAAGATTGTTTCTGGGTAAATTGAAGTCCGGATGGTCAGGACCCTTCAAATTGGTCCAAGTATTATCAAACGGAGCTATAAAAATTGAATCCAAAGATTGAACAAATAAGTTCACGGTGAATGGGCAAAGGTTGAAACATTACCTTGGAATGGTCGAAGAAAAGGGGGATAAAATGGTGATATCTTTGGATGAGCCCCAATACAAAAGCAAAGAGTAATAATGAAAGCATGTATCGTGTTGCGACGTTAAATTAGGCACTTTCTGGAAGGCAACCCATTGTTTGTTGTAAATCATCGTGTCGCGACGTTAAATTAGGCGTGAAACCCATTATTTTTATTTGTTCTTATTTTTGTAATTGATTGCGAACTGTGACAATATTGATCGATCTACTAACGTGCAGGATAAAAGTATGCGCAACAGAACGACTCGAGGTGATAAAATATCCCAGAGATAGGCAAAAGTGTGAAAAAGCAGAAAAATTCTGGAGGCCTAAATCCGCTATTACGGATGTGGTGCCGTTCAGGTTTAGTTAAATAAAAAATTCTTTTCTTTTCACTTCTGCCCTTTTACCCACTCCCAACTCCCCACTCCCCCCCTAATAAAAAAATTTAAAGAAAAACCCTCCCCCCTTCACCAAAACAAAAATAATGGCCTAAGCTCCATTCCTCACATGATTTTCAAGTAAGTAACATGATTCTACTTTCTTTTTTAGTTTTTTCTCTTAATTTTTTCCCAGCTTATTCTGTTCTATTGTAGTTGTAGGATAGTACAAGTTATGGGTCCTCTTGTCTTTGTTTCTGATTGTTAGAATATATGTTGGCATGTGGGGATAATAGATTTAGCTGGGTTGGGGAAGACATTGTTGAGTTTGTGAAGAATGGAAGTTTAATTTGGTATTTGGGTACATTGGGGGCATATGCACAGTAAGTCTTTTTTGAATTGCCACAATGTGTTTTTAGTAACAATTATGACCAATTGTGCGGGTGAAGTCTGAGTAACCATCCTTGGTTCACATATTCCGCCGATTATTGATAGTGGTGATTGTTGTGAAGGTACCATGAGATTTCAAAGAAAAGACACACGACCGGTGCCTCATCAAGTGGTCATGGAGGCTCGTCCCAAGTACGGGCACTGGCCAGTTGAGCTTAGTTTGATCGTACCAGATTGTCTCCAGAGCTGCCCAAGATCATTTCAGTTCAAAGGCTATTAGAAAGTCTATACCAAAAAGGGGAGTTAACAGGGTATCCCTCCTGAGTGCCCTAATATGTATAGGGTATTGATCAGGCGCAGGCTGGGCATCTTCTTCGAAGAGCCGCATGAGGGTAACTTGATGCTTGTTAGGGAATTCTACGCAAACGGCTCTGAACATGAGGAGCACATCTGCATTGTACGACAAAAGAGGGTGAATGCCTTGATAGAAGCTATCAAAATAGTGTATCGATTGCCTCTAGTCAATTGGTGGTATATAACTATGATACTTACCAGCGAGTACCAACAAATTGGCACATGTTTTTCAAAACTATCTAAGTACCAGACAAAGAGGTAGTGTGGGTTATGTCGGGATCGAAGTTGCACTCAGCCTCACTCACCTTTGAAGGAAAGTGTTGGTTGTACATCATCAATAGTCCACTGATATCGTCCCTCAATGCCACTTAGGTAAATGGTCTGAGAGCTACCTTGATCTGGTGCTTGGTAAATGTCCACTATTTTGATGTGGCCAAGGTTATTCAATCTGAGATATTCATCTGTTCAATGCTGAAAAGGTATGGATTCTTCTTCTCCATGGTAACTAGATTTTGCCGGGCCACAAGGGTGCCAGAAACCCCAATATGGATGGCAATATGAAGAAAGGAGGAAAGTTCTGGGCAGACAAAGTGACATTGGGAAGGATACGGTAGTACCTGGTACAGCTGATAGTGATGATTATGAGTCGTCATAGGAGAGGGATGAAGAGAAGGAGGAAGTTGGGCCATTCACCCCCACAGGAACAAGTTGTTGAAGGACCATCTGCAGTCAGACAGAGTACGTGGATGACAACTTTAGAACAGTAAATGGTAGGGTTTCTCACTTCTGTCACGGAAGCTGGCTCCGTGCACTGGGGAGGGCGTGTCATCTCGACCCCGGTATTGTCTCTGATCAAGACTGATATTCCAGGGAAGTTCTTTTACCTCGCACTACTTCATTTTGTATGCCATGGGGACATGCCATCTTTTTAAGTGTGGGTGGGGGATATTTTATTTATATGTTATATGTAGAATAGTTTCTTAGTTTATATACATAAATCATTTTAGACTTACCCCAACAATTGATATCATTTGACGGGTTTCTTGATGGACCAAAGTTGAAGAAAACAAATTTAAAAAACAAAAAGATTTTCTTTTGTAGTAGTGTATCAATTTTCCCTTGTTTTTTCTTTAAGCTACAGTTCTTTTCCAATGGTTTTATTTGCACCGGGTGTAGTTAATTTTTTATTGTTAGTTAGGAACTTGTGGGCTATGGGCAGAAATAGAAATATGATCTCTTAACATCATAATTCCTTGAATATAGCGGGTACTTTAGTATGACTCTTAAGCTCAGTTGTCGTTACTTGTAAGAATGTCTTAAACTGTATGATCTTAATTTGTCTTAAGTACCATGATCAGAGTGTTTGATGACCTAATATGGAGTGATTCATGTGCCATGTATGTGTGAGGCTTGTTGTATTCTGTGCATGATATTTGATGCCTAGAAATTGCCCCGTGTGTCTGCAAAGCAAAATAGTAGTCTTGTTTAGTATGGGTATGGAGTGACTCTTGTTCCATGTATGTGTGAGGCTTAATTTCTACTTTGAATTCATAATTTAGGGATAGGAAATTAGTGATTAGATGAAGAAATTAGGAGAGAATAAAGTTAAGAACACTTACATAGCAAGCTATGGAGGAAATGGATCTTGAGATTCGTCTATAGGATGTTTGAGTGAAGAGCTCATGTGAAATAATGGCTAAATCCCGCTACTGTTATGTTTTAATACTTTGGAATTCGCTAGGCAAAAATGCCTTTCGCGTTCGTGTGAAAAGGGACGTGTTCGCGAAGGGTGGATAAGTCAAGGCATCGCATTTGCGATGGGAAAGATGCAAATGCGAAGAGGAAGAAGATGGGCGGTCCAAAGAATGTACTACGTGAACGTGAGGGGACCCATACAAACGCGTTGAGTAGACTGGTCAACCTACGCGTTCGCGAACTGAAGGATGCGAACGCGAAGAAGGGACTTCTGGGGCCCTGAACTTGGCTTTCGCGATCGTGATAGAGATGACGCGAATGCGATGGAGGAGAATATCAAATCAATGTGAACGCGAGCCTAGGGCCGCGTTCGCGAAGAACAAAAAGTCTACAACAAAATCTCATCCTTTTCCCAAGTGTAAAAATACCCCGAACCACCTCCAGTTCACTCCCGAGCCCTCAGAGCTCCTAACCGATCACACACACTAACTCAATAATATCCTACGAACTTACTCGAGTGATAAAATCGCTAAAATAACATCAAAATCAAAGAATCAAACCCGAAAATCATCATTTTCATTTCAAACTTTTTAAATCTCTAACGTTAGATAATTAGGTCAAAAATACGTCAAACGATGTCCGATTTTGACCAAACATCACAGAAAGTGCTTAACACATATTTAAAACCTGTACCGGGCATCAGAACTAAAATACGAGCCCGATACCATGGTCTTTTAATCAATTTTTACTTCCATTTTCCTTAAAATTTTTAGAAAAAAATTTAATAGAAAAATACTTTTACTCGGGTTCTAGACCTCATATTTTGACTCTGGGCACATGCTCAAGGCCCTCATTTTTCTACCGACCCTCCGGGATAGTCAAATTACGGATCCGGGTCCGTTTACCAAAAGTGCTGACCGAAGTCAACTTTAATCATATTAATATCAAAATTCTTTAAATTTTTTACAGATTTTATATATTTCAACATAAAAAATTCTTGGATACGCGCCCGAACTATACACACAAATCGAGGCAACCACCAGTGAGGTTTTCAAGGCCACGGAAGCGCGAAAAAGGGGAAAATCCGGTGATGACCCTTTGGGCAAAGAAGCTGGATGATGTATTATGGGCGTACCGCACAGCATTTAAAACTCCAATTAGTATATCACCATACAAGTTGGTGTTTGGAAAAGCATTCCACCTTCCGGTGGAGCTTGAGCATAAAGCCCTTTGGGCATTGTGCTAGTTGAATTTGGATATGGAGACCACAGGCACCAGTAGAGTCACTCAGTTACATGAACACGGGGATTTCTGGTTCCATGCATTTGAGAATGCAAGATTGTACAAAAAAAGGATGAAACTGGTGCATGATAAGCATATTCTAGATCGAAACTTCAAACCTGGAGATCTAGTGTTGTTATACAACTCGATATTAAGATTGTTTGTGGGTAAATTGAAGTCCGGATGGTCAGGACCCTTCAAAGTGGTCCAAGTGTTATCAAGTGGAGCTGTAAAAATTAAATCCAAAGATTGAACAAATAAGTTCACGGTGAATGGGCAAAGGTTGAAACATTACCTTGGAATGGTCGAAGAAAAGGGGGATAAAATGGTGATATCTTTGGTAGAGCCCCAATACACAAGTAAAAAGTAATAATGAAAGCATGCATCATGCTGCAATGTTAAATTAGGCACTTCCTGGAAGGCAACCCATTGTTTGTTGTAAATCATCGTGTCGCGACGTTAAATTAGGCGTGAAACCCATTATTTTTATTTGTTCTTATTTTTGTAATTGATTGTGAACGGTGACAATATTGATCGATCTACTAACGTGCATGATAAAAGTATGCGCAATAGAACGACTCGAGGTGATAAAATATCCTAGAGATAGGTAAAAGTGTGAAAAGGCAAAAAGATTCCGGAGGCCTAAATCCGCTATTGCGGATGTGGTGTCGTTCAGGTTTAGTTAAATAAAAATTCTTTTCTTTTCTCTTCTGCCCTTTTACCCACTCCCCACTCCCCAATCCCCCCCTAATAAAAAAATTAAAAGAAAAACCCTCCCCCTTCACCAAAACAAAAATAACGGCCTAAGATCCATTCCTCACAAGATTTTCAAGTAAGTAACATGATTCTACTTTCTTTTTTAGTTTTTTCTCTCAATTTTTTCCTAGCTTGTTCTGTTCTATTGTAGTTGTAGGATAGTACAAGTTATGGGTCCTCTTGTCTTTATTTCTGATTGTTAGAATATATGTTGGCATGTGGGGATAATAGATTTAGCTGGGTTGGGGAAGACATTGTTGAGTTTGTGAAGAATGGAAGTTTAATTTGGTATTTGGGTACATTGGGGGGAATATGCACAGTAAGTGTGTTTTGAATTGCCACAATGTGTTTTTAGTATCAATTGTGACCAATTGTGCGGGTGAAGTCTGAGTAACCATCCTTGGTTCACATATTCCGCCGATTATTGATAGTGGTGATTGTTGTGTAGGTACCATGAGATCTTCAAAGAAGGGACACACTACCAGTGCCTCATCAAGTGGTCATGGGGGCTCGTCTTAAGTACGGGCACTGGCCATTTGAGCTCAGTTTGATCGTACCAGATTGTCTCCAGAGCTGCCCAAAATCGTTTCAGTTCAAAGGCTATTAGAAAGTCTATACCGAAAAGGGGAGTTAACAGGGTATCCCTCCTGAGTGGCCTAATATGTATAGGGAGTTGATCAGGCGCAGGCTAGGCATCTTCTTCGAAGAGTCGCATGAGGGTAACTTGATGCTTGTCAGGGAATTCTACGCAAACTACTCTGAACATGAGGAGCACATCTGCATTGTACGACAAAAGAGGGTGAATGCCTTGATAGAAGCTATCAGAATAGTGTATCGATTGCCTCTAGTCAATTGATGGTATATTACTATGATATTTACCGGCGAGTACCAACAAATTGGCATATGTTTTTCAAAATTATCTGAGTACCAGACAAAGAGGTAGTGTGGGTTATGTCGGGATCGAAGTTGCACTCAGCCTAACTCACCTTTGAAGGAAAGTGTTGGTTGTACATCATCAATAGTCCACTGATGTCGTCCCTCAACGCCACTTAGGTAAATGGTCTAAGAGCTACCTTGATCTGGTGCTTGGTAAATGTCCATTATTTTGATGTGGCCAAGGTTATTCAATCTGAGATATTCATCTGTTCAACACTGAAGAGGTATGGGTTCTTCTTCTCCCTGGTAACTAGATTTTGTCGGGCCACAAGGGTGCCAGAAACCCCAATATGGATGGCAAGGTGAAGAAATGAGGAAAGTTCTGGGCAGACAAAGTGACATTGGGAAGGATACGGTAGTACCTGGTACAGCTGATAGTGATGATTCAGAGTCGTCATAGGAGAGGGATGAAGAGCAGGAGGAAGTTGGGCCATTCACCCCCACAGGAACAAGTTGTTGAAGGACCATCTGCAGTCAGACAGAGTACGTGGATGACAACCTTAGAACAGTAAATGGCAGGGTTTCTCACTTCTGTCACGGAAGCTAGCTCCGTGCACTAGGGAGGGCGTGTCATCTCGACCCCGGTACTATCTCTGATCAAGACTGATCTTCCAGGAAGTTCTTTTACCTCGCACTACTTCATTTTGTATGCCATGGGGACATGCCATCTTTTTAAGTGTGGGTGGGGGATATTTTATTTATATGTTATATGTAGGATAGTTTCTTAGTTTATTTACATAAATTATTTTAGACTTACCCCAACAATTGATATCATTCGACGGGTTTCTTGATGGACCAAAGTTGAAGAAAACAAATTTAAAAAACAAAAAGATTTTCTTTTGTAGTAGTGTATCAATTTCCCCTTGCTTTTTCTTTAAGCTACGGTTCTTTTCTAATAATTTCATTTGCACCGGGTGTAGTTAATTTTTTATTGTTAATTAGGAACTTGTGGGCTATGAGCGGAAATAGAAATATGATCTCTTAATATCGTAATTCCTTGAATATAGCGGGTACTTTAGTATGACTCTTAAGCTCAGTTGTCGGTACTTGTAAGAATGTCTTAAACTGTATGTTCTTAATTTGTCTTAAGTACCATGATCAGAGTGTTTGATGACCCAATATGGAGTGATTCATGTTCCATGTATGTGTGAGGCTTGTTGTATTCTGTGCACCATATTTGATGCCTAGAAATTGTCCCGTGTGTCTGCAAAGCAAAATAGTAGTCTTGTTTAGTATGGGTATGGATTGATTCATGTTCCATGTATGTGTGAGGCTTGTTGTATTCTGTGCACGATATTTGATGCCTAGAACTTGCCCCCGTGTGTCTGCAAAGCAAAATAGTAGTCTTGTTTAGTATGGGATGTGATATAGGCATTCTTTTGTTGAATCATGTCTCTCTCTCTCTCTCTCTCTCTCTCTCTCTCTCTATATATATATATATATATATATATATATATATATATATATATATATATATATATATATATATATATATATATATATATTCCACCCACCTATTTGTTACGTATCGTAGTAAACCATGTTGAGCATGTAATCATGTTTCTTTGACAACCACATTACAAGTTTTATCCCTTGTTTGAATTGACTGTCTATGTGAACTTGTTAACCTCTTATGAGCATTTTAATAGTTATGAACTTTGTAAAAGTGAAAGTGTAGGGTGATTGGTTAGGCTTTTGAGTGTAACTAATGAAATAATGAGAAAGGTGCATTGTTTTGATAAAGTAAGAGCCACTTGAATTGGAAAAAAATAGTTGGAATTTTGTGAAAAATATTCCTTGATAACCGGTGGCTCTTGATGTGATTGTGTTTAAAGAAGAATGGAGCTAATATATAGTGATGTGAAGGTGGAGTTATTGTTGGACATAATTGTGGAGTTCTGAATGTTAAAGTATATATATTAAAGTGTTTATGGAGGTGTAGTCACTCTTATATCTAAATGTATCATACTCGTCCCGCAGCCTACATTACAACCAAATAATGTCCTACTTGATTCTAGACTAAATGAGCTCGATTAGTAGAGTAGCACACTACGGGCAAGAATATGGTGCATCTTTTTTGGCATATGAAAGTCATTTTTTACTGGGAGTGAATTCTGTTTATTTTGAAGTTCCTCAATGTACGTGCACTTTATTGATTATGGAATGAGTCTCTTTTGTTGTGAGCAGTCACTTGATCCATGAAGAAGAGGTAAGTCTTGAACTTTGAGTTAGAATAAGTAAGCCAGTTAAGAATATTGCATGGCTCGCGGGAGTCAACTCTTGAGGTCTATATGTCATACTAATGCACTCGGATCTATGTGGAATATTCTTGGTGAGACAAGTTAGGATAGTTGCTCAGGGAAGTTAGGCCTCTGTATGGGGTGTTGATAGTAGGCTATAATTATGCAATTTAGATACTATTTACACTCTAATTTAGCCTCACTTTATCAATGTTTGAATGTTAGATGATAACAAAATGCTCTAATTAAGAGTTCTATGATTTGCATGAGCCAGTCCGAGCTAGGAGGAAGCTAAAGAATGTTTTGGAGTTAATATGAAGCGTGGAAGGCCAATTGGAGGTTAGCACGGTTGGAAAGGAGAAAGAAAAGCAAGTGCCGAAGTCCCCTCCAGGTGCGTGGCCGCGGATTTACCGCGCATTGGCCACGCACTAAGGCAGTGCACTAGGCAAAATCCGCAATCAGATCCGCGGCCGCAGACGAGCTGACTGAAGCCAATAACCTAGGGGCAATTATGTAATTTATAAGGTGACTAACCTAAACCTATATGAAGCCTAATTTTCCCAGAAGAGAAATATAGTTATTTTTAGAGAGATTTTGGAGGCAAGAACACGAGAGGAAGACAGCGAATTTCCTTAAGAGTTTTCATCTTCTTCTTCTTAATTCCTTTGTTAATTATGACTTTCTATAGCGAATTTTTATCTATTAGCATGAGTAGCTAAACCTGCCATCTAGGGTTGATGGAACCAATTATTGGATAAAGTCTTGATTTTGTTTTGATATGATTAAGCTATTTTTACTTTATGATTGTTCAACTACGTGTTGTCTTGTGATTAATTAAAAGGGCTCTCGATCGATCGTGTCTAGTTATTTTGTGTTGCTTGAGAAAGAACACATGGTTAGATTGTTTTTGAACAACAACACTTTTGGATAAATTAAAAGATTAATTACTTGAATTTGAAAGCAGGGTTAGAGATAACAAAGTTTTGGTGGGATAATTCTGAGTTGCATAAATTGTTAACTAGAGTAGTTCGAGAGAATGCTTCTAGTAAACTATCGTAATTGTAACTGGAAAACATCAGCTCTAGAGTTGAAGTTTGCCAATTATAAAATAAAACTCCAGCTAGAGCTGAAGTTTTCTAGTTAGAAAATAAAAACTTCAGCTCTAGAGCTGAAGTTTTTGTTTAGTAACCCAGAAACTTCAGCTCTAGTTATAAAATAAAAACTTCAACTCTAGTAACACATAAACTTCAGCTCTAGAGCTGAAGTTTCTCAGTTATAAAACGAAGCTAAAGTTTTTTAAAAAGTGGGTACGGATGCAAACAAAAAGACAAAGCGGCTACAGGTTAAAGAGGGGCGCCGAAATAGGGCGCCCCGTGCAATTTTTACGTTGGCTTTGTGTTGCATACTTTGTAATTGGGCCGTATATAACAAAAGAGGTCAACCCGGATCAGACAATCGGGTCATATTTCTCTTATTCCAATTCTAGAAAGATCTTTTACTCTCTGTATCTCTCTCACACAAACCCTACCCTAATTCTCAAATCCCGATCAATCTTTGCTTGTTTTCATATTTTAGTAATTTATTTATGATACATTTATTTAAATATTTATATCAATTACAAAAAATCTTGAATACGCCACTGTTTCAACCGCAAGTATACCAACATGATTGAAAGAAGGGAATGATCTACGAGTGTTAATGTTTAAACCTCAAACATTCTGTTATAAATATAGAAGGTGTTTGGATGGGCTTAAAAGCTGGTCAAGCACTTTTTTATTTTTTGGAGTGTTTTGATAACAAAAAAAGTTAAAAAGTGCTTAAAAAACCAAAACCAACAAGTTGGCTAACCCCAACTTTTTTATTTTGGCTTAATAGCCATTTTAGTTTGACCAATAAAATTACTCTCTTGCCCTTATAAGTTTTTATAATACCAAAAATACCCTCTTCTTTCCTCTTCATCTTCATTTTTATAATACCAAAGTTTTTATATTTTATCTTTTTAATAAGAAAAAGTGCTTACCACCACTTGTTTGTCAAACACTTCAACAGCTTTTTTTAAGTTTCAGCACTTTTATCCAAACATGTAACTGCTTATTTATAAAATAAGCTCTAGCATTTAAAAGCTGCTTTTAAGCACTTGTGCTTAAAACCCACTTTTTTGAGTCAATTCAAACGGGCTCATACTTTAGACATTAAACAAGCAGAAATTCAAAAATAGCCACATTTATAAGTGGTCGTTCAAAAATAGCTCTGTCTCAAAAGTAATCGAAATTTAGCCACTTGTAAAGATAAATCTGAGCGAAAATACTGTTCAAAATCCGAAAAATATTCGAGTATATTATGCTGGAGTTCCAGCATAAGTATATTTGAACTCCAACGTATTATACTGGAGTTCCAGGATAAGTATGCTGGAACTCAGCACAATATGATGGAGTACCAGCATAAGTACACCAGAACTCCAGCATAATATACTGGAGTTCCATAAAGTATACCTGTCCAGTATAATATGCTGAAAGTTCATACACAAGTGCTCGAATCTCCAGTATATTATGTTGGAACTTTCCGTGTGTTGGAGTTCCAGCATAATATGTCGGAAATTCATACACAGGTGCACTGACCTCCAGTATATTATGCTGGACCGGTCTATGTTGTAGCAAAATAGTGGCTATTTTTTATTGACTTGATAAATGCTGGCTATTTTTTAATGACCAGTCCGAAAACTGGCTAGACCGTGCTATTTTCACTTCCGTATTGCCAACGTGAGTTTTATCTCAACAATTTTGTTACTAATAGCATCGGTGGGTCAATTGGTTTTTTGGCTCTTTACAAACTTATTTTTAGTTTTTTAACACACATGAGAAATTTTATTTTACAAGTAAGAGATCTCTCTTTTACGTATAAAGATCTAAAAAGGTACATTTTTTTTTTATAAAAATTCAAAATTATAAAAAAAAAATATAGTGTACAAATAGCATCGGTTTAAAAGGAAATCAAAAATCCACACAAACAAATTGAGCATATAGCTAATTAGTTTGAGTTAAGGTGGTTGTAGTGCTGAAGCATGTAGTAAAAGAATGTGAGAAACGTGTGGAAATGAAAAAATTAATAATAAGTGGTCAATACATATAGCTTATGCATAAACAGCACAAACTTCTAAAATTTACCTATAAAATGACTAAAGTGTGAGAGTAAAACTGTATACTATAGACATAGGCAGCATGTGTAAACATGTTATGTCTAACTTGTTTCGCTATATTAAGCGTATTGAGACAAGACTGGTGTTGTTTGAGACAAGACAATCAGGGATTTGCCTGACGACACTAAAAAAAATAGAAATTAGTGATAGACAAATTGTGCAGCTAAATAGAAAATATTCATTGCTAATCCTATTAAATGGCGGATTAATAACAGAATATCATAAAATATGTTTGTTATAAGCAATTTAACGACAAATTAGCAATAAAGTTCACGGTTAATTTTGATTATTTTTTTTATAATGCGAGTTAGCTCATCTGGTGCTAGTCACAATCTTCAATTTGGATCGTGATATATATAGTATGCCTCTACAAGTTATGTACTAAGCTTTTTTGGCTCCTCTTTGCCCGCCTAACGTATCAGCTCGGCTTTCTAGAAGCTCTTTAGAAGAGAAGACAATTCATGCTTAATCACAAATATTGTTTCTATTGAAGTGTTAGGGAGTATGAGTCAATCGTTGAATTTAGTACAGTGACCTACAGTGAACTGAGTTATCTCTATTAAACAAATTTTGGGTCACAGCCCCAAGTCCCAACACATAATCTTTGTACTTCTATGAGGATTAAGTGTTGAAATTGGCAAATAAGTTTCTCCCACATCGGTGGCTAGAAGATTTTTGGTGTCATGTATCTTCTCTCTTTAGTATTATTTCACTTGTATTTTGGAGTGGAATAAAATATTGGTTGTATCCAAGGAGTAGGCAAAATTAACAGAACCTCGTAAATTCTGGTATTCCTTTTATTGTTGCTTTATTGTCTTATTTATTATTTAATGGCTGCCATAATTTTTGGTATAATAATTGTAACTCATTCACACCGTATACATTTGGCTTCCGCAACATTAAGTTCGTGAATTGCTGAGTTTTTAGCATGGGAGATGTTATACTCTGCTATGTGATGCATAGCTTTTCAATTTTTCCTCAATTAGCTAGTGAAAATTTAAGGAAATTTAACACATGGACAAGCGGTAAAATTGCGGAATGGACCTTCATGTTCCAAATTCAGCAGAATTTCACGTATGTTGCTTTCTAGTTTTTGGTTGGATAAAAATGGTACAAAGTATTTTTCTTATGTGTAGTTTGAAGGCCCAAGAATCAAGATTTTGAAGACTGTGAACAACTCTGAAATTCTTGAGCTCTTCTTTGTGATTCCTCATAGCTCTTGAAATTCAAAAAGGTTTAGTGGATAGGAAGCAATTTGATAAAGTAGACTAATAGAAGGACAATTAGGATGAAACTGAAACAATCTACTCTGAATTTCATTCAACATCAAAAAAGAAAAGTTTTATTACATGATATCTGCAAACTAATTTACTCTATAATTTGATATGTGCATCAGAATCTATAGACACATATATGCTTCAAGATCATCAGAGGCTAACAGCCCAATATCTTCATCATTTGATCATTGTGAGTGGTATATACCTCAAATTCTTTACAATGAAATCCACTCATTAGCTTTTGATGATCTTCAAGCAGAAACCGTCTTGTTAGCAGCAATTCTAAAGTTAGACATATTGAGCTGAACTAATGCTGCTCAGATTAGACTTGAACTTTTTCCTGTCAAATCAAGCAACTTTTGATCAATTTTCAGCTCCAATATTAGACTTTTCCATCAGTTTTCGGTTTATTTTCATTGTTGTGGAAGATTTGGTGACAGAGTTTGTGCCTTTAGAAGGAGCTGAAGAAGGAGAAGGCAATTTCTTGGGCAGCATTTGTTCCCAAGTAGAAGCCATAGGAGGCAATCTTGATCCTTCTGAAACAACAATGCAAAAAAGCAGAACAAAGATCAGACAATGCCTACAAGAACCTGACATTTTGAAAATTCAATAAGATTTTAATTTGTTCAGAGACAAAGACTGTTTGAAGACTGTTTAAAGACTTGAGCTTTACATTGGGTTTTTGATAGTTTGTGTAAGGAGACATGTTGAGGAATGTAAGAAGGTTGCCAACTAGTTTGTTAGAGTAAAGTTGAATCAATGGCAGACAACATTGAATTTAAGAATTGTGTAATGTTTCTGCAGCTAATGTTGTTGCTCTTGTTTTCTAATACTAGTAGGAATAAAAAAGGACATAAGATAATTTAAAGAGGAAGTTATGGAATGTTGTTTGCTACTGTGGTCCCAGATATGTTCAAGATTAGTGTTTTATATTAGGTGACAATGAGGAAACAAATCTTTGTTAGCAGCCTGTTTAACGTAAAAAATATTCAGAAATGCCACTTAGATAATAAGTGAATAATCAAATGATTATTCAAACAACATTCAAGACATTAATTTGCTTTGATCCAACTGTGTCAAACGAATATCAATGACAATTTGTGTATGTTTTGAGTTCAAAACAAAACAAACACAAAATAAGACAAAAAAAAGACAATCTGGTGCACAAAGCATCCTGCATTCACACAATGCCCATAGAATGATCACACTCTAAAGCCAAAGGGGTGTGATATAGACAACCAACATAGTGCCTATATTGCTCGGACTCTCCCAAAATAACGTATCGGATCCTCCAAAAATAATATATTTTTGGAGAATCCGATAAGGGTGCAACATCATTCTGGAGAGTGCGCAACATAGCATAGTGCAAGCATCAGTAGTTGCTTCTACGACTCGAGCCCGTGACTTATGCTCCAAGACTCTCATTATTTTTACTCCAACTCAAAAATAACAACAACAACAACAATAACAACAAAATCACACTTAGTGGGGTCTGGAGAGAGTAGTCGGTACGCAGACTTTACCCTACCCTGGAGAGAGTGGCTGTTTCCAAATAGACCACTGGATCCTTCCCTTCAAAAAATTTCCACCTTACTCTTGGGGAGACTCGAACTCACAACCTCTTAATTGGAAGTAAGGATTACTTACCATCAGAGCAACTCAAAAATAACTAAAAGAAAAAAAAAATCAATGACAAAGCATGTGCTAATAGAAAAATAGTAGTAAGAAACATTATAAGCTCAGCCACTAAAATTTAGAGCAGATTCTTGAACTTCAATCATGCAAACATGAGGCGTGTGCATTTAAATTATTCATAGGATAGCTAAGAAGACAGACAATCTTTATAAGAAAAAGACCAACATTTTATAAATAAATTAAACCCCAAAAGAAGCATATGCAACACTTTTGTACACTTTGCAGCCAACAAAGGGAATTATTAAACAAGCATCAAAGATAATGACAGTCAGTAGTGTACGTGCGGTTCAATCATACTTCAAACACAAAAAGTGTTCTTTTTTTTAGAGCAACCCTTTGTTTCTGCATAAGGCAATTGTATTTTTTGTATAATTATAAAAATTCTAACTCTTTGATTTCATCATAGGACAGCTCCTTGTTGAAGAATTATAATACTTGTATACTTGGTTCCACGAACTTCCTCCTTTTTGTTGAACAATATTTCTCTATTTTCATGATCAGGCATTAGGGTTGTGTGTGTGTGTGTGTTTTTTTTTTTTTTTGTGTGTAAAAGCTCTTACTTTTGCAGTGTCATGTCTAGGATTACAAATTTTTTATCATATTTCATTACCATAAATGTGAAATCCAATCATCTTTTAATCACTGCTAATTTAGAGTTGTTGTTCTCTATATCTTGTTTCATTTCTCCAATGCTGGAGAAAATAGATTTCCGTAATAAACTGGTAGCCAACTTCCAACTAAATCTCAGAAGATTTAAAAAAAATGGGGCCTTCAAACAATGGATGGCTCACTGGTGGCAATCCGAGAAGTCCATAATTAACATAAGCGGTATAAGTTTATAAGCGCGTTCAAAAATAATATCTATACAAAATTTACTTTACTTTAGCCATAATTTATATATATACATAGTATTATTTTTTGACAAAAAAAGTTCAATTGAATCCACTTCTCACCTGTCCGCCCCGCTTGTCATGTAGGTAGTGGGGTGGAGGTTTGGAATATTCTAGGAATTTTTCTCAGAATAGAAACTCTTAGTGGACATTTGGACATAAGAATTGTAAAATGAAAAAAAAATGAAAAAAAATTTCGAGCGAAAATGGTATTTGAAAATTAGAGTTTGTATTTGGAAAAAATATAATTTGGGGTTGTTTTTGAAGTTTTGTGAGTGATCTGAGTGAAAATTTTCAAAAATAGATTTTTGGAGTTTTTTAAATTTACAAATAATTCCAAAATGCATCTTAAGTGAAAATTGAAAATTATATGAACAAACACCGATTTTAAAAAAAAGTGAAAAATTATTCGACAAAAAAAGAAAAAATTTCTTATGTCCAAACGGGCTCTATTAAAGGAAGCAGAACCAAGACCTCTATTAAAGGAATTCAAAAAATGCAAGAATGAGGATGCAAATTAAAGTAATTTTTGAATTATCATTTGCCGCTATTTCATCCTTTAAATACGTAACGATATTCAACAATTTATACTCGCTAATAAATAATTAATTGTACTAATTCACACATATATTCTTCTCTCGCATAAATCCATACTAGTTGAAATGAAAAAACATTCGTATTTGTTGTCTACACAAGGAAGAGGTTATGTTGCCTCGAGATAGAAGTTGAGTAAAATGTGGAAGAAATTAAGGGGGCGGGTAGAATGGAGTTAAATAATTGTGAGGCGTTTTCCGAGACAGTGAGTTGGAAGGAGGTGAAAATTTGCACCATTTCTGAAATGGGGGGGCCAAAATATAAAGGCAGAATAGTGGTCAATGCTAATCTAACTTATAAAAGCAGGAACGATACAATTACTCACAAAAATAAAATTATTTATTTTTATCTATTCATTTATTTTTTTACCCATAAAATTAATTACATTTTCTACCCATAATAGTTTTTGTGGGAAATTTTTATTTTTTCTCCAATTCTTTTTTATTCTATACTTCTTTTCTTTCTTTCGTTTTTCCTTTTCCCTTTCTTTTTCTCGTTTTCTATTTTCTTTCTTTTTTTATTTTCTAATTCATTTAACTTCTTTTTTTTTATATTCTTTTTCTCTTCGTAATCTTATTTCATTTATTGTTTTCGCTATTTTATCTTTTTTTTATACAAATAGAAAAATTAACTGATATAGTAAATATTTGTTCACCTTTTTTTTTTAATATAACTAGGACAATATATCATTTGTTTTTTTTTCTTATTTTTTAAATCAATTATTAAACTTAAATAATATCAGTTGTCACTTGATTTAACTGAGTATCACACTGACTGTTGCTAAGCACCATAAATTACAAAATCAGATTCTAAGAATCAACACGTGATTGGCATGCAAACCTTGATCTGCTTCCCTACAAATATCAGTACACACTCTACCATTAATAGTAATATAGTCGATTATAGAGCAAGAAAACATAATCTACGGCAAATAAATCTCCATATATACTAGTTAGAATAAAAATGATAATAAAATATTAAAAAATACAATAAAAGTATAAGTAGCAAAAAAAACTTGTAGTACCATGTGATTCCAATATCGTATATATGTATACCAATAGAGCAAATGATTTCTCTAGAATATTTTTACAACTATCTGTGACTATACTACTGTACAAAAACATTAAAGGACACAATAAAAGTATGAGAAAATTACATGCCCGTATTTCAAGCTAAATATTCGCAAAATAACTTGCTCATTTCGTATACTAACATTGTATATAGTTGTATGGGATTGTTCCAACAATTGCATATAATTAAAAAATACATAATACACATAATTTATGTCCATCGATACACAAAAATTCGGTACTGCAAATCATGTTCATATAAATAATTTCATAATAGAACTCACTTAAAATGCAGCTAAAACAATCAAAACAATGTTCAAACTACCATATGACACCAATATGACATATAATTACACCAACATGGTATACACTTTCACTGGTTAATTTTCGACAACTATATGACTATACTACTCTTACATAACACACATGCATAAAGAGAAAAATAAATAAATAGTGTACCACATATTAATATAATAAAGTATTTCAAGATATTGTACTGTATTACTATTATTGAAAAAAAATTAAATATTGTACAATTAAATACAGCTAATACAACCAAAAGATGACTCAACTAGCATATGATATCAATATAGTATATAGCTATACTAATAGAGTATATAGTTGGAATGAATTTTATACTATAATGGTATGTTTGTATACTATTTGCGTATACAATACAAATTCATCTTCTTCCCTGGTTTAACTATATTTCAACCCAAATTTCTAAAATCTACTACAAAATCTCCACCAAACTGATTAAAACTTTAGCTACAACCTCCTTAGGCCCCACTGAATGGGATTATACTAGGTTGTTGTTGTTGTTGTTGTTGTTTAGCTACAACCACCAATCAACTTTCCAAACAAACACATATAGAATAGGATCAAAACAACTAAAAACTCAAACAAAACAACTTATGAGTTTCAAACTTCGATATCTTTCAATGGTGGATTTAAATTTTTGTACAATAAATCTCCAAAAACTTGCATCAAATGTACAATCTACACATCAAAGAACAATAACTAACGAATTTCAACAGTAAAACACTATAAAAAATCAGATCTAGCATTTTGAACTCATCATATGGAGTTTCATTTTTTTTTTTCCAAATTTGATATTACATCCATTATTTTTATGTGATAATGACTAATAATCAGTTGAAAAGAAGATTATCACAGTGTAGCTAGTACTCATGGCAACATCGATGGAGGTTTATGATGGTATTTATATGAATGTGAATCTTTCAATGGGAAGGAAAGAATATCGTATGGTCAAACGAAACAAGGGATGGGTAGGTTGGTAATTAGTTTTAGTTAGAAGTGTATATATTATAATAAGTTTAACAATGAATAAAAACAGATAAATACTTTGATTTTAAAAGGTAGCTTGGGTAGTTTTCTCCTAATAAAATGGATCATCAAAGGCTTCAAATCAGGAGCGGCTCAACACTATTGGAGGCCTAAAGCCAAACTAGCATAAGAGGCCTTTAACAATTTTTTCAAAAAAAAAAAAGGAACATACTATATACTATAATTTATTTAAAATCTATTTTTCTAGCTTTTTGAGATGCAAAATTATGAATAATTATTTTAATATAAATTTCTTCTAATAATTCTTTTTCAATCGGTACTATAGATAATCCATTTGATCTTTCTTGGCCATGGTTGATTTTAAGTAAGATTTTAATCTGATTCATTAACTTGACGTAAAAATAAATATGTGTTGCTTTCACAATATACTTCTCGGTTCTCGCATGCTTTAGCTTGATAGACGAAAAATACAAAACAATAGGATCTCTTGGAGGCACAAATAAAAAATATAATAGTAGTAACGTTTGATTGAGAACATAGAAACTTTAAAAAAAATTATGAAAATCAAGAAAGAAAGTGGAAAGATTTACGTAAATAATATTTAATGAGGAAAAGACATAATCACTTGATTCCTTTCATAAATTTTGCATTTACATGTTAGGGGCTTAATTTTAAAGAATATAGATATTTTTCTTTTCAGTTTTTACCAAGATATATAATAAGATTAAAAATACTTAATTAAAAAATAAATTATAGGTGTAAAAAATTGGGCTCCCTAAAGTTGGGGGCCCAAAGCCTGGGCTTCAGAGGCTTTACCCAAAAGTCGGCACTGCTTCAAATAAGTTATTAAGAAAATAATAATAGCTGGCTGCACCTTTTTTTGTTCTCCCACTCTTTTTTGTTATAATAAAGTCCACACCAAAAATCTTATAATTGGAAGTTCGATAGAACTTTTTTACTATTAAACCGTAAATTAATTTTTGTTTCTTGCATTAGATAAATGAATTACTGAAAAATGACTAAATTAGATAAACATTTTTCCTATCAAGTAAAACATTTTAGGCATAATGATTAATAATTAATTATCTCTTCCATATTAAAATATATGTTATGATGATCCTCAGAAACAGGCAGCCAAAAGAGTAACTAGAACAATAAGAAACAACAAGATCAACAATATGAAGTTTGAGACCAATTTTTTCATCAATCCCAAAGTCTGCCGCCATTTTAACTTATTAACACGTCTCTTTTGTACTGAAAATTACACTTCTCTATTGGACGAAAGCATAGGATAAATGAAATAATAATCACATAAAACATGTTGAAAATTAAACAGATATCAAGTTGATACTATGGCGGAGAAAGGGCATTATTACATGTTTTCTTATTTTTAGTTATATATCCTTGCTATTTATCTTAGCCCGGCCTTTAGATTCTGGTTACTTGTATTGCATGTCATTTGGGTGTTATGCTTATGTTACTATTATGGTTTTTACTAGAGTTACTAATGAATTATCTTTTCTTGTTTTTTATTTTCGTCTTTCTGAGCAGAGGGTCTATCGGAAACAACATCTCTGTCCTATCGGGACAGGTAAAGTCTGCGTACACTTTACCCTTTTCATACCCCACTTTGTGGGATTTTATTGGTTTGTTGTCGTCGTTGTTGAATGGTTTCATTGCTTATTGACAATGCTCTTTTGCATGGAGCATTGTCCAATGAACCATCAAATACTGGTCTCTGGTTGTAGTGATACTAGCAAAAAAACTATCTTTGGGGATATTTAACAAATATATTTTTTTCAACAAATGTATGAAAACTTATGTTTGTATTAAATTCTGGGATAGATGAATACAGATTTTCTTCGTAAACAAGAAGAAGTGCATTCCTTAGATTGTAATTTTGACATCTGCAAATAATTAGGATCAAAATTATACGGAAATATTATTATTTGTTTCCATTTTATTTTCAGTCTTCCCCCAACGGTCAGAACTATTTTCAGTCTTCCCCCAACGGTCAGAACTATTTTCAGATCCAGCCACAGCCGGCGAAGTATTGGCGCCGACGACCACCTTCTAACAGGTTACCCCCATCTCTCCCTCCCCCCTTCCCTTCTCCTCTCTCTCTTCTATTGTATTTCCCTCACCCCCACCTCACTGGTTCATCTCCTCCCCCTGCACTTGTTCACCTTTTTGTTCCCTTCCCGGCGATTTTAACATACTGCATCTCTGGTGATAGCGAGTAGTAATTAGTATTTCAGTTTGCTCACTGCCCAATTGAAAATAATTGCACTCAAGATATCAACATAATAGCACTCCATTTTTTATAATAATCAAAGACTTATTGAATTTTTAACGTGATAATTCAAGGAATTAATCTTTATTGGAGTTATTTCATCCAGTTTGGTACATCAACTTCAGGTTCTATTTCACCCTTTTGCGCTCCTTTGCTATGGGGCCTCACTAGTGGTAGCGGTGACCACCCCCTTCTTTGTCTGTCTTCGTGGTATTTTGTGCGTATTTTCAGG